>QJPP01002632.1:0-87604 GCA_003996215.1 Jaltomata sinuosa
TCATTTTCATAAATATTATTTATTAAAATAATATAGAGGGTAAAAATTGGGTGTCAACAGTTGCCCCATTTCTTTGGCCGTGGATGAGAGTAGAGAAGGCGTGGACAAAGAAATATTGACACATCCTAATTTTGACCGATCAACAAAACACTTTTTGAGCAAAGAGTGACATGAGTTTGGGGAAGTTATGGCCGAGCTCAGGCTTTCGAGCTGCCTACATATCTCGGGTTTCACGAGAAGTCAGGCCATATGTAGTTCGAGAGAATTGAATCTTTGCAAATTTGATCGACTTCAAAATTTGCCCTAGTGTCGAGTTATGGTAACACTGATATCTTTTGGTGGTGATTGAGAGTATTTTAGCATGAATGGAGTGGATACGCCCGCGCTTAAACCAAGCTTACCTACATATCCCTAGATGTGGGAATCAGGCCGAATGTAGTTCTAAAAGAAATCTTAGAATGAGAAACGTTCCGCAACAATTTCTACTGAGGATTTTGGTAGGAAAAAGATCACGGACCTTCGAAAATTGCCCCAGTGTCGAGTCATGATGACACTGGGATGTAAGAAAAGTTGTGGAATATAGAAGTAAATTCGAATTAAGTTGAGTCGAGTTCTGAGGAGAAATTCTTGACGTAGCTAAGGATGCTTGACATTTCGCTAGCTTGCCCCAGTTTGCTGCTTAGAGGGTAGTTCCACGTTGTAATGCGTTGTCCTGCAAAACAGGTAAAAATATCACAAAGTACCTGTCGCAGTTCAAAATTATAAATTAAATTATAATGTAAAGAGTTGAGTGTAGATATTCAAACGATTGTCGACGTCTCCGTTATGCGGAATGAATGTGACGTAGTCAAAGCAACTTGTGAAGTAAAGCCTCTTGACTGGCAGGGCAACACTTGAAAGTAAAGCCTCTCGACTGGCGGGGCAACACTTATAAAGTAAAGCCTCTCGACTGGCGGGGCAACACTTGTAATGTAAAGCCTCTCGATTGGCGGGGCAACACTTGAAAGTAAAGCCTCTCGACTGGCAGGGCAATCTTGTAAAGTAAAGCCTCTCGACTGGCGGGGCAATCTTGTAAAGTAAAGCCTCTTGACTAGCGGGGCAATACTCATAAAGTAAAGCCTCTCGACTGGCGGGGCAATACTTGAAAAGTAGAGTCTTCATCTGGCGAATCAGTCGTGAAATCTCCATTTGACGGAGCAGTCCTTAATGCAAAAATGAGGATGTTGCTAGCATGCATGCTATGATGATGTTTGCTATGATGCAGTCTCCAATTGGCGGAGCATGTTTTGCTTGCTAATATACATTTCTCTGATTCGGCAGAGTGTCATTTTGCTTGCTTATGTACATGCTCCAATTGGTGGAGCGTCGCTTTGATTGCTTATGTACAGGCTCCGGTCGATGGAGCGTCGTCTTGTTTGCTTATGTACAAACTCCAATCGTCAAAGCGTCGCTTTGTTTGCTTATGTACAAGCTCCAATCGTCGGAGCGTCATTTTGTTTGCTTATGTACGGCCTCCAATTGGTGGATTTTGATGAAGTTAGTCAGCATTCTCCGATTGGCAGAGTTTATTTGACACAATTAAATGGCAATCTCCGATTGGCGGAGTTATTTGACGAAGTCAAATGGCGAGCTCCGATTGGCGAAGTTTATTTGAAAATAAACTATCCTATTTGTCCTATGAGGGCCCTCTATCTTCGATACTTGATCGGATCTCGGACGTACCTGCAAAGACATAAATAAAAACCTTTTAAGAATTGTAAGAACCGGGATAAAGTATTTTTTAAATTTTTTTTTTAAAAAAAATAGAGTAGGGAAAGAATATTTTGGCTTATGGTGTCGTGATAGCCGAAAGATTTCTCCAATCACGTTCGTGAGTTTGTCTTGACATCACCCTTCTTGATTCCTGTTTTCCTGGCTCAAAGAGAAGTTCTTAGTTTTGGGAGGGGTGTTCATTTGTGTCGACTTGTGGACCCTGGCCTTGCCGTTGGATTCCTTCAAAACCTCCTTGGTTGCTTGCGATTTCCTATTTCGGAGACTCAGTAGGTGGAAAGGCAGTAAAATATTTTTTTAAAAAAAATATATATATTTTTTTTTATTATTATTATTATTATTTTTATTTTTTTTAGAAAAAATAAGTATATTTTGTATATACTAGGCGCATATATATAGTAATTGTTCATCATTTTTTAGATCATGACATGTTCTGAAATCCAATCAAGCTTTTCCATTAGTTGAGGACGTCGAAATGTAGTCTTCTCGTAGCTCCGGATTTTGGTGACGCTCTTCTATCTCCTTGTAGATGTCGTAATTACTCTGAAGGTATGTTAAAAAATAAAAGGGGGGGAGGTTTTTCCTATGGGTATGACCGAACCTTTTAGGTTGCCTACGTATCCCTAAATTGGAATCAGGTCTGTACGTAGTTCAGGATATGAAGGAAGAATTTGAAATATGTAATGCATTGACCGAGCCTGACTCAGGCTGCCTACGTATCCAAACAGAATCAGGTCATGACGTAGTTCAAGTACATTAGGGATAATGAAAAATATGAGATGCATTGACCGAGCCTGACTCAGGCTGCCTACGTATCCAAACAGAATCAGGTCATGACGTAGTTCAAATAAAATATGAAAAATGAAAATTATGAAATGCATTGACCGAGCCTGACTCAGGATGCCAACGTATCCAAACGGAATCAGGTCATGACGTAGTTCAAATACAATATAAAAAAAGAAAAATATGAAATGACCGAATCCGATGAGGATTGCCTACGTATCCCGTCGTGGGAAGTCAAGCTAATCGTAGTTCTGAATACATGAAAGATGATATTTTTTTGGTTTTTTTAAGGGAGACCGGACCCTATGTGGGTTGCCTACGTATCCCGCCGTGGGAAGTCAGGCTAATACGTAGTTCTGGTTACATTAGAGAAAAATGAAAAAAGTACAAGGAAATAACAACTAGTCCCTCTGTCTTCAAATGTAGTACTTCTTGATAGTGTCTGAATTGATTGGCTTCGTGCTCACGATGCCATCCATTTCTGCGAGGATTACTGCTCCACCTGAGAGCACTCGGTGAACCATGTAAGGACCTTGCCAGTTTGGCGCAAATTTCCCCTTAGCTTCATTTTGGTGAGGGAATATTTTCTTCAATACTAATTGCCCTCGTGTGAATAGTCGAGGCTTGACTTTCTTGTTGAACGCACTGATCATTCTGTTTTGATAGAGTTGGCCGTGACATACTGCATCCAGTCTCTTCTCATCAATGAGCATCAATTGTTCAATCCTGCTACGAACCCATTCCGCGTCTTCCAGACCAACCTCTTGGATGATTCTTAGAGAAGGTATTTCCACTTCAACGGGTATCACTGCTTTCGAACCGTAGACCAACATGTAGGGGGTTGCACCAGTGGATGTTCTGATTGTGGTGCGATAGCCAAGCAAAGCATATGGTAGCTTCTCATGCCATTCTCTGTTACTATCTATTATTTTTCTCACAATCCTCTTGATATTCTTGTTCGCGGCCTCAACTACTCCATTCATTTGTGGTCGATATGCTGTGGAGTTCCGGTGGGAGATCTTAAACCTCTCACAAGTCTCTCTCATGATATCACTATTAAGATTGGCTCCGTTGTCTGTTATGATTGATTCTGGAATTCCAAACCGACAAACTATGTTGTTTCGGACGAAATCTGCCACCACCTTCTTAGTTACTGCCTTGTGCGTTGAAGCCTCAACCCATTTTGTGAAATAGTCGATAGCTACCAGGATGAAACGGTGTCCATTTGATGCGGGAGGCTCTATGGGTCCAATTACATCCATGCCCCAAGCAGCAAATGGCCATGGGGACCCCATCACATTGAGCTCGTTTGGCGGAACTCGTATGAAGTCGCCATGAACTTGACACTGATAACATTTTTGTACATACCGGATGCTATCCCTCTCCATAGTCATCCAAAATTATCTGGCTCTCAAAATCTTCTTTGCCAAAGTGAATCCATTTATGTGGGGTCCACATGTCCCTGCGTGAACTTCTTCTAACAGTCTTGTTGTTTCTGTTGCATCGACATACCTTAGTAATCCCAAATTCGGGGTTCTCCTATACAGGATTTCGCCGTTAAGGAAGAAATGATTGGCCATTCTCCTTAAAGTCCGCTTCTGCTTGCTACTGGCATTTTCTGGATATTCTCCTGCTTCGAGCAACCTTCTAATATCATGGTACCATGGCTTTCTATCAAACTCTTCATCTATGTGAAAACAGTATGCGTGCTGGTCACGTATCTCCACTTCAATAGGGTCGATGTAATTCTTATCCGGGTGTTGGATCATTGAGGAAAGAGTAGCCAAAGCATCAGCGAACTCGTTCTGAACCCGGGGGACATGTTTAAACTCAATCTTTGTAAACCTTTTGCTCAGCTCCTTCACACACTCCAGATAAGGAAGGATCTTGACATTCTTGGTGGCCCATTCTTCTTGTACCTGATGAACCAATAGGTCAGAATCACCTATTACCAAAAGCTTTTTGATATTCATGTCCACAGCCATCCTAAGTCCGAGAATACATGCTTCATATTCTGCCATGTTGTTTGTGCAAGGGAATCTAATCTTGGCTGAGATTGGGTAGTGCTGACCCGTTTCTGAAACCAAGACTGCTCCAATTCTGTCTCCTTTGAAATTTGATGCCCCATCGAAGAACAATCTCCATCCATCATACGACTCTGAGATATCCTCTCCTGCAAAAAATACTTCTTCATCGGGGAAGTAGGTCATGAGCGGTTCATAATCTTTATCCACCGGATTTTCTGCGAGGTGATCGGCCAAAGCTTGTCCTTTGACGGCCTTCTGTGTCACGTACAATATGTCGAACTCACTCAGCAAAATCTGCCACTTTGCTAGTTTCCCTGTAGGTATTGGTTTCTGAAAGATGTACTTGAGTGGATCCATTCTTGAGATCAAGTACGTGGTGTACGCCGATAGGTAATGCCTCAACTTTTGCGCAATCCAAGTCAAAGCGCAACACATTCATTCTAACAAGGTATATCTTGCCTCGTATGGTGTAAACTTCTTGCTCAAGTAGTAAATAGCTTGCTCTTTCTTTCCCGTGTCATCGTGTTGTCCTAACACACATCCAAATGCTCCATCCATGACGGATAGATACAGTAGCAATGGCTTTCCGGGCTCTGGTGGAACCAATACTGGTGGGTTGGACAAGTACTCCTTGATTCTATCAAAAGCTCTTTGGCATTCCTCCGTCCATTCTGTGGCGGCATCCTTCTTCAGTAACTTGAATATGGGTTCACAGATTACTGTGGACTGAGCTATGAAACGACTGATGTAATTGAGTCTCCCCAAGAAGCTCATCACATCCTTCTTGGTCCTGGGGGGAGGTAACTCTTGAATCGCCTTGATTTTTGATGGATCCAATTCTATGCCTTTCCTGCTGACAATGAACCCCAGTAGCTTTCCGGCAGGAACTCCGAATGCGCACTTTGCTGGATTCAATTTCAAATTGTATCTCCGCAACCTCTCAAAGAACTTTTGTAAATCCTCTAGGTGGTCTGAACTCCTTTTGGACTTGATAACGACATCATCTACGTACACTTCAATCTCCTTGTGAATTATATCATGGAAGAGGGTAGTCATGGCCCTCATATAGGTTGCGCCAGCATTTTTGAGTCCAAATGGCATCACTCTATAGCAATACACTCCCCATGGAGTGATAAATGATGTTTTCTCCGCATCATCTTCATTCATCAGGACTTGGTGATATCCTGCAAAGCAATCGACAAACGGTTGCAACTCATGCTTTTCACAATTGTCGATGAGTATATGAATGTTTGGGAGGGGAAAATTATCCTTGGGACTATTTTTATTAAGATCCCGATAGTCTACACATATCCTGATTTTCCCTTCCTTTTTTGGCACTGGCACGATATTGGCCAACCATGTGGGGTAATTAGTGACCCTCACAACATTTGCCTGGATCTGCTTAGTTACCTCCTCCTTGATTCTTAAACTCAAATCAGGCCTGAATTTCCTAGTCTTTTGCTTCACAGGCGGGCAAGAAGGATCAATCGGTAGCTTGTGTGAGACGATATCGGTGCTTAATCCCGGTATGTCTTCGTAGGACCAAGCAAACACATCAATATATTGCTTGATCAATTCAATCAATTCTCGCTTTCATTCGTCTTCCAAGTGTATGCTGACTCGTACTTCTTTCACTATTTCTTCATTTCCCAAGTTGACAACCTCGGTTTCATCCATGTTGGGCTTTTTCTGACTTTTAAGTTGTTCGATCTCCTGCGGTAGATTTTCAGGCATCATGCTTTTATCGTATTTTTCATAGTCCTGCTCATGGCTCGTACTTTGCTCAATGGATTCGTTACATGTCATAACCGTTGTACGATGGTTTTCACTAATATTAGCGCTGAAAAGTATGAAAGGTGAGTAAAAATAAATAGTTATTTCAAACAATAGAAAGACAAATTTTAAGAAAATAAAGACTTTTTATTTGAAAAGCATTCTAGCTTTTAGAAGAGGCGCGTAGCAAAAAGGCTTAGGCATGATTCAAGCCTCAATTGATCATGCAAAAACATTTTTGACTACATTTCCACACTACCAGGACTCCTGTCGAAACAAAGATGGGTTGATGGTCCAGTTCTGCAAGACTTCTCCAGGTTCGGCATCACGGATGGTCAGCTTGTTGATATCTATCTCTAGTCCATCATCGATCACAGCCACAAATAGATTTCCTATTCCCTCAATGACACCTTCATCAAGTGCTTCATCTGGGATTGGAACTCGTCCGGGCACGAACACTACCTCACCAAACTTTGTGTTGTGGACTCCTCCCGAAGTAGGCTTATATCCAAGCCCGGCGGTACCCTTCTGATGTTTCAGCTGGATTGGTTCAATTATACCGTCGGCCTTAGGTCCGAGCCCTATTTTTGGTTGGTACCCATATTTCAACATCTCTGACGCAACCATCTTCACTGCTCTCGACATCTCCACCTCTACAAGCTCTACTTTCTCATCAATTCTTACAGCTTGCATGATTTCCAGAGCATGGAAAGCGGCTCCATCCAATTCTTCGGTGACTGAAACAGAATTCACGGAATAAATGGGGTGACTGAGCTCCCCGTGAATGGTAACTTCGGTGCGACCCCACTCGAACTTCACACACTGATGAAGCGTGGAGGGAACTGCTCTTGACATATGGACCCATGGCCTTCCTAGTAACAAGTTGTAGTTGGACGACACATCTATCACTTGAAATAAGATGGGGAACTCAGCTGGACCTACTTGCAATGTGAGATAGATTTCTCCAATGACGCTTCTCTGTGCGCCATCAAAAGCTCTCACCTTCACACGACTTTCTTTTATACCTCCCATATTCACACCTAAATCTCTCAACGTAGTGAAAGGGAAGATGTTGCATCCAGAACCACCATCGATCAAAACTCTAGTCACGATTTTATCACAACACTTGACCGCGATGTGAAGTGCTTTGTTGTGGCCAACCCCTTCTGCTGGTAATTCATCATCATGGAAAGATATTTTGTTCACTTCCACCATTTTTCCAATTGTTGCAGCCAATGTGTCACTTGTAGTTTCCTTTGGTATGCTAACTCCGCTCAGAACTTGTGCCAAAGCGTTCCTATGGGCTTCAGAACTCATTAGCAGGGACATAATGGAAATGTGGGTTGGTGTCTTCATTAGTTGTTCCTCGACTGAGTAATCTTTAGACTGCATCTTCTTCCAAAATTTTGCGGCTTCTGCATCAGTAACATTCTTCTTTGGATTTTGTTCTATCCCAGGAACCCCTCAATTTAAATCCTCCGGGGCATAACATCTTCCCGACCTGGTCATTCCGTGAGCCACATCAGCGTCTATCATCTTGCCCTTGGCTTCTGTCCGATAGTCCCACGGGACTGCTTTAGTGTCATAGTCAGGTTTTACAGTGGCTATAGTGGTTACCATAACTCTCGACAGGTAGGTTTGAATAGTCAAAGGCTCTCTCAACTGAACTGTGATAAAAGGTTGCGTTGGAGATGTGGCAGCAACTTCTTCTGTGTTCCAGATAGGCACGATAGCTCCTTCCAGGTCATAGTCTTCCTCCAGGGTAATCATGTTGACTTCTCGATTCTCATGATCTGGTAGAGGGTTGTTGTTCACATTCGGAGGAGTATCGGTGCATTTGATTACTCCTTTTCTGATAAGAGACTCGATATGGTTCTTCAAGCCAAAACACTCCTCCGTGTCATGCCCTTGGATTCCCGAGTGGTATGCACATCGCTTGTTTCCATCAAAGCTTCATGGTATCAGATCAGGTATTCTTCCCTCAACTGGCTGCAACAAACTTGCTACCCTCAACCTTTCAAACAATTGAGCCAAAGGCTCGGCAATAGGAGTGTAGGTGCGGGTATTTCTGGCTTCAAGATTAGGACGTGGTCTTGGTGCATATGCTGGTCTATTTTGGTGAACTGAATCTTGGACAGGGGCATACGACTTCGGTGGATTTTGGTGTGCTGGAGCTCGAGGTGGATTATAGTGTGGCTGGGTACTATATACTGGAACATGTGCGATAATTTGGGAGTTGTTAGGGTATCGGTGGGATGATCCTCCGTGCTGGTAGTAAGGTGTGACGGCTGAGACGTCTTCCTTCTTCTTCTTCATACCACCAATGGAACCTGACTGTATAGCCTTACTTACGGCTTGCAGTGCGACCATAGACTGAATTTTTCCGGACTTAATACCTTTCTCAATAAAGTCTCCCATCTTGACCAAATCAGCAAACTTTTGGCCCATTATTTTGTCAAAGTAGACGCCTTCCTGAGCTCGGATAAAGTACTTAGAGAGTTCATTTTCATCAAGTGGGGGTTGGATCGGAGCAGCCTCAGTCCTCCATCGCCATGAATATTCTTGAAATGATTCAGATGGCTTCTTTTGTATATTGGCAAGTGAGAATCTGTCTGGAGTGATTTCGGTATTAAATCTGAAGCGACTCATGAAATCTTCGGCCATTTCTTGCCAATCGCACCATTTGCGAGGGTCTTGGCGAGTGTACCAAGTCATAGCTTCTCCCGATAGACTTTGAATGAACAGTTTTATCCTCAACTTCTCATTCCTTCCTACGCCGACCAGCTTATCGCAATTGGCTCTTAGGTGTGCGTGAGGATCACCCTTCCCATCAAATACATCAAACTTTGGTGGTTTGTAATCGACCGGCATATCAATGTCTGGGTGAATGCATAGGTCATCGTAGTCCAGACTCTCGGTTCCCCTCTTGACTTGCATGCTTTTAAAAGCCCTTTTCAAACTTTCAAGTTGAGCTGCTATCGACCTCTCTTCATTTGACCGGACATCCCTCTCCAATCCTATGTACTGATCGACCTCATATGGTACTTTGATAGCCATGGATGTTGCTAAAGTAGGAGCTTCAGTAGCATATACCGGTGGCACAGGTATCTCGCAAGTGACATGTGCCTCAGGTATGTGCTGCATTGTTGGGTGAATTGGAACAGTGAAGTTTTGCGTAGGCAAGGAAAGATTAGGTGCAGCCCTAAAAGCGGGCGGATGAGCAGGTAGATCTTGAGCATAAGTGGGAACAAGTGGTGTTTGCTTAGGCGAGTTTGCTAAGTTGGCGGGAGTGACTGGCCGTAACTCAGCATTTGGAAATTGGAATTGAGCGGGGAAGGTAGCAGCTGTAAGCTTAGTCAAATCCCGCACTTGGCGCAGTTCTTCTTTCAAGATCTCAATTTCTTGTGCCATGTTGGCCATTTGTTCATCGTTTTGAGTGTCCATCAGTTTTCGGGAACTTTCAGCGCCATCTACCGGTACCATCGAGGCGTTAGATTCTTTGCTCATTTTTCCTTTAGATCAGAGGTTGTATTGCGATTCCGCCAGTTTGCAAATCGACACAAATCAACTTGTGTTTTGGGGATTGATAATAATCATAAAGAAAAGAAAAGAAAAGAAAAAGGAAACTATGTTAGTTTGGGAAATGTTGGACTATATAACAAATATATACGCCAAGTTGGCTATATTCACATAAAAACGTGTCCTAATATGGAGCCTCGTTTTGCCAGAGGTAGGCCTATGCTGCATACAATTTGATAATAAATGATCCATTTTGAACATATTTAGGATTTGAGATAAACATGACTTTTCATTAAGCAAAAGGTGGCTTCGAAAGCTTACAATAGATAGGCTGATGGGAGCTTGAAAATGAAAGACATGGGATGGCCACTAGGGCGTACAAAAGGATGGGCCACGAGGCACCTTCAGGGAATATGAAAAGGGGTACAATGGGAAAGGATAACCTAGGGCCACGTAGGACCGTCATCACTATCATCCTGTGGTGTTGGATGATACTCTGGAGATCCAGCGGAATGATGATACCTGGGCTCTGAGTCTGTCTCTATCATCCCTCCATCGTTAGGATCATAAAAGTTGGAGCCGGTTTCAGAAGCCTCCTCGGGGTCTTCTTCCGGATCCTCTTCCTCAAGGTCTTCTTTCGGATCCTCTTCCAGGTCTTCCCCCATTTCTTCATCTGGATCTTCTTCTGGATCCTCCACTGGATCTTCTTCTGGATCCTCCTCTGGATCTTCTTCCGGATCCTCTTCTATCTTTGTTATCAAATAATTGATGGAGTCTGGAACAATCTGGTTATACATAGGTGTTGTGATCTCCATGCGGGGAAGCACTTCTTCCCTAACCCATTTGACCCACTGGACATCTGCCAAATCCCTGAATCCTTCTACACTTGGTCGAGCCAAGTGGCTCACAGTAGTCCGCCAAGCATAGTATTCTGGCGTGCACCATCTGTCTCCTCCCATGTGCAATTTGATCATGTGATCCCATTCAGCTTGCAAATTCATCATTCGTACCGTTGGGATCACGGCACCATAACTGTCCTCATGTAACGCCATGATTGACCACAATGGTATATCCTGGACAAAGCCAAACTGTCTTAAAACACGAAGAGGCGCATATGGTTGGATTCCTCCTAGTCCTATCAACTCGATGAAATACAAGTATCGAGTTCTGATGAAGGCCAATCCTGTCATCCAGGGATATCTCCACTGGATGAAATCTCCGGTAAGGTTGGTCAAAAATATGCGCCACTCTTCTTCTCCAGTGGGTGCATATGTCCAATATCTCATGCGTTCTTTATGAGTCTGAATCTTGTTGCGTGTGTCAATACAGTAGTCCATTTGTGGGTGGCGGCGATAGAAGTGTTCTACAGCCCAAATTTGCAATAATAAATTGCAGCCTCCAAATAAATTGTGTCCTCGTGTGCATGCAGATAACGACCGAAATATCTCGGCAAGGATCATGTGTACCAAGGTAAGTCTTTTTGGCTCTGCAAAAAAGTTCATCACTATCGGCAGGATATTGAGGTCAATGCAATAAAATCTCATCGGGAAGATCATAGTTCCCAAGAAGGCCAACACAAAGACCCTAGGTCGCATATATACCCACTGTCTGCGGGTACAGGCGAATTCACCTTGGTGTTCGTCAAAGCTCTCGAGACAACCGTATCTTTCAAAAAGGTAATCCAACTTCACCTTTCCGCCTTCCACGTTTCTCAGTGATGGAAAAATGTGTAATCCTAAAAGCCTCAGAAAATTTGCCCTCTTTATGGGTGATGGGAGTACCAACACTTTTTCCCTCAGTGGTAGTTCAGCAAAATTACTAATCTCCTCCAAGGTAGGAGAGATTTCAAAATCCAAAAATCTGAAAGTCACAGTGGTTGGGTCCCAAAATTCCATCAATAAAGTGGTGAGGGTTTTGTCAGCTTGGATCCCCATAAGTGACAACAAAGCCCCTAAATGCTCTCGTACTTCATCCCCATGTGCTACGGGGATGTTTCGCCACCATTTTTTTAGGTTGTCAGGTGCTGAGATAACCATCTGGATGTTTGGTAAGTTTTGGTTGATATTCATCTGAAAGAAAGGTAAAGGGTATGATAAGTTGGTTTATCCCGAATCCATTATGTGTTTTAGTTTGGATCATTTACATCAATCTCACAGAAAAGTATATGTCGTCGGGTTTTATGAAAAAACCTGTTGACACAAAGGTGGTTTCCTAAATGCAGTGTCAATCCCAAGGATCGTCCTGCCTAAAGCTGTGCAACATGACCTATTTCTAGAATAAGAGTATTTTCCTAGATTTGAGAGTGGACTGAATAACTGCGAGACGGCACACTAACCTAATTGCACCGACTCTGAAATTAAGGAATCCAAAAGAAGGTTTGGGGGGGCATAAAAACCCCCGCGTGTACCACAGTGTGTGAAATGTGTACGGTCAAAGACTCGATAGAGAAATGCAAGTGAGAAAGCAGTAACAAGTAGTGTTTATCAAACAAATAAGGAACGCAAGTTTGGATTTAGCTTGCGTCCTTTCAAACAAAGCAAGATATAAATATAAATAAAGCAAATAATGTACTGAAAATAAACAAAACATCCCAAATAACGTTTCTAAACTAAGCTCGCTAAGGTAAAAACCTAAGTTAGGTCCCCAGCAGAGTCGCCACGCTGTCGCGCCCTATTTCGGACCGGCCGAAACAGTGCACAACGTATGGTCGTCGTGACTCTTTGGTTTTGAAAATTTTATTTTTTTAGAGTCGCCACCTAAATTTTAAGAAAAACTTAGGAAACCATTTTTTTGTAAAACTCTGTTTTGGTCTTTCGAAAACGTTTGAGATTCTGAGTAAGGGTTTTGGTTACTCGAGGGGAAGGTGTTAGGCACCCCTCAAAGCCTATCCGAAGATAGTCCTTAAACTCAATTTAGAGAAAATATTTGAGAAAAATTATTTGTTCGTTATTTGCTAAAAAGGTGATAAAAAACATATTTTATTAATTTAAAGAAAACTCAAAGAATATGACACATGCTACTACAATATGCAAAAATATAAAATATGCTTATGGTAAAAAAGATGAAACATATATACGTACATGTAAAAATATATGAAAGTTTAATAGTAATACTCTTATCATTAAAATATGTAGAACTTTATGATTTATAAGAATATATACTTAAAAAGCTACGTAAAAAAATGAAGATATTATTTATACAAATATACTTTTTGTAAAGTAAAAAAATATGTAGTTCTTAGAGTTTGGGAAAGTTTATGACATGTTTATTAAAAGAAAATAAAGATGACGTATGTATATTTAAAATATAGGAAATCATGTGAAAAGTTTATTATTTAGAAGATTTGGATAAGTAAAAACATGTAGGAAATAAGTATACCGGTAATAGAGAAAAAATATAAAAGAAAATTATATTTATTTTGTAAATATATTTCGTGTAAGAGAATAATTTGAAGACTTGAGTAGAGAATGAAAATTATTTGTTTCATATAAAGAAGACTTTTATTTGTAAAGTGAAAAATGAACATGCGTTAAATATGAAAGAAAGTATTATGTACGTAAATATAATTGTGATAAAATAATATATGTATAATTTAAGTAGGAAGATGGGTAAGTAAAATATAAATATATACCTTGTAGTAGATAGCATATGACATATATACCTTGCGTTTTGAAACCTTAAAAAATCTGAAAATCTCAAAAAAAATAATATATATAGAGTATAACCAAAATATTTGTAAAATATTGGCGTTAGAATAAGATAATACATGAATTATAAATGAATATGTAAATGGCTTGCCTAGATTAGATAAAGAATTCTATAGTTTACGGCCTAAGAATGACTAAATATTCGTTTGAAATAAATTGAATCGCTAATTAGTGTTTTTGAAAGTCTACCGCGAGTTATTTAAACAAGTTTTCCTTGAAACAAGCCTACATTAATTAATCCTTAAGAAAAATCTGCTATATTTACTATTTATTATCACTATTTTGAAAGTGTTTACTCAACAATTTTTAAAGTATTTAAAAGGGGAAACCCGAAATATTTGCCTAAACTAAAAGAGTGAAGGAAACTCACTTTCAAAATTTTAAACTAAATAAAGTAATCCACGAAAGTATAAGCCAAAGAATAAACGTTAATCAAAATCACAAAAAAACACATATCCAAATAATACAAGGTTAGTTAAAACAATTCAAGTAAGCATAAAAGAAAAGCAATAAAAAAAAAAAAGGTAAAAGGCTAGATACGCCAAGTTCCTTTGGATGAACCAAACTTCTAAAGAACGACTCTGAGCACCGCGATAGTTCCTAATAGCTGCTCGACCCAATATATTGGGCCGAAAGTGAGTTTCAAATGAGAACTCCAGCTCTCCGGTTGTTTCATGTAACACAAAAAAATGATAAGGATTAGTAACTTGAATAACAAAATTTGCAAAAAAATGTAGAAATATGCCAAGCTAATAATAAAGTGATAAGGAAAACAAACATGCTATTCGATAAATACACAAGCATATATGAAAGACGACATGTAACCATATTTTGTTTCATTTTTTATAAACAAGCGCTCTTAGGTAAAACAAACAACTTCAACACTAGTCGATTATTAGAAAACAAAGTACACAACAAAGTAGCTATATAAATCTTTATTATTTTTATTCATTTCAATTAAAGAAGTAGTTATGAACAAATCACTTCAAAAAGATAACACTAGTAACCGGAAGATTAAAAGGGAACCAAACTACTATGTTGGCTTATAATGAATTCCTTAAGTTAGTATTCCCAAAATTCATCCGAGCTAAGAACTAAAATATTAAAATACGGGCAGCCCTCTTTTTAACATTATACACTAATTCAATCACTTTTTAATAGGATTAAGGTGCAAACAAGACCACAATATTAACAAACGCTTAAAAAAAATCATAATATGTACATTCCTATCCTAAACAACATTTTTCCGAGACTAACGAAATGACTAAACTTATTGAAAACTTTTTCTACCTTAAGAAACTAAACTACAATAAATACGAGCATAACATACATATACTTTTCCGGTCTAAACAAAATCAACCAACCCAACAAAAATGACAACAAATCATATTAACGAATCTAATCCACCAATTTCACTATTAAATCAATCTTCCTAAAAAATAAAATAAATAAAAAATATCATACATATCCTATTTTCATGCCCGGGAAGCCATACGTAGTTATGAACAAGGCAAGTCGAGACAACTACACACCCTACAAACTCAAGTGAAAATCAACCAACAAACCAAAGAAAATGATAACGAACATAATACAAAGATTGAACTCAAACTACCAATTTTAATCCAACAACTTTACTGCCCAATCTTGTTTCCGAAAAATAATAATAAAAAAAATGTTTCTCACATATGGCCGCCACACACGGTCAACAACAAAACCCAAACGATACATTCTTTACGAAAACATATCATACGAAAATAAAAGGAAAAAAAAATAATGGCGAAAATAACAGAAGCAAAACTAAAGAAAGATTATTTATTTATTTTTTTACCTTGTGTTGGGCAGCAAAACGGAGGCGTTGACGTCAAGTTCTCTGGCCAAAACTCGAACTCAAAAGCTTGAAACTCTTGAATGATCTTTCACTGATTTTTCGGATCTTTTAGATGCTTTTCGGGTGATCTCTTTTTCGTTTTTTTTTTCTTGGATGGATAGAAAACCCACCATTTATAGGAGAAAATCTGGACTTGAAAGTTCGGATTTGAACCCAAAATTTAAACAAAAAAAACGTGACCAAAGAGAGCCGGGGGAAGTTTCAAATTTCGAATCCTTTAATGAGAATCTCCAAGGATCTCATATTTTCAGATTTTGAACGTTGACGGACTTCAAATCGCGGATTTGAAATTGATTTGGACCTTCTTGACGAATGAGAAACGTTGGAGCTTGATATTTCATGGTTTTGGAGGTCTGAGGTTTTCTTGGTTTGGAGAACTTCAAGCCAAAAATAGAGGGTAGAAGGACGAATCTTCGTTGATTCGTTTCAGCGATGGCAGAGGCTTTTATGGCGTTATTGACCATTTTGGTGAAAAGAGAAAAGATGAAGAGGAAAGCTAGGGTTTTAGGGTGTGTTTTTGGAAAAGAAGATGGAGAAGATGAAGGTGATGGGAGAGAGAGAAAAAAAAAAGATTCTGATTTTTTGGGGAAAAGTAGAGAGAAAATGTGTTTTGGGGTTTAATGAGGAGAGAGAGAGAGAAAATGTGTGGAGGGGTTGAGGAGAGAGAGAGAAAGGGACGTGTGAGGTTTGGTCATTTGCTGACTATTTTTGGACTGTCCGATCAATTGATCGGACGGTTAAGATTAAAGCGGAATAAATTTAAAATAAAGAACAAATAATATAGAACAAATAATATATATAATATATATATATATATATATATATATATATATATATATTATATAAATAAAGTAAAAGCAGATAAATTTGTGACCGTTGGATTAAATTGGAGGGCCACGATTGAAAGCAAAGAAACACAAATCCATGTGATGCCTACGTGGCACACATGGATTGGCTAATTAAAGGAGTCTTGGATTGCCACATTATTTTGCTCAAATTGGCTATTTTAACAATTCTAATTTGTAGCCAATTCTTAATAAACTAGCCACAAATTCGTCAAATTTGAAAATAATTAATTTGTAAAATTATGTAAATTGGTTAAAAAATATAATAAACTAAAATAAGTTTAATTAGTAATTAGTAAAATAATTAAGCTTCCCAAATTATGAAAAAAATATTTATTTGCAAGAGTAAAAATTAAAATTAACCAAAATTGGTTTATTTCTTTAAAAATACCTTATTTGACGTAAAATAATTTTGAACGACTCAAAACATGAAATAAATATTTGTAGATTTAAAAAATATTTTAATTTATAGAAAATAATATATATGAGATAATTTTTTCTTAAAAATGAGTGGCAATTTACCAAGGTAATTTCAAAATATTCATTTTCATAAATATTATTTATTAAAATAATATAGAGGGTAAAAATTGGGTGTCAACAAAAGAGACATAGTTGATTTTGTGTCCAAGTGTCAAAATTGCCAGCTGGTAAAGTATGAGCACCAGAGACCTGCAGGACTACTTCAGAGGATGCCCATTCCAGAGTGGAAGTGGGAAAGGATAGCCATGGACTTTGTGGTGGGTCTTCCCAAGACATTGGGGAAGTATGACTCCATTTGGGTCATTGTTGACAGGCTGACCAAGTCTGATCATTTCATTCTGGTCAGGGTAGATTACAATTCGCATCAATTGGCTAAGATCTACGTGAAGAAGATTGTGCGATTGCATGGGGTGCCACTGTCTATCATTTCAGACAGGGGTACGCAGTTCACTTCTAAATTTTAGGGCAAGCTACATGAAGAGTTGGGTACACAACTCACTTTTAGCACCACCTTCCACCCTCAAACTGATGGTCAGTCGGAGAGGACGATCCAGGTGTTGGAGGATATGCTGAGAGCATGTGTGATGGACTTCGGGGGTCATTGGGACCAGTTTCTACCGTTGTGTGAGTTCTCATACAATAATAGCTATCACTCCAGCATTGACATGGCACCATTCAAAGCATTGTATGGGAGGAGCTGAAGATTACCGGTTGGGTGGTTTGAGGAAGGCGATGTACAGCCTTTGGAAGTGGAATTGGTAAAGGAAGCACAGGAAAAGGTAAGGGGCATTAAGGCCAAGTTGCTGGCTGCCCAAAGCAGGCAGAAGGAGTATGCAAATCGCAAGGTCTGGGACATGGAATTTTAGGTTGGTGAACAGGTATTGTTGAAAGTGTCACCAATGAAGGGAGTTATACGGTTTGGTAAGAAGGGCAAGCTTAGCCCTCGGTTCATCGGTCTATTTGAGGTTCTTGAGATAGTGGGGCCAGTGGCTTACAAGTTAGCACTGCCATGCAGTTTGTCGAGTGTCCATCCTGTATTTCATGTATCAATGCTTAAGAGATACCATAAGGATGGAGACTACATCATCAAGTGGGATGAGGTGCTTTTTGATAAAGATCTTCGTTATGAAGAGGAACCAGTCTTGATTCTTGCTTGGGATGTCCGGAGGTTGAGGACAAAGGTGATTGATATGGTAAAGGTTCAGTGGAAGCATCATCCGGTTGAGGAAGCCACTTGGGAAACCGAGAAGGACATGCGAGATAAGTACCCTCAATTGTTTGAGAATTCAGGTACTACACTTTCTTCCCTTTATTTTCCATAATTTCGGGTTTGATCATTCGGGGACAAACAATCGATAAATTGTTATCTATTGTAATGACCGGGTCCGTCATTATGGGTAGTCCAATCGTGCCAAGTTTTAGAGTTCGAAAACTCTGGTTTTGTGGGTTTGAAATTTTGGGCTAGGCTAGTCTCGGCTAGTTTTGGGGCGAGGTGGAGTCTAGGGAAATCCGGGTAAGGATTGGGTTGGATGTCTTGTGTTGAGCTAGTTTTCCTCATAGCTAACACATAAAAGAGTCGGGGGGACTTTTCGAAATTGAATTCCGGTAAGTAGAACCTCCGGAATTGTGATTGATGTGAAGGGGTTGTTTCTGATCATCGGGGGAAGAAAGTGTGTTGTAAAATGGGCAAATTTTGGAGATTTCTGAACTTTTTGTCCGTGACGAGTGCAATGGCTCCGCCATAGCGACCTCCGCTGTAGCGAAGAAATTATCGCTACAGCGAAAGTTAACGTCGGTCAGTCTCCGCCATAGCGGATGACTCTGCTACGGTGGTACCTCTATAGCAGAGCAGACAGCTATAGCAGAGCATGATGGGATTTAATGCAGAAACTTCCCCAAAATAGTTCAGTTTTTCTTGAAACATCTTAGGAGAAGAAGGGGGCAATTTTGGGCAATTTCTACCAGTTTTCCACTACTTTTTGACCTAAAGGTAAGGTTTCTACTCCCCAATCTTCGTACTACTTTTCCTACACGATAGAATTGCTAGGAGGGAACTTGGGGAAAGGTTGAAATAACCTAGGAATGGTAGAATCTGGAGAAGAAGGGGGATTCTAGGCATTAAAGTTCTTGGGTATTGTTAAAAGTGAGGTTTTATGATCACATATTGCTAAATTCTCTACTTTTATCCATGAAAATGATAGAACTAGGGAAATTAATGGCGGGAAGCCCGGTAAAAAGGGTAGGATGATCATGGGTAGCCTGGGGGTATGGAATTTGGTGTAATCCAGGTAATGTGTAGGCCTTGTTTGTTAATTTGAGTACTTGTATATTGGTTTAGACCAAGAACGAGAGAGGAATCCGGAACACGAGAAAGCTCGGGTTGAGTAGAGCTTGGATCATTTCGAGGTAGGTGATGGCTTACTATTCCTGTGAATGTTGTATGTTCTTGTACTCTTATCTAAGTGTTTGTATGAATTACATTGCTTAGGGGAATTGTTTAGAATGTTTAAGGGTCCTTGTTACAGTTTGTGGATTGAACGGTGTGTTACTTGTTGGTTTTACAAGATGTTTGTTCATTATTTTGACTGTGGATTGTTGACATTCGATTGGCTCGGGTACCACGCCTGGTATGAAATACTAACGGTTGGTTCGGTACCACACCTGGTATGGGTATAACAAATGGTTGGCTCGGGTACCACGCCTGGTATGAATTACTAACGGTTGGCTTGGGTACCACGCCTGGTACGGGTTTATTTTACTGCATCATTGCATTGATATTGTTGCATTGCATTGATATTATTGCATTGCATTGACTGTTATTGGTTCTGTGAGTGGACCGGGCTATTTTATTCAACTGTGATATTCGTTGGTGGTCCTTGAAGGACCGAGAATCCTGTTATATCTGTGTAGTTGGTGTTGGTTTAGGCCGGGTTGTCTGCTTAACACTTAGGTGTTGTTTAGAAGGGATCCCAGGGTAGGTCCGGGCTAGACGAAAAGGATGATTTATTGAGTTCTGTGATTGTGGCTTAGAGTTGTATGTGGTGGAGTTCAAGTGGGAATAAGCTAGGTAGAGACTTGTAGTCTAGGGGAGCCTATTAACTTGTTGTATGTTTTTCATGCTTATACTTGATTTGTTGTACTGTTTATACACTATTTATTTGGAACTAGCTGATGATCCTACCAGTACACAGTGGTGGTGTACTGATACTGCACTTTCTTTTCTTCTTGTGAGTACAGGCAATCTTCTAGCGGCTGAGACGCGACCTCATCTGTAGTACCAGCGTTTCCAGACTTCAAGGGTGAGCTGCTTCAATCGAGCTACCTTGAACCTATCATTAGAGTTGTAGCCCATATGTTTCGGGCTTAGACTATTTCTGTTATTTTGGGGTTGCATCCTCATAATCTAGATATTGGTAGAATTGTTTGGTACTGCGACTTTCAGATTCTAGGGGTAATTTCCACAGGTTAGGTTAATGAAGTTTTATTGTTATTATCATTGAATTGCTAGTTTACTTTTATATATTGGTTTTGAGCTGTTAGAATGATTAAGTTCGGGGAAGTGATGGTTCGCTCACCCGGGAGTTGGGTGAGTGCCACTCACGGTGGTCTGGGTCGTGACATCACCCTTTATTTACATATAATGAACGGTTTCCCTTTTTAGCATAATTTAACAACCACATTAATTTCGGAACTTACATAGATAATAACAATATGAATTACCACCCCTTACACCTTAGCAAAACCAACGACTACTCATCATTCCCTCCGTATTCCCGAAACCTCACCTAGGAGTTTCTCATTTCCATACCCATTTAGTTATCCTTGCAATTCCCAGTTCCCCGAACCTTCCCGAGTACCCAACCCTGAGTCCTATCATTTTAGCATACCAAGACAACATAAACAGCCCAAAGTAAATACCATCAACCCACAATTCAATCCAACAATCCTTAGCTCACTCATAACCAATACCGAATCCACCAGACTCCATGCCTGAAAGCCTAATCATGGATTTTCCTTTCCCACTATACAATAAGTACAGAAAGTAAGCAGGTCTATCTACTCAAATTAAAACCTAGCCTACCTGTGCGCCAAACAGCTGCAAGAATGTGTTTCTGGCTCTGTGAAGGCGTTCCCGGCTGGGTAATGATCCTGGAATCCGTTGTTTCGCCTCCCTCCAGCCATAGTCCCTCCTCCTCATGGTTTTCTAGTCTTGGAGCAGCATGGAAGGGTTTTTGGAGAAACCCTCGTATGTTTCTCAACTGAGGAGGAGAGATCTTTTATTAAAAACTCGTTCTGAGGCTTCTGCCTCTCGTCGTTCTGCTATAGCGGATGACCTTCTGCCATAGCAGTTCTGCTATAGTGGATAAAATACCGCTATAGCGGAGTGACATCAGCTCGGATGATTTCCAAAAATCTGAAATTTTTACCACGTCACCCTATTTAATACCAAAATATTTTTAACTTGTTTTAGAATTTCACGACGTCATAGTTTTTGAAATAACGATGGATCCGGTCGTTACAAAAGTGAAGTGGAATAATAATCAATCTCACACTTATTCTCTTCTCTTGTCCTCTCATTTCTCTAACTGTCTTCTTCATCCAAGATCATTATCTTTATCTATAATTCAACAAATCTAAACCAAACAAAACGAAAGTTGCAACCATACAATAAGAATTCTATCACATCCAATATATCTCACATGAGAAAGGGAATCAAAATGGAACATTAACATGGGGCAATAAACTAGAGTTGTACATTGCATTTTATTTCTATAATAGTCAAAGGAATATACATTTACACCAACCTAACTAGTTGATGTAATATGGACTTTTAAGTTTTGATGATTGACAAACACTCAGAGGGACCTAGTACCTCTACGTGGCCTTGAAGCACAATACAGTACAACTATAATGTGTACTTTCTGCAGCTTTAGGACTGGATCTCTGTAGTTCTTGAAGTCTGCTGGACCAATAGCAATATGTTAAGGTTTTGGCTCTCTCATTTATAAGGAATGAGACACTTTAGCCAAAACTTAGTTCTTGCAAAATCAAGAATCTTTATTTTTAAAGCAAAGGCTCTCAAGTGCTTCAAGAAAACAAAAATCTCACTTAACTAGGGACCTTCGTGATCAAGATAATGTCGACAGCTCCTTGTCTTTAGTTTGAGTAGTTTGTGTCTTTGTTCTGTTATTGTAAACCATCAGCTAGAGTTAGTTGATTGTGTAAAGTTGTATTAGCTAGAGTTAGTTAATACTGTGATGATGCAGTAGAGTTATTGCATTAAACATTGTAATAGAGTTATTGCAATGTAGTGGATTAAGAGTTTAATCCTTAAGGTTACTGAAGTCTGTAATCCGGAGTTGTTCAGTTATTTAGTGAAGTTGGTTGGTGAAATCTTACTGGGGTAGGTCATAGTTTTACTCCCTTGATCAAAGAGGTTTCCACATAAAGTCGTGTGTTCTTTACTTTCTATTATTTCACCTTCTTACTCTTTACTGCAACTCTAGTCAAAGAACCTAGTCCCTTGACCCTCGGTGGACCCATACAAGCCATCAATTGGTATCAGAGCAGGGACTTTCTAAAAGGGTAACTCCTAGAAAAATCTTACTCTAATGGCAGCTCCACCAAATCTCAAAGAGGGTCAGTCGACCACAAGGTCACCCAGGTTTAATGGACAGTTCTATAGGTGGTGGAAGACGAGAATGCATGATTTCATTATGGCTGAGGACAGTGAACTGTGGGATGTTATATGTGACGATACCTATGTTCCCATGAAGGCAATAACAGTTGGAGAGGAAATTAAATCTATTCCCAAAATAAGAAAGGAGTATGTTGACACTGACAGGAAACAGATTGAGAAGAACTTCAAGGCGAAGAAGTTACTGGTGCGTGGTATTGGTGCTGAAGAATATAATTGTATCTCGGTATGTGAAACAACATAAGAGATATGGCATGCATTGTAGACTGCTCATGAAGGGACCAGCCAGGTCAAGCAATCCAAAATATACATGCTTACTACTCAGCATGAGCTATTCAAGATGAATGAAGGAGAATCTATTCAAGAAATGCATACTAGATTCACTTCCATCATCAATGAACTTCACTGTCTTGGAGATGGCATAAAACCTAGCAAACTAGTCAGAAAAATCTTGAGTGTTCTGCCTTCCTCCTGATAAAGCAAGGTGAATGCTATCACAGAAGCCAAAGACCTTCAGACTCTAACAATGGATGAGCTAATAGGAAATTTAAAAACCTATGAGCTCAATAAACAACAAGATTAAGAACGACAACAACCCAAGAAGGAGAAGAGCTTGGCTCTTAAAGCAGTCAAAAATGACTCAAGTGGTTATGAATCAGATATGGCATATATCACTAGACGATTTTAAAAAATGATAAGAAGAAATGGTGGCTTTTCATCCAAAGAAAACTCAAGCAAGTTGTTCAAAGGAAATGACTATTGCCACAAGTGTGAAAAACCAGGACACTACATCAAAGACTGTCCTCTTCACAAACAAGAGTATAAAGACTATGCTATGAACAACTATGAGAAGGGACGAAAGAGGTACCCGGTCCTTGACAAACTCAAAAGGAAGAAAATGGCTGATTGTGGTAAAGCAAGCTTTACCTTCATAGGGGACTCCTCCAGTGAATCCAAACATGAGGAAGCTCCAGAGGATGCATCCATGCTAGTCATTGAAGATTGGTCATTCAGTTTTGACTTTTTATTTGCCCTGATGGAAAAATCTGAAGATGAAGAAGAACCCAGAGGTAAGCTTTCATGATGTTCAAAAAAATCTTAAAGACTACTCTAAGATTGAGCTACGCTCCTTAGCTAATGTTTCCATTTATGAATACTATAATCTCACTAAAAAAAGGGATTTTCAAAATAATAGTCTGAGTGTCTTTAAAGCTGAAAAAACTACCTGGTCTAGCAAAGTTTCTGATTTAGAAGAAAAAATTACAATTGTCATGTCTGAAAATGATTCACTGGTTGAAAAAATGAAAGACATCTCTCAAAATAGATTTAAAGGAAAGGGAAATGGTAGTGAGATCCAATTTGAACTTGAAGCTGAATTGAAGAAGTTCAAACTTGATCTCACAGTCTATCTTGAAAGGAATAAAGAACTTGAGAGGGGCCTGGTCCGTATTAAGGCTGATTTAGAAAAAGCCCTTAAATGGATTGTCTCCTTCGATGTCTTGAATCAATTGACAAATATGAGGTCCAATGCTGATAAGGGTCTTGGATTTCAGAAGAAAAATCCTCCTTATGATCCTCATAGAAAGTATGTATCAAACCCAGACAATTGGTTGTGTACACACTGTGGTAGAAATGGTCAGTACAAGGACACCTGCCATGCAAGATCAACTACTGTTAAAAGGGGCAGAACCTTTGTCGAAAGAAAGGAAACCACTAGGCTACCTGGTCCCCCAACCAGGAGAATCAGGCTGCCAGGTTGGGCTAGAAAGAGTCTCATTCACCCTCTATCTCATTATTGGGGACTCAACCTAAAATAGATTCTCAAGACTAACAAATGACTCTTTGTGCAGCGAAGAGTGAGAGGTAGCAGCCAGAGCTGGTTCATGGATAGTGGATTCTCCAAGCATATGACAGGAAGAATGGAAGAATTCTTCTCACTCAAGGCACTCCAAGGTGGAAGTGTCTCCTTTGGAGATGGTAAGAAAGGATACATCCTTGGTGTTGGAAGCATTGGCAAGTCTCTAGCACATGCCATTGAAAATATTTATTATGTAAATAGGTTAAAGTATAGTCTACTCAGTGTATCTCAAATTTATGACAAGAGAAATAAAGTTAAGTTCCTATCTGCTTGATGCACTGTCACAAATCTCTCATCTGGAGAAATCATTTTGGTGGCAAGAAGACACAAGAACATGTACATTGTTGATCTTGATTCTATCTCTGGAGGATACCTCACTTGCTTGAAAGTCCAAGATAACTATGATGATATGTGGCACAGGATATTGGGACATGTCAGTTGCTCCCTTCTAAACAAGTTGATCTCAAGGGACCTGGTACGTGGTCTGCCTAAGGTCAAATTTCCAAAAGGAAAAGTGGTTGATGCATGTGCCAAAGGCAAGCATGTCAGGTCCTCTTTCAAAACCAAGAAGGAGGTAAGCATGTCTAAGCCTCCCGAACTTCTTCATATGGACATGTGTGATCCAGTAAAAATTCCATGTCGAAGTGGGAAGAGGTACATCTTTGTGATTGTTGATGACTTCTCAAGGTTCACCTGGACTATGTTTCTAAAAAGCAAGGATGAGACTTTTCCAGTTTTTGTTGTGTTTTCCAAGTAGATTCAAGTCAAACTGAACCTCAAAATGATCTGTCTTCGAATAGACCATGGTATTGAATTTGAAAATGCAAGATTTGTTGACTTCTGTTCTGAATATGGAAATTGGTCACAACTTTTATGCTCCAAGAACACCTTAGCAAAATAGTGTGGTTGAGAGAAAGAACAGAACCCTGGTCGATATTGCTCAAACTATGCTGATCAATGGAGATGTTCCCAAAAGTTTCTGGGCTGAGGCTGTCAACACAACATACTATGTTACTAACAGATGCATGATCGGGTCCCTATTGGAGAAAACCCCATATGAGCTCCTCTATCATAAAAAACTCAAGCTAATCTATCTTCGTGCCTTTGGGTGCAAGTGTTTCATTCTGAACAATGGAAAAGAGCCTCTTGGGAATTTTGACCCCAAGAGTGATGAGGGAATCTTTGTAGGTTACTCTTCAACCAGCAAGGCCTATATGATTTTCAATAAAAGGACTCAATGTGTAGAGGAAAGTGTCCATGTTATCTTCAATAAGTCAGGGGACCTGGATGAAAAGGGAGCACTAAATGATGATGAGCTTGATAAACTCTTTCAGATCCAAAGAGACTCTCTTAATGAGTTCGAGGGACCTGATGAAACCATAGATGAGGTAGAAGAAAGACCTGATGTTGACTCCCAAAAAGTGAATACCTTTGAGATCTCAGCAGATATAGGCAGTCTCGACAAAGCTTCTAACATAGTCCCTTTCACCCCTGCTCAACAAATCACAGAGGGACCATGTACGAGTTCTAAACAATCCTCTACTCAAGTATCCCACTCGAAGCACAGAGACTCGCATCCTTTGGACAATCTCATCTCTCCCTTGGACTCTGGTATGCACACCAGGTCTAAGTCTAGAGCTATGGTTTCCTTCTCAGCCTTCATATTTCAGATTGAACCCAAAATATCAAGGAAGCACTGAAGGATGTTGACTAGGTAAATGCCATGCAAGAAGAGCTTCATCAGTTCGAGAGAAATCAAGTATGGCACATGGTCCCCCAACCTTCTGACAGAACTGTTATAGGAACCAAGTGGGTTTTTAGGAATAAGCTTGATGAACAAGGAAATACTACCAAAAATAAGGCTAGGTTGGTAGTACAAGGATATAATCAAGAAGAAGGCATTGACTATGATGAAACGTTTGCTCCTATGGAAAGGATGTAATGTATTAGAATCCTCATTGCTTTTGCTTCCTACATGGAATTCAAGTTATTTCAAATGGATGTCAAAAGTGTCTTTCTATATGGATATCTAAAGGAAGAAGTTTATGTCAAACAGACCCCTAGTTTTGAAGACCTTGGCCATCCTTTTCATGTGTTCAAACTATATAAAGCTCTATATGGTCTGAAACAGGCTCCTAGGGCTTGGTATGAGAGATTGTCAAAATTCCTTCTTCAAAGTGGGTTTTCTAGAGGGAAGATTGACAACACTCTCTTTCTGAAAACCAGGGGCAAGAACCTGCTCATTTTCCAAGTGTATGTTGATGATATCATTTTTGAATCCACTCTTGACTCACTTTGTGATGACTTTGCAAAGCTTATGGGAAATGAGTTTGATATGATCATGATAGGTGAATTGAACTTCTTTCTGGGGCTACAAATAAAGCAAGTGTCAAATGGGATCATGATCAGCCAACAGAAGTACATAAAGTAATTGCTTAAGAAGTTCAACATGGAGAATGCCAAGCACATTGACACTCCTATTGGTACCTCTTCAAAACTCGACACTGATGAATCTGGTCCCTCTGTGAATGAAACTATGTACAGAGGAATCATTGGCTCTCTTTTGTACCTAACTACTAGCAGGCCAGATATAGTGTTCAGTGTGGGAATGTGTGCTAAATTTCAAGTTTGTCCTAAGGAGTCTCATCTCAAGGCTACTAAAAGGATTCTCAGATATCTCAAAGGAACTTCTGACCTCGTGCTCTTCTACCCCTCAGGAAATAACTTTGAATTGGTTGGGTATGCATATGTTGATTACGCAGGGCACTTGGTTGATAGAAAAAACACTTCAGGAATGGCTCACTTTCTTGGAGCCTCCTTGATTAGGTGATCAGGAAACAGAATTTAGTTGCTCTCTCTACAGCCGAAGCAGAGTACGTGGCTGTTGCAGCCTGTTGTGCACAACTGTTATGGATCAAATAGCAGCTGGAAGACTTTGGAATATTTACTGAGTGTGTGCCTCTCATGTGAGACAACACCAGTGTTGTGAATATGGCCAAGAATCCTGTCCATCACAAGAGGACAAAACACATTGACATCCGGCATCTCTTTCTTAGAAATAATGTTGAAAAGAAACTGATCAGGATGAACTTTTGCAAGACAAAGAAACATATTGTGGATATTTTCACAAAAGCCTTGGGAAGGGATCAGTTTGAGAAAAATTGTCTGAAGCTCGGATTAATGCTGGGGACCTGATCCCTCTATCATCAAAATCCCAATCATGTGGCTATGATTAGAAGACAAGTATCCGAGAGCATGATGTTTTAACTTATCTAACTCAATACTATACCATTGTAGGTATGCACGCATGGTGGAAAGAGCAACATCAAGAGGAGAAAAGATATTGGATAAACATCAGGACATGCTTCAAAAATTCACTAAAATGGACCCGGTCCCTCTTACAAGTCAGTATTACAAACTATACATTTAAAAAGGCATAAATTGTGAAATGGCACCACTGACACCTCTCTAATCAACGATGTCGCATCAGTTCAAACTTGAAGCGTCATCTCCACTTTCTGATGTGACACGTTGCTTTACCCCCTTTTTAACCTATCCCAATCGCTCTTTTTTTTCAAAACAAATTTCTCTTAAAACCCTATTCTCCTCTCACTGACCAAATCATCTATTTTCAATCTTCCTTCCTCTCAAAACTAAACAAAGACAGTTCTATTTCCTCATCTCCCTAAAATTCTCTCCACCATATCGCAACCAAGCGCTCCGAGCAAAGGTTCCTCTGAGGGTATTACTCTCTTGACCTACTCTGAGAATACTCCAATAATGGCTGAACTAAGAAACCCTTTTTCTGTCTCCTCTCCTACTCCCATACCATATCCCTCTGTTGAATTGGAAAATTCTCATTCTATGGATTCTCTTCTTATTTCTAAAGCGAGTGAAGGAAACACTCCAGCCTCATAAACTGAGCCCTCTAACGTGGTGATCTCTGAGGATAGTGTAGTACCAGTCACTGAATCTGCACTGATAGAGGGACCTGATACAAATCCTATGATTAAGTCAGTTTTAAGAGAAGAATCTACTTTGGGTGGGTCTGAATGCTCTAGGGACCGAATGTTTGACAAAAATTTGCCCAAAACCAAAGGAAACTCTTCAAATATCTTGGCAATAGGAGATGAACTAGTGGCAAGTTATCTCCCGTCTTTGGCTAAGGGAGATGCTGGAGTCGAGAGTTCAGAAGAAAGATCAGAGAATGTTGCTCCATCTCAAGAGGCTCACACTCCAGTCACTCTTCCTACTCCCAAGTGGTATGGAACCCCTGCATCTCAGGCTCCTTTAGCATTGGTAGAAAATCTCGGAGAAGAAAATGTCATTGACGAGGATGAAGTGCCTTTATGATGGAAAGTTCAAAAAAGGATGGTTACAACAATGGTTGTTGAGTTATCTTTTCAGGGACCACGTAAGGTACCCGATATTCAAAGTATGTCTGAACAATGTATGGCAACTGCTATGAAAGAAAATGAGAAAAGCACTAAGAAAAGAAGGAAGTCGAGAAAGACAGTTGTTTCTGATGATCCTGAACCAGAAACGTTAGTGAATTTGGAAAAGGAAAGAAAATCTGATAAGGAAATCGAAGTTGATGCTACCAAAGGTGTGCAAAATATGAAAAAGAAAGCTCTCTCCAAATTGAATGTCTCTAAGAGAAAAGGTGCATCTTCCGCACCAAAAGAAAAGGAAAAAGATCTCATCAAGAGCCCTAAGAAAAGAGTCTCTGGCAAGAAGAAGGACTCAGCCCCTACACAGAAGAAGGACGTATCCTCTGGGTTGAAGAGAAAAAGAGATCACTCAGATGACCAAATGAAGGAACCTGGTCCCTCCTCTAAGGTTAAGAAGAAGAAGTTTACTCAAGCAGAATGGATTTCTCTTTTGAAGCAACAGAGGGTGCTTAATTGTCAAGTCTTTGACCCAGAAATCACTGATCACGGAGGAATGGTAGAACTGATTGATATGGTCAAAGTGCAGAAATGGGATCACTTGTTTGAACCCTTTATTTTGGTACTGTTTGAGAAAGAGGTCACTGAGTTCTATGTGAAAATGGTATTCAATAAAGCTGACGGATCACTGACCACCACAGTTGATAGAGTGGAAATATTCTTGGATGAATCAACACTTGGTCGAATTTTAGAGGTACCAACAGAGGGGTTAAGATCCCTGAAGGATCAGTCAGCCTCCATCGACTTCCTAAATAAGATCAGCAAGTTAAAGAATCTGAACAGGAAGAGACTTGGGAAGAAGCAGATGAAGGGAGAATATCAACTTGTGTTTGAACTTATTAACAAAGTTCTTCTTCCCCGCACTGAAAAAGGACTATTTTTTATCTTTTTCTCATGGAAGCATTGGTTACCCTAAAACCTATAAGCCTCCCAGTAATCATGCTTACCCACATGAGGAAAATCATCACTATGAAGGAGGGCAAGCATGGTTTGGGCTATGGGTATCTGCTGAACAAAGTGTTCATGTACTTTGGAATACATCCCAGCAAGTGTACAAGGGACCAGGAAGAAGATGTTCACCAAAGGGACACTTGAGGAGTGTGAATGTATAGAAAGAGAAGGAGGAGTTGGTTCTAAGTCATTTGTGTATGATTTAATCGCCTCTCAGAAGCGATCATCTGTTGAGTTGGCATGATTAACTGCTCTAATTGCTCAGTGAGATGCTGAGATTGTGACTCTCAAGGCTCAAATGCAAATCACCACTGAGGGACCATATGCTAATTCATATATGGTTACAAAGCTGCAGGAGCAAAACACCTCTCTGAGGGACCAGGTCAGGGTTCTCACTCAGAAGCTGCTTGTGCCTTATGAAGAAGCCAACACTCGCATGACCCTTATGCTTCAAAATTTGGCCTGATTCCCCTCAATTCTCTCCTTCCTTGCTTCCTTTACAGCCCTAGCTTTCTAATTCCCCCTGTTCTTAGTTTAGTTCTGTGGTGTCCTGCTAATGATGTCTTTTTTTTTACCTTTTGTAATGTTGCTCTAATGAATGAAATGAAGTTTTTGTTATGATATTTATCTTGCACCTGATTTCCTTTGACTATCTCCTCTCATTCGTGTCTGTGTTGCCCCAGAGGCGTGAGTTAACGTAGCTAACCATCATTGCTTTTGGTTTACTATTCACTCTTCTTTATGATACCAAAAGAGGGAAAGTATTGCTGACAGGGGGAACAGGTGTTGGGACTAGGTAATAATGGCATGGGAAACATGTGAATGGGACCAGGTAAGGATGGCAGGGGGAACTCAGTTTGTCATTATCAAAGAGGGAGAAACTAATGTAATATGGACTTTTAAGTTTTGATGATTGAAAAACACTCAGAGGGACCTAGTACCCCTATGCGGCCTTGAAGCACAGTCAACACAGTACAACTGTAATGTGTACTTCCTGTAGCTTTCGGACTGGGTCAATGCAGTCCTTGAAGTCCATTAGATTAATGGGAATGTGTTAAGATTTTGGCTCTCTCATTTATAAAGAATGAGACACTTTAGCCAAAACTTAGTTTTTACAAAATCAAGAATCTTCATCTTTAAAGCAAAGGCTCTTAAGTGCTTCAAGAAAACAAAAAGCTCACTCAACAAGGGACCTGATTGTGATCATTGTCGACAGCTCCTTGTCTTTAGTTTGAGTAGTTTGTGTCTTTGTTCTGTTATTGTAATCCATCAGCTAGAGTTAGTTGATTGTGTGAAATTGTATTAGCTAGAGTTAGTTAATACTATGATGATGCAGTAGAGTTATTGTAGTGTAGTGGATTAAAAGTTTAATCCTTAGAGTTACTGGAGTCTGTAATCTGGAGTTGCTCAGTTATTTAGTGAAGTTGGTTGATGAAATCCTACTGGGGTAGGTCATGGTTTTACTCTCTTGAGAAAGAAGGTTTTCACGTAAAGTCATGTGTTCTTTACTTTTGACTCTTTCACCTTCTTACTCTTTACTGCAACTCTAGTCAAAGGACCTGGTCCCTTGACCCTCGGTGGACTCATACAAGCCATCACTAGTGTTTAGGATTCATCAGTGTGGTTATCATTGTCATGGTCGCCTTCATAATACTCATTGTCACACTGGATATGCTTATCTTGGGTGTGCTCTGTAAATTCAAGATAGGGTAACACAAAGAAAGAAAAACCAAAGTTAGATCATTGTAGTTCCACATTTGAGCATGGTGTGTGCTTATATTCAGATTTCTACTTACGATCCACACGCTCATCTGGATTTTGATCATTGTTAGTTTTGCATGTCAAAGCTTGTTATCATAAGCTCCATTAATAGTGGAATTAAATGTACAACAAAGTGAGATGGAAGAGTTCTTTGTATTGTATATTCTGAATAAATTGGTAGTTACAAAAGTTATGTATATATAGACACATTCACAAGTGACAACTATCTACGGCTCAATACCACTAACAAGAATTAGTTATCAACCTAACTAACTCTGACCAACACTAATTACTTCACTTAAAAAACCTCCATCCTAACTGACTTAACCAACTAATTAATAACTTTTAATACTACCCCTCAAGATGGAGGGTGCAACAAATTGAACACTCCTAGCTTGCCCAAGAGATACACATGTTGATCTTTGGTGCCAATATGATGAGTTCTCACTTTGCCCTTTTTTATCTTGTCTCTAATGAAATGACAATCTATCTCTATATATCTAGTACGCTCATAAAAAATATGATTTGCTACAATCTGCAAAGCAGCCTTACTATCACAATATACGTCAACATGTTATTTCACTTCAACTCCAGTTTCAACAAATAGTCCTAACAACCACACAATTTCAGAGGTTGTAGTTGCCAAGCTTCTGTATTCTCCTTATGCAGAACTTCTGGACACAATATGTTATTCTTTGATTTCCATGATATCAAAAAGTTTCCAAACTTGATCAAAAAACCCGTCACTGACCTTCTAGAATTTGGGAAAGCAGCCCAATTTACATCACAAAATAACTCATAGAACTAGCTCATCACTACCCATCATGATTCCTAGCCCTGGTTCCACCTTACACTTCACTATTCTCAATGTTGCATCCCAATGTGACTAAGTTTTTGACTTTTCTTATTCTCTTATTAAATTACTCTTGTCTTCTTTAAAATTAAACATTGCAACACGCAATTACTATATTGAAGCAACACAACACTGTTTTGATATAATTATTCAACTTACCAAATTCTTGAGCCAGACTTTATTATTATAATTTTATATTATATTTTTCATTAAAAATTTGTCATTATTGATATTCTTACTTCATAAGTATATATATTTTTTATTTAGTTATTATAGAATTTATTCAATTTAATATGTCAACTAAAAAATATAATTTCGCATCTAAAAAAGCTAGAAAATTTCACATTTTAAAAAAGTTTAGTGTCTTTTTATAAAATTTGGTATGATATCACCTTTGCCCAAGACTATTGGGAGGGGTGCAGTAAGTAAAAATGGCCAGAGAAAATACTTCATATGTTCATCTTTACTTGTCCACTATACTAAAAAAAGATGTTCATTTTTACTTGTCCAATTTATAAAATCAAGAGATAATTTAACACTTGATTCCTAATTTTCCCTTATTATTAACTATAGTCATTTTTCCAATGTGTTTTTCAAGATATTGTATTTATTATATTCAAAGTGTGATATGGTGAAATTACTCTTCTATTTATAGATCTTAAGAAGTATGTCAAGTCAATAGTGGACAAGTAAAGTTGGACGGAGGTATTTACCACTAATTCAGGATAGTTAGATTTGTTTGTGGCTCAAGAACAAGCATTACGATCTTAACTTCATTGTTAGAGACATAAGTTTGCAAAAGGAAATAATCATAAAGAAAATACGCAATAACTCAATAAAACAAAGATAAGGAATAAATCTGAGACAGCGACGAAGTGCTCCGTCTTCCTAGCTACGAGCGAGTCGTGGATGAGTTCAATAAATAAGCGGGCATAACAATAGTAAAATAGCAAAAAAACTAAAAGAAAAACTAAAGAAAGGCAAAGAAAGCTTAGAATCAATCGAGAGAAATTTTATTTCTTTTAGGGTTAGAGCTCAGCAAAGAGTGAATGCTTTACAATGACGGAGGGAGTCTTTTTTTATAGGGTACAAATCATTCCTTGGTCCCAAAAGAAAAGTATTATCCTCTTAGGCACATAGTATTGTGTCCAATATATAGCTACCACTTGTCCTTGAGTTGTTAGAGGATGGCCAGCCTAGTTTGTTGAATCTGACGCAGTTCTACCAAGCATTGTCTGAGCACCTGAATATTCTGACACACCATCCTTTTATCTATCCTTGGTGTGCAGTTACTTTCACTGACCATTTCGTGCTACCTTGCCTCCACTCGAGAAGTTGCTTCTTCGTGTCAGACCCGCTCTCGAGATGGCATTGTCACAGGTCGCTTCCATTCTGACCTGGCCCAAGTTGGCCCAGTTTGCCAATCTTATTCTACCCCATACAGATAGTCCCTCTGTCTCTTGTGCACAATATCATTAGGGTCGAGAGATGGATAGATCCTTGATATGTTCCTCTTCATCTTGCTACGGGCCCTTTCTTAAAAGGTCGGATGTTGATTCTCTCGGAAGGGCCTCCCTTTTAATCGATGGTCATGAGACCGCTTTTTTAATTTTAATCTTTGTCACCTCTAACTGAATAGGTGATTCTTTATCTGACAACCTGTTGCTTCCCCTTCTCTTCTCTTTAATAATTCCAAAGTCGGTTGAACCATCTCCCTTGATATCTAAAATGTCGCCTCTGAAAATGACAGCTCGACTCCTGACGCTTTGGTTCTTCCACTATCCGTCACTTTAAATTTTGATAGATGCACATGTGTCCCTTATCTAGGTTCTTCCCAAGGTTATTTGCCCTATAAATTCCATCTGCTCCTAACTCTTCTTCCACATTCTCAACTCTAAACTGTCGTCTGTCAACGATGATGCCGAGTTCCCTTGAGTTTGAACTTATTGCCCTTTATATTTCCTATAGTCCTTGCCTCATTCTTGTTTTTTATCCAAGAGATTCATTTGCAAGGACCTTGCTTTTGTTATCAATGAGAGTGAGGTAAGGACTATGGGTAAAGCTCGGGGGCGAAGGTGGGGATCTTTAACCAATTTCAATATTTTCTGATTAGCCATCTGTTGCTCCAAAATTTCTCCTTTATCCTGATTGTTACGAGTAGGTATATGACATGAGGGATTTTTGTTGGCCCTCAGTGAGAGAAGTTGTAATTTTTACAAGGATCCCTCCCATCCCATGCCAAAGAAGACTATTATTCCTGGGAGGGGGTGCCTGCTATGGTCGGAATGCATGTGCTATTCGCATGAAGGCACCATCACTCGAAGATCTGTGGTATTTCTGCTGGCCTACATGATAAAGACCGAGAAGGAGAAAACTTCTTTTAGCTTATTGGAATGAAGGAAAGGTTACACCCAGATGTATGCTCGAATGTTTCTTTATTTTCCTTGTTTGTCTACTCGGACTACGAGAGCCTTATACTTTATATTTTTCCCTGTTCCTAGGACAATAATGATAATAAAACTCTTTCTTAGATCTGCACGGTGTTTATTTGATAGACTGTTATTTCTTTAGAGTAACTTGCTTGGTCTGCCATGACCATTTCTGGGCGAACGTCCATGTTGACTCACTCATATTTAGGCAAAGGTCTTTATCTTTTAGTGAGATCAATGTGTCTTCTTAACCCTCAAACACTTTTGCTTGGGGTGTTTGACCTTTATTCTTTCAGGGGCCGAGGTATTCTCAAAATTCCTAGAGGCAATGAAGGTGATGTTTTTATCACGTCCTCCAATAGGGGTCTCGTGTGGGCCTCAGATGCAGACCGATCAGAGGCTCGCGAAGTCCCAGTCCCTAGTCAGTCCCGTAGAACTCTTTGCCTCTGGGGCTATGTCGCTTTTTATCTTCCTTCTCTCGGACTTCTCAGAGGTCGAGGCGACTAACGATTCAGTTAATATTTTTGACCCGACTGACTGTGATTCGAACATCCTTTTTGGACTTTGCGCTCAATATCTTTTGGGCAGCATTTCACTCTAAGTTGACAAGTTTTGGTGCATATACTACTTCTTTAGTCTTTGGGCCAAGGAGTGGGGTACGGGAGATTCCTCCTACCTTATGGCATACGTCATCAGGTGTTTTTATAGGACTACTCAGGCGCATTAAATCCTTAGTATTTCCACTTAGGGTTTTGTTTTGCTTGATCGAGCCGAACATGTGGCAACCATCTGTGATCCTCTGCTTTCCATGTTTTAATGGAATTTTAGCTATAAATGGCTACTTTGCCTCATTATCTCCTTATTCCTTTAGCAAAAATGTTACATGAAGGACTTGCTTTCTTCTCATGTCGCTCGTATTCGATTCCCGTGGATATCTTGATTTTGTTTAGCAATTCTTTCACAGTTTTTGCCTTATCCTCATCCTCAACCTCGAAACTCATCCTCATATGACATTTTCTGAGTTGGCGGATGGGGTAAGACAAGAACTGTGGGAGAGGCCCAAGGCAATAGAAGCAGGCGGCAGATGGTGCTGCCTCTCGTCTCTCCTATTCTTCTGTTGTGGGGGCCGATGCTCCCTTCCTAGTTCTGTAGTTCTGGTCGCATAGGTCAAGAGGCTCGTACGAACCTGCCTATTAATGTCTCATCATGGGTTGGGACCTATCTTGACACCTGAGAGCTCCATGTGAGAGCTTGTTTGCCCGAGGTTCCTCTAACCTTCTTTCCAGCCATTTTGAAATAGAGGGGGCTATATAATGATGGAAAGCCACTACCCGAAGCCAGAGATGTCAACTCACCATCACAGGAGCAGGCCATCGATATTGATCCCGCTTGCTTCATAGTGGATCTTAGTCTGTACTGGCCTTAGCCCTAGGGCCATTCGGGTGGCTTTTCACATGCACGGGAGGGAAGTCATTGTGCTTTTGAGAAGCAAAATTCTAGCGCATCTCTTATCCTTTGACCACTTTGAATGAGGGAGAGCTTTTATTGTACGTAATGTAATTTTATTTGATCCTATAGTATTTTGACTTTTCTTTTCGTGTATATAATTGTACTGTCCCTTTTGAGGGTTTTTGAATGAATAGGTTACCTTGGATGCCTTTTTTATATTTATCCCAAGAGCCTTGCCTTTTTATTATTTATTTTTCTAGTAATCTTGTCTCCCAGAGCAAACATGAAAAAGTTGTTATTTAGTTCCACTATTCGAAGCTTAGCCTCATAAACAGCTTAGCCTTTATCGGCTTTATCTTCCGGGAAGATGTTTATTGTCGTCCTCTTCCGAGGGTCTCCAAATTTCAGAGGTGTTAGTTGCCAAGCTTCTGTATTCTCCTTCTGCGGAGCTTCTAGACACAATATGTTATTCTTTGATTTACATGATATCAAAGATTTTTCAAATTAGATCAAAAACCCCGTCACTAACCTTCTAGAATTTGGGAAAGCAGCCCAATCTACATCACAAAAAATAACTCATAGAACTAGTTGCATCACTACCCATCATGATTCCTAGCCCTGGTTCCACCTTCAGATACTTCACTATTATCAATGTTGCATCCCAATGTGACTAAGTGTTTGACTTTTCGTATTCTCTTATTAAATTACTCTTGTCTTCTTCAAAATTAAACATTGCAACAAGCAATTACTATATTAAAGCAATACAACACTGTTTTGATATTAGTATGTCAGCTTACCAAATTCTTGAGCCAGACTTTATTATTATAATTTTATATTATATTTTTTCATTAAAAGTTTATGATTGTTGATATTCTTACTTCATAAGTATATATATATTATTTTTAGTTATTATAGAATTTATTCAATTTATTATGTCAACTGAAAAATATGATTTTGCATCTAAAAAAGCTAGAAAATTTTACATTTTAAAAAAGTTCAGTGTCTTTTTATAAAATTTGGTATGATATCACCTTTGCCCAAGACTATTGGGAGGGGTGCAGTAAGTAAAAATGGACGGAGAAAATACTCCCTCTATCCATTTTAACTTGTCCACTATACTAAAAAAAATTATTCATTTTTACTTGTCCAATTTATAAAATCAATAGATAATTTAACACTTGGTTCCTAATTTTCTCTTATTATTAACTATAGTCATTTTCTCAATGCATTTTTCAAGATATTATATTTATTATATTCAAAGTGTGATATGGTAAAATTATTCTTCTATTATAGCTTCTTAAGAAGTGTGTCAAGTCAATAGTGAATAAGTAAAGTTGGACGGAGGTATTTACAGCTGATTCAGGACAGTTAGATTTGTTTGTGGCTCAAAAGCAAGCATTACGATCTTAACTTCATTGTTAGAGACGTAAGTTTTCAAAAGGAAATAATCGTAAAGGAAATACGCAATAACTCAATAAAACAGAGATAAGAAAAAAATTTGAGACACCGGTGAGGTGTTCGGTCTTCCTAGCTACGAGCGAGCCGTGGTTGAGTTCAATAAATAAGCGGGCGTAACAACAGTAAAACAGCAAGAAACTAAGAGAAAAACTAAAGAAAGACAAAGCATGCTTAGAATCAACCGAGGGAGATTTTATTTGTTTTAGGGTTAGAGCTCAACAAAGAATGGATCATTTACAATGAGGGAGGGGGTCTCTATTTATAGGGTACAAATCATTCCTTGGTGCCAAAGGAAAAGTATTATCCTCTTATGCACATAGTATTGTGCCCAATATATGGCTGTCACTTGTCCTCGAGTCGTTGGAGGATGCCAGCTTAGTATGTTGCATCTGACATAGTTATGTCAGGCGTTGCCCGCACACTTGAATATTCTGACACACCGTCCTTTTGTCTGTCCTTGGCGTGCAGTTACTGTCGTGGGCCATTTCGAGCTACCTTACCTCCGCTCGAGAAGTCGATTCTTCGTGTCGGATGCGCTCTTGCGAGATGGCGTTGTCACGGGTCTCATTCATTCAGACCTGGCCCAAGTTGGCCCGGTTGGCCGAATCCAATTCTACCCCATACAGGAAGGAGTATCATATATGAACCGTCGGTGCCAAAACAAAAAAAGTTATCCCCAAAACTATGAACGTGTCAAAAGAGTTGGTTCCCCCATGCAATAATTAAATACGCAATGAATAAAATAGGCACCAAATTAGTTGGGACTTTTCACCTATACATATATATCTCACTTACTGCACCTCTCTCAATCATAACCCACAATTAGAAAGGAAAAAAAAAGAGAGAGAGAAAGAGAGAATATTCAAAGTGGCAATGGAGAGAATTACTAGGATTTTTGTTACTCTTTTGATAGTGATAATTGTACTAGGAAAACAAATGTATGTTGTTAATGGAGACAAGCCTTATGCTTGTTGGGGTGGATGTTACAATCAATGTATACTATTGAGTTTGCGAGCAAATGTACCAGGAAGTGATCCTTGTTACGTGCAGTGCCTAAGCAAGTGTATTCCTCGTTCTGATTCTGAATACCAAAATTACTGCAACATTGGCTGTTCCTTGGAGCTTTGTCTCCCTCGCTCTGGTATAATTACTTTTTCTTCTTTTTTTAGGTTTTTTATCTGGTGTTCGACACGGTCTGTTTTAAGATCCGACTAATTCAAATTTGTGTTGGGAAGTACTCTTGCATTCTCCATTATTCCTAGGGCTCAGATGAAGGGGCCGGTACTTACCACACAACGACGACCAACGTTGTGTTAGACTCACACATTGGTTAGAGAGTATGAATCGTTGTCTCGTTATATGACCTTAGGTTGGATCATTCTCACCTTATGATCTACCGCCTTTTCTTAGGTTGAATTTAAGTTCAATTTTCATTTTCTTGTACTTGAAAATGCATGCAAGGGTGTTAAGAGTCTCACATTGGTTGAGAGTCTTCATATGAATTTTTTTTCGTTTCTCATTAGATGACATTGGGCGATTCTCGCTTCATGTACACTTTTGAAGTTATATTTAGTCTATTTTTTCAAATAGTAGTAAGGTTGAGTCGAATATAATCTAAATGAACCATTTAATAAAAAGGGCAGCCCGGTGCACTAAAGCTCCAGCTATGCGCGGGGTCCGGGGAAGGGCCGGACCACAAGGGTCTATTGTACGCAGCCTCACCTTACATTTCTGCAAAGGGTCTATATTAACATACTTCGTGACCATTTGTCTTTCTTTTGTATTTGCATTTTTTATTCAAAAATCAAATATACAATACTTGAACTTTTAATTATTTTTTTGGTTTGGCAGATGATGGTGCAAATGTGGATACATGCTTTGGCAATTGTGGAAAAATTTGTAGGGCTTAGCTTAGAAATGTTTATTTCCACTATGTGTTCTGTCATTAAGATAGAATTTTGTTGTCTCACTCTTTTTGTATTTCCACAAAATAAATGGTTCTTTGTTGTTTCCCATTCGGTGTGTACGTAACTGAAAAATTCGCTAGCTGTATTTTGTTTATTTCCCTTCTGTTCTTTTTCTCTTTTTGTATATTTCCTTTCCCATGCATATCCGTTACTAAATGGAAAAGAGTAATTAATAGTGTAAGGATTTTTGTTGGAAAACACTCTCTTGGACCATTTTATTTGTTATATTTTTTATTTACACATCCTTTAAGAAAAATATTAACGTAATTTGACTAAACTATCCTTATTTATTACTCCCAAATATTTAATACTTCTCTCTTTTGCACTACATTAATATCTCTTCATATTTATGACTAAGGATAAAGATAGAAACAAACAACTAATTATACCTTGATTTTTTAAAATAACAATTATTTTGGACCATCTATTATTTGTAAAGACAACAAGTAAAGTGGTCCCAAGGGAGTAAAAGTAGTGTAATTAAGGATTATTACATTAGTATTGCAGTTTAACATGTGAGGGCGGGGTATTTATTATTTTTATTAAATCATCAATTACAAATATTTTGTTATAAAAATTTAGTAATATTAAATACAATAAAAAACTTGGTTGATCCAATGGCATTTATGTTCATCTAATCCTCCTTGAGTTGTAACCAAATGACAAATTCGAGATTTAAATGTGGTAGGTTTAGTGTTAAGAGAGTTAATGAACTATTTGGGAGCAAATAATGTTTGGCTGATAAAGGTAGAACTGTTGTAAATAATTGTGCTACCACACAATGTTGTCATTTTGTATTGTGGATGTCCACACTATTATTCCATTGATGAATAGTAACCTCCACACCATAACTTCTCCTTGATGAGTAGTAACCTCCACCTCCTCATTGATCATCCATAACGAGTAGTAACCTCCACCTCCTCATTGATCATCCATAACTTCATTGTCTTCCCCACCTCCACAAAGATTAATGCCATGTTTATTGCACCTTATTATGATCCTCAAATGTAATACTATAAATAGAGGTTCTAAGCATGATGTTTGATACACTTGAAAGAAAGAAAGATATTGTTCCTCTTCTCTTATAATATTGTTCTTTTCTTCTTCTTTATATTGCTCTTCTTGTTCTAAGTTTTACAACACGTTATCAGCACGAAGCTCCCTAATTCTCTTTGAATCATTAGTTCGAGTTTTGTTTTCTCCTTCAGGTATATGAAGTATTATTTGTCTTTATTCTTGCTAACATAACTTAAAAGCAGATAGGTTGCAAATCCAATATTTAGTAGCTTATGGTGTTAAGAATTTTAAGTTTTAAAATAATCACTATAATCTTATATATTGGGTAATATAACTGTAGCTATCAAACGAATTCTAAAAATGAACTTACTTACTTTCTGAAATTGAATACATAAAAACTGTTAATGATTACATTCTTGTTTTCATTACAATGTCACCGCTAATTTCTTTAAAGCTTACTGTTTTGGTGGGGGGGGAAATGGCTACTGTTTATAAAGAAAAAAAAGGGACATAGCATACTATTTTTATTTGGAAAAAAAAACTACTGTTCTATGGAAATAAATTTACTGTTTTGAAATTGTGTCATTATTTTTATCTAACTTTATTATTTTTTATTATAGTTTTCACCATGTCAAATTTATCAAAGCATGAGTTTGTGGTACTTGATATCTCCGAAAAAAATTACATGTCATGGGTACTCGATGCTGAAATTCACCTTGACGCAAAAGGTCTTGGTGTCACCATTACTGAGGCTAATGCAGCATTGAGTCAGGACAAAGCCAAGGCTATGATTTTTCTTCGTCACCATCTGGATGAAGGATTGAAGGTTGAATACCTGAAAGTGAAAGATCCACTTGAATTGTGGACTGATTTAAAGGGAAGGTATGACCACCTATAAAGGCCACGGTATTGCCAAGAGCTCGTTACGAGTGGTTGCACTTACTGTTTCAAGATTTTAAGACCGTAACTGAATATAATTCTGATGTATTCAGGATAACTTCCCAATTAAAATTATGTCAAAAAACTGTAAAAGATGAGTATATGTTGGAAAAGACACTTACTACTTTTCATGCCTCAAATGTGATATTACAGCAGCAATACCGTGAAAAGGCCTTTCAGAAATATTCTGAATTGATCTCATGCCTTCTTGTGACTGAGCAACATAATGCCCTTTTGATGAGAAATCATGAAGCCCGTCCCACTGGAACTACTCCATTACCGGAAGCAAATGTGATAGAAGCACATGGCCAGTCTGAAAGAAGACAAAAATAATATCAAAGTCATAATAATGTGCGTGAGCGTGGAAATGGCAAAGGGCGATATAATAATCATCGTCGTGGTGGCAACCATAAAAGGGAGGACCTTATGGGTTCTCAAAGCTATCCTTCAAAATGCAACTGTCATCGTTGTGGCATGAAAAGCCATTGAACAAGTGAATGTCGGGCGCCTGAACATTTTGCTAGGCTTTATCAAAATTCTTTCAAAAGAAAGAGAAATAAAGGTGGTGCCTCTTCTAATGCCCGCATGGAGTCACACTTGACTTTCAAAAATGATATTGAGGCAGGGCCTTCACAAAAACATGATGATAATGTCGAGGCAAATTTGGTCTTGAAAAATGATGATTTTGATGGCCTTGATGATTTTACTCATTTGGAAGTTAAAGACTTCTTTGGAGATCAAATTTAAATTTTGATCATTTTATTGGGGAAATAATTATGTTGTTGCTTTCTTTATGTGTTTTTAGTTTTTTTTTAAAGTTTTTCCTTATGTTGCTTTATTTTTCAGGAAAAAAAAGTACTTAAATTCTCAAGCAATGTTATTTCGCATTTCTTATGATGTATTTTTATTTTTATGAAGATAAATAAAATTTTCCCAATCTTCAATTGGATCCAAGATGAGTAATGGAGATATGTGTCTTTTGGATAGTGCTACTACTCACACTATATTAAGAGAAAAGAAATATTTCTCTGATTTGATTATGAAAAAGGCCTATGTTAATACAAAATCTGGTAGTACAAAGTTAATTGAGGGCTCTGGAAGAGCGACCTTATTACTACCTGGAGGAACAATATTGGCTATTAACAATGCACTATATTGTAGTAAGTCTCAAAGAAACTTGTTAAGTTTCAAGGTTGTTCGCCAAAATGGCTATCATGTTGAGACTGCCAATGAAGGAAAGGTTGAATACCTTTATATTACTACAATAAAAATGGGAAAAAAGTTTGTGCATGAAAAATTACCCGCACTTTCTTCGGGGTTGTACCATACAAGTATTGGTATGGTTTAGTCACATGCCATAGTAAACAAAAGGTTTACTGATCATAATAATTTTATCATTTGGCATGACCGGTTGGGCCATCCCGGTTTTAATATGATGCGCAGAATTATTGAAAATTCACATGGGCACACTTTGAAGAATCATAAAATTCTTCAATCAAAAGAATTCTCTTGTGTTGCTTGTTCTCAAGGAAAGTTGGTTATTAAATCATCAGTAGTTAAGGTTGGGATTGAATCCCCTGCTTTTCTGAAACGTATACAGGGTGATATTTGTGGGTCAATTCACCCTCCATGTGGACCATTAAGTATTATATGGTCTTGATAGATGCATCTACAAGATGATCACATGTGTGCTTGTTATCAACTCGTAATATGGCTTTTGCGAGATTGTTGGCTCAAATAATAAGGTTAAAAGCATAATTTTCAGATTATGCAATAAAGACAATTCGTCTTGATAATGCTGGTGAGTTTACATCTCAGGCTTTTAATGATTATTGCATGTCCACTGGGATAGCAATTGAGCATCCGGTTGCTCATGTTCACTCAAAATGGTCTAGCAGAATCATTGATTAAACGCCTACAATTGATAGCTAGACCATTACTAATGAGGACAAAGTTGCCTGTTTCGATATGGGGACATGCTATTTTGCATGCAGCAGCACTTGTGTGCATAAGGCCAACCAGTTAGCATGAATTCTTTCCATTACAATTGGCTTTTGGTCAAGAGCCAAATATTTCCCATCTTAGAATTTTTGGTTGTGCGGTATATGTTCCAATTGCTCCACCACAACACACAAAGATGGGTCCCCAAAGAAGGTTGGGGGTGTATGTTAGATATGAATCTCCTTCCATTATAAAATATTTGGAACCTATGACTGGAGATTTATTTACAGCAAGATTTGCTGATTGTCATTTTGATGAATCAGTATACCCAACATTAGAGGGAGAACATAAGCAGATGGAGAAAGAGATAGATTGGAATTCATTATCTCTATCTCATTTAGATCATCGAACAAATCAATGTGAGCAAAAGGTTCAAAAGATGATTTATTTGCAAAATGTTGCAAATTAACTGCCAGATGCATTTACTAACCTTCCAAGGGTTACTAAATCTTATATTCCAACTGCAAATTCTCCAGTTCGAGTTGATGTCCCAGCAGGGTAAATTGTTAATGCAAATGAATCTAGGCCACGTCTGAAATGTGGTAGGCCAATTGGTTCTAAGGATAAAAATCCTCGAAAAAAAGAAAAGAAATATATGATCATGATATGGTGGCAATTGCTCAAAAAGAGCCTCGAGACATAACAAATGATAAGACCACCAAGGTTCAAATACCTGAAAATAATGAGAATGAAGAAATCTCAATAAGTTATGTCTCAACGAGAAAAAGGTGGAAGCGAAATAATATTGTGGTTGACAATATTTTTGCTTATAAAGTTGTTGTTGAAATAATGCAACAAAATGAGGATTTTGAACCAAAATCTGTTGATGAATGTAGACAGAGAAATGATTGGCCAAAATGGAAAGATGCAATTCAAGCAGAATTGGCTTCACTTGAAAAATGTGAAGTTTTCGGACCAATAGTCTGAACACCTGAAGGTGTCAAGCCAGTGGGGTACAAATGGATTTTTGTGCGAAAATGAAATGAAAAAGGTGAAGTCGTAAGATATAAAGCATGACTTGTGGCACAAGGCTTTTCGCAAAGGTCTGGCATTGATTATGTGGAGACATATTCTCCTGTAGTGGATGCAATTACCTTCAGATATATAATAAATCTGGCAGTTCATAAAAAGCTTGAAATGTGCCTAATGGATGTTGTCACAGCCTATTTGTATGGCTTATTGGACAACGATATTTTTATGAAAATTCCTGAAGCCTTCAAAGTGCCTGAAGCATATAAAGATTCGCAAGAAACTTGCTCAATAAAGCATCAGAAATCCTTATACGGATTGAAACAATCAGGGCGGATGTGGTACAATCGTCTTAGCGAATATTTGCTAAAGAAAGGGTACAAAAATGACCCTATTTGCTCTTGTATTTTGTAAGAAGGTCTGGGTCTGAATTTGCTATAATAGTTTTGTATGTTGATGACTTGAACATCATTGGCACTCCTAAAGAGCTTTCAAAAGTTGTTGAGTGTTTAAAGAAAGAATTTGAGATGAAAGATCTTGGTAAGACAAAATTTTGTCTTGGCCTACAGATTGAGCATTTGACAAATGGAATATTTGTCCATCAATCAACATACACCGAAAAGGTTTTGAAGCAATTTTACATGGATAAATCACATCCATTGAGTACCCCGATGGTTGTGAGATCGCTTGACATAAACAAAGATCCATTTCGACCTCAAGAAAATAATGAAGAGCTTCTTGGTGATGAAACTCCATATCTTAGTGCCATTGGGGCACTAATGTACCTTACCAATAATACCCGACCAGATATCTGTTTTGCAGTAAGTTTATTGGCAAGATTCAGCTCCTCCCCAACAAGAAGACACTGGAATGGTGTCAAGCATATATTCAGATATCTTCGGGGAACCATTGACATGAGATTATTTTATTCAAATGAATCCAAGTCAGAAATAATTGGTTATGCAGATGTTGGATATCTATCTGATCCACACAAAGCTCGATCTCAAACGGGCTATTTGTTTACATATGGAGGCATAGCTATATCTTGGCGTTCAATGAAGAAAACATTAGCTGCCACTTCTTCAAATCACACAGAAATAATAGCCATCCATGAAGCAAGTCGGGAGTGTGTTTGGTTGAGATCGATGACTCAACATATTCAGGAATTGTGTGGTTTTCCTTTGAAAAAGGATATTCCAACTACATTGTATGAAGACAATGCTGCATGTATAGCTCAGCTGAAGGGAGGATACATTAAAGGAGACAGAACAAAACACATTTTGCCAAAATTCTTTTTCACTCATGATCTTGAGAAGAAAGGTGAAATAGATGTTCAACAAATTCGTTCGGTTGATAATTTGGTGGATATGTTCACTAAGGCATTACCAACATCAACATTTGAGAAGCTGGTATTCAAGATTGGGATGCGTCGTGTCCAAGATATTAAATAATATTTGCATCAGGGGGAGAAAATACGCACTGCACTCTTTTTTTCTTGGCTTAGGTTTTGTCCCAATGGGTTTTACTGGCAAGGTTTTTAACGAGGCAGACAACAACGCGTATTACAAGATATGTGCACTCTTTTTCCTTCACTAGGATTTTTTTCCCACTGGGTTTTTTCTAGTAAGGTTTTAACGAGGCACATTATCTATCAATGGACATCCAAGGGGGAGTGTTGTAAACAATTGTGTTATTAGACAATGTTGTCATCTTGTATTGTGGATGTCCACACTATTATTCCATTGATGAATAGTAACCTCCACACCATAACTTCTCCTTGATGAGTAGTAACCTCCACCTCCTCATTGATCATCCATAACTTCATTGTCTTCCCCGCCTCCTCAAAGATTAATGCCATGTTTATTGCACCTTATTATGGTCCTCAAATGTAATACTATAAATAGAGGTTCTAAGCATGATGTTTGATACACTTGAAAGAAAGAAAGATATTGTTCCTCTTCCCTTATAATATTGTTCTTTTCTTCTTCTTTATATTGCTCTTCTTGTTCTAAGTTTTACAACAAGAACTAGTTAATGAAGTTGGAGAAGGGAGAATCTCATGACCATACGCTAACTAGAGATAATTTTATTGATACGCTAAAATAACCTCTTGATTACTCGTAAGGTAAAGAAGTATCATTAGTCTCTTCATGTTCATTCCAAACTTGAAATACTATTTGTACAAATAAACATTCACTTTGTTATATAATTTCTTTTTCATATATAGATAAATATAGGATCTATGAGGCAAATAATTAGAGTTACATTTTGTGCTACAACCCTTCCTAGCTATTTGATAGAAAAGGATCTCATGATCCTGAACTGATCTTACCTAACATTGTAAATCCCAAGTTTGCCTATATGAAGAGCGCATCTAATTGTGTTATAGTGTCTATAATTGTTTTTTTATGTATTATTTCGTTTTCAAAAAACGACAATTTCTTTACAAAACATATACAGCCTCCAACAAATGTACTCTTTCACGAAAATCCCAGCTGCCACAATCCCCATCCCACTTGTTGGCCACCACTTATTCTGTCATAGACCGTCAATACTCCACCGAAAAATCACCGGAGCTTTGCCATAAATCAAATCTATCAGTTTATTTTTTCTTCACCTGCGTATATATAATGGAGAGAATTGCACATAAGTACAATCCACACACATATATTGCAACAAAGTGACTTTGTTATAACTTTGTAAATTTATAGTCGAAAAATAATAGGCCTAGGTCCAAAAATGCAAATCCATACATAATGCAACCCGAAGACCTTAAATTTTCTTTCTTCCCTAAGTTTGAAATAATAGAAATCAAAAACAAATTGAAAAAAGTTGGTGCAAGTTCGTGATTACCATCCCATCACGACCGTTATAATTCCTCTATCTTTGCACGTTTTGTTAGGCTCTGCACATTGGTTAGAGAGTAAAAAAAATTCTCTTTTATTTTTACTCCTCCCTAGGAGCTCCCACCCCTTTGCTTTCTTGGTGACTCAAACTCACAATCTTCGAGTTGAAAGTGAGGGGTGCTTACCATCCAAGCAACTCTCTCTTGTCGTACAAATTGTTTGTCTTGTTATATGATTTTGGATCTTTCTTATACCTTATGACCTAGCTTTTTTCTCAGGTTGAGTTAAGGTACATTTTTCATTTTCTTGTTCGATACCTATTCTTTATTTGTCCAATGTTGGACCTCTTGTTTAATGTTCAGACCTGAAAATGCATGCAAGGGTGTTAAAATTCTTATATTGATTGAGGGTCGTTTGAATTGTTTTCTTTACTCATTAGATGACATTGGGCAATTCTCGCGTCATGTGCACTTTTGAAGTTGTATTTATTCCATTTAGGTTGAGTAAAATATATTCTAAATGGACCATTTAATGTGAAGAATAATGTTTAATTAGTGATAAAAGAAAGGAAATTTAATTTAGTTTAATTAACTTTTCTTGGTTGGTTTGGCAGAAGCTGGTGCAGATCTGGATGCATGCATTGGCAATTGTGGAAATATTTGTAGGGCTTAGAAAATAGAAATATTTATTTCCATTATGTGTCCTGCCATTAGACACTGGCCACTGCTAAAAAATTACTAGTAGTATTTTTTCTATTGAAAATTGTCACTAAAAAATGTTTAGTGGTTGTTCTCACATATATTTTGATTGAATCGGTATAAAAAGAAAAAATAACACTCCTTCATATGGCAAAATTAGAAAGTTTTCCACTATTTCATGAGAACATGTTTTCCATCATGCATTTTCCCAATAAGCTGGTTCGATGAAAAATGAGTGGGGAAATGTTTTATAGCACAAATTTCCCACCGATTCATAGTGGAAAAAACATTTGCTTCCGGTAGTGAGATAGAATTTCTTGTCTCACTTTTTTTTGGGTAATCTTTGGTATTTTTAATTTTAATAAATAAATGGTCGTTCTTTGTCATTTGCCGTTCGGTGTGTAACTGAAAAATTAATAGCTGTATTTTGTTTACTTCCTTTATGTCCTTTCCCTCTTTTTGTATATTTCAATTCCTTATTAGATGGAAAAGAGTAACTGATAGTGTAAGGATTTTTGTTGGGAAAGAAAAAATTGTGTAAGAATTTGTACATTTGTTTAACATGTGATGGCAGGGTATTTTTTTTTTTTAATCAAATTAACAAATTTCAAATATTTTGTTATAAAAATTTAGTGATATTACAATAACAGACTTGGTTGATCCAATGACATTTATGTTCATCTAATCCTCTTTGACTTGGAGCCAAATGACAAATTAAAGATTTACATGTAGTAGGTTTAGTGTTGAGAGAGTTTTTCTTTTTCTTTTGATAAACTTGAGAGAGTTAATTGATGAAGACTATTTGAGAGCAAATAATGTTTGGGTAATAAAGGTAGAACTAGTTAATATAAGAATTGAATACGATTGTGAAAAGCGTTGAATATTATTGATACAATGTCTGGTATTTATACACGTACAAGTATAGAAGAGAAAGGAGTTTGCTAAACATAAGAGACCTAAAGATAACAGGAGTTAAATACTTGTACAACTCAAATACACTAACGTACTAGGACTGTACACACTAACGGACTAGAACTGTACATCCTTATCCTTATCAATGCCCCCTCAACATTGGCTCAATTTTCTTGAGACCAATGTTGCTAACAAAGTTGACAAAGGATCTTCTGGGAAGTGCTTTAGTTAAAGCATCTGCTAGTTGAGCTCCAGTTGGAATGTGATGAACTGAAATTTTTCTACTTTCAACTTGGTCACGGACAAAATGAAATTTGATTGCGACATGTTTCATTCGACTGTGAAAGACTGGATTACGACATAGGTAAGTGACACCGATGTTATCGCAAAGAACCTTGGGAGGACAAGGCAGCTTGACCCGAAGTTCTTGCAGCAGGTTAGTGAGCCAGTTTAGCTCAGCTACAGCACTTGCTATAGCCCTGTATTCCGCTTCTGTGGAAGATCTAGCAACAGTGCGTTGCTTGTTGGAGCACCAACTGATTGGATTATTTCCGAGCAAAATGACATAAGCTGAGGTGGAGTGTCTAGTGTCGGGAATACCACCCCAATCTGCATCTGAGTAGGCGAGTAACTGTGAAGAGTTACCATGTTTAAAGTGAAGTCCATAGGTTATGGTTCCTTTTAGATAACGAAGAAGCCTCTTTGTTGCCTGCCAATGTTTGGATGATGGAGAGTGTTGGAATTGGGCGAGCTTGTTTACTGCAAAGCATATATCCGGCAGTGTGAAGCTTAGGTATTGCAGTGATCCAATGACCTGCCGATAAAGCTTAGCATCTGCTGAAGGAGAACCATCATCCAAGGATAGAATGTCACTTGTAGACAGAGGAGTGCTCACACTGTTTGCATCCAGCATATTGAACTTGCCGTGTATGTCTGCAATGAAGCTACTTTGTGTGAGAGTCACTCCATGAGCATGTTGTATAACTTCAACACCTAGAAAAAAATGTAAAGGACCCAGGTCCTTAATCGAAAATCTGTCACCCAACAACTTAATTGTTTCCTGGACATGTGAGTTGTATCGAAAATCTGTCACCCAACAACTTAATTGTTTCCTGGACATGTGAGTTGTTGGAGCCTGTAACAACAATGTCATCAACATATTAGGAGACCATTTGATGAATAAAGAGTCATCAGATTTGGAACGAGCAAAGTCACATGATAGGAGAAACTCCTTAATGTCAGAATACCATACTCGTGGTGCCTGGCGAAGTCCATAGATAGATTTGTGTAGTTTACACACATGATTTGGAAATCGGGAATCTACGAAGCGAGGTGGTTGTTGCATGAAAACAATTTCATGAAGAGTGCCCTATAAGAAGGCATTGTTCACATCAAGTTGACGCAACGACCAGTTGAGAGACACGGCTAGGGATAGGATAAGGCGAATTATTGTGGTTTTGATTACTGGACTGAAGTTGGAATGAAAATCAATTCCAGGACGTTGATGAAATCCTTTAGCCACTAACCTAGCTTTATAACGCTCTATGGATCCATCAGGTTTGTGTTTGACACGAAACACCCATTTACACCCAACTACATTTTGAGAGGGAGTAGATGGAACCAATGACCAAGTTTTATTTTTAAGGAGGGCTATGTGTTCTTCTGTCATTGCAGCCTGCCATTCAGGATATTTGGATGCTTGACTAAAGGTATTTGGCGTAAGCGGAAGGTGTTTTACGGTTGAGGTTGCAAGGTAATCAAAGACCACTTTGGGTTTGAAAATATTGTGTTGAGACCTGGTGACCATTCAATTTGATGGTGTTTCAGGAGCTGCCTGTGGCGGTGCAGATGTGCTGCAAGTTTGAGAAGGAGAAGAAGACAAAGATTGTGTAGGAGGACTTACAGTAGAGTCGGCAGGCACGTCATCCTGATGGCCTTGAGTCTGCGATCCATGAGTAGCCATGGAGTTGACCAAATCGGTAGTAGCAGGAATTGGAATTGAGTCTGCAACAAGAGGTGAAGGAGGGTGTGAGGAAGAGGGAAGACTGGAGGGAACATCTGGACAAAACCAATTAGCCATGTGAGAGACTTGAGGACGAGAGAACTGAGGATAGTTGGTTGTGAATGGAAAGATGTGTTCTACGAATACGACATGCCTAGAGATATGAATTTTTAAAGTGGCGAGGTCTAGGCAAGCATAATTGTTTGTGGCAGCAGAATAGCCCATGAATACACAAGGATTGGACTTGGGATCAAGTTTGGTTGACGTGTAGGGCTTTAACCATGGATAACAAAGACACCCGAAGACCCTTAGTTTGAGATGGTTTGGGCTAGTGTTAAAAAGGCACTGAAATGGAGATTTAAGACCAAGGAGTGGCGTTGGCAGCCTGTTAATGAGGTAGACTACAGATTGGAATGCGAGGGACTAAAATTTGAGAGGGACAGAGGCATGGTGAAGAAGAGTTAAAGCGGTGTCCACAACGTGATGATGTTTTCTTTCGGCAGTGCCAACAAGTTGGGGAGTGTATGGAGAACTTATGAGATGTTGGATTCCAAAGTTTAAGAGGGAGGATTTAAGGACAATGTATTCACCTCCCTCATCAGTGTACAATATTTTAATTGTCAATTGAAATTGGTTTTGAACCATTAGAACAAAATTAGTGAAAATTTCCTTCACGTCTGATTTGGATTTGAGAGGAAACAACCATGTATACTTCGTGAAGTGATTAACAAAAATAACATAGAATCTGAAATTATCAAAAGAGATAGTTGGAGAGGGACCCCAAACATCTGAATAAACAACATCAAAAGGCCTAGAACTTGTAATTGAATTGTCACCAAATGGTAGACGATGACTTTTATTACATAGACATGAATTGCAGAATGTAAAGGACTCGACATGGTTCACTGGTAGGTTGAAGGAAGAGACACAAGCTTTGGTAATGCGAGGTTGAGGATGGCCAAGACGAGCATGCCATAGATGCAGTGAAGGAGACGTTGATGCAACAAAATATGCTTGAGGACGAGTTGGGACTGATTTAGCCATGTCCATGGGGCACTCATAGAGATCGACGCTACTCTTGCCTTGAAGAATACATGCCCCCGTGCTCAAATCCTTCACAACAAAAGAATAAGGAAAAAATTCAATGGAAGTTAGATTTTGTCTACAAAATTGAGCAACAGAAATCAACTTCTTTTTTATAGATGGAGAACAAAGAACATTTTTTAAAAGAAATTCAGATACAAGACTAGGAGAAGATAAAGTAGTGTGACCAATATGAGTGATAGGAATTGATGGAGTTTAGACATTTTAATATTAATTTAATTATAATAAATTGTGTCAATATTGCTATGTCATTTGGGCAGTTTCTCCATTTGTCCGTTGGTGGCATTTTTGCGCCATTACTCTCAGAAGTTAGTGGTCATATCAAGGCTAATGCCTTAAATGATACTTTATGCCTTTTATTTTGTCCGTTGCATTTCTACAATGCATTGTTATGCTGCTGCTTTTCCATATTCTTGGGTGGAATTATATGTCACATTACTCTTTTGGGTTAGTGGTCTTTTAAGACATAAGAATTGTAACTCTTTTTCCCACTAATGCATTTGCTTCTTGTAACCTCTATTTTACTTATCCACCCTCTTTACTATACAATTTATTCTTCCTATTCAATACTAGGATGAGTACCTCAACTATAAATAGAGGTGGTCTTGCATTTTTTTAAGTACAACAAAATATAGAGTGTAAAAGAGTTAGTAAAAAAAAGAGAGTTTATTAGTTAAAGGAAGGTGTTCTTGTGTTGGAGCTTTGGACTCAACTCTTGTCCAGAGTTTGTTGAGTTATACTTCGTGTGTGGGCTGTTGTATCCTGGAGGGGACAAGTCAAGAAGACTACTGCTGGACCGGTGAAAACATTTGTTGCAGTGGGCTTGAATCTCCTTAAAGAGATCGAGATATCCGCGCCTCAGCCAAGAAGATAATTTATTTTCTTAGTAATTTTTTCAATTGTAATTGCTATTGTTATTGTAATTTTCACCAACAGGAATCTTTTTACCGTCACCAATAATTATTACATCCGTTCCAGAGAACTCAGTTGGAGTCTGGAGAGATTGAGAGTTGTTTGTAATATGATGAGAGGCTCCGGAATCAACAACCCAAGAGCTTGGGGGATTGGAAGCATAAGATTGACGGTTGACAAAATTGGCATATGCTTCAATAGCATTATGTGATTTGGACCTACAGACCTTTGTGATGTGCCCGAACTTATCACAAAGTTGAAATTGGATACGCTGGTTGTTGCTTTTGGTGGTATTCTGCTGGGTGAAGGAATTGTTATTTGGGACGGAATATTGGTTATGAAAGTTGTAGGAATTGGATGGAGCAGTGTTCCTACGATTGGAAGAGTTTGGTTGTTTATTTCTGGGAGCATTATTGTTGTAGTGTTGATGAAATTGAGCAGTGATCATGGGTGTGTCGGCTTTAGGCTCTGAGTGTTTGATGAACATCTCTTGTGCAAGGAGTTTATCAAAGAGTTCTTCGAATGTGATAGGATTATGTCGAGCTCTTATCGCTGCAGATAGCTCCTTGTATTCAGGACCTAGACCACTGAGGACCTTAATGACAAGTTCCTCATTGTTAACGGGTAAACCACTGCAGGCCAAATCATCTGCAATGGACTTGATTTCTCTCATGTAATCGCTGATTGAACGTGCGTCTGGTTTGATATTTGCCAGAGTATCGCGCAAACTAAAAATTCTTTGAGTGCGATTTGCTGGCATAAGTTGTTTGGAGAATGTCCCAAGCTTCTTTGGGCAATTAGGGGAGCAATTGTAGCGTCAACTGATGCCATAATGGCATTGCGAACAAGACTGTCTTGTCGCCTACACAACCTGAAGTTGGGGTTAAGGGATTGCTGATTGTCTTTGTCCAGAATGTGCTTGGGTGGGATGGGAAGTGAGCCATCAACAAAGGTACGCAGATCGTAGCCAAACAATAGTGTGGTAACCTGGGATTTCCATGTTGGATAATTTGCGCTTCCTGTTAGCTTGAAGGATAGCTGTGATGCAGGGTTAAAGGAGAACAATTGTTAATAGGCTCTTGATACCATATAAGAATTGAATACGATTGTGAAAAGCCTTGAATATTATTGATACAATGTCTGGTATTTATACACGTACAAGTATAGAAGAGAAAGGAGTTTGCTAAACATAATAGAAACTAAATATTTGTACAACTCAAATACACTAACGTACTAGGACTGTACACACTAACGGACTAGGACTGTACATCCTTATCCTTATCAGTTAACATCATTTATTTTATGGTCATTCATTAATTAGAACTAAGTCTTCATTAACTCATCGATCAGTTGGCCAAATATGGTTCCCGCTCGATAATAGGCGCATGTAGCTTAATTCAGTGTCGAGGTGTGTTTTAATACAAAAGAAGTGATAGCTTAGGCAAGTAAATGGAATAATGGATAGTTGTGATATAAAATTAGCAAAAAAAAAATAATAGTTTAAATGTGTTTTTAATTATTAAATGAAAAAATAATAGTTTAGATATGTTTTTAACACTGACTCAATGATAAAAAAGGTACAAAGATGTGCTTCAAAAGTAGACTAGATACTCCTCGTTCCATTTGACCTTAGTAGTCAAATTTGTTGGGCTTCAATCGTCTTTGAATTAATTCTTCAAAATTTAAATGATTTAAGCACACATTTATTATAATAAGATAATAAAACTGTTAAATTATTGAATTTTGGTCCGAAAGAGATTAATTTGATTGCTAAATTTCATAATTTTGATAGTAACAAATTAAAGGTCAACTTGTTCAAAGCGAGACTCTTAATTAAAGATCAAATTGACTAACTCATCAATTACCATATTAGTCTCCCTATGAATATGGTCAATAAAGACTACCTCATTCCTATCTAAGAGATGACGAATGCAATTGATAATATCAGCATTCCCATTAGCCACAATTTTTCATTCTGCACCACATGAATTACACTAACATTATCAATTTGCAAGGCAACTCAACGCCACTCCATATCCCAAACCAATGAGAACTCCCCAAAAATTGCTCTAAATGATGTATACGCTTCAATTTTGACTGGAAAACCTCCAAGCCATCTATTATCAAAGTTGCAAAAAACACCATCGGCAGTCCCCATCAAAATAATCCTTCGAAGAGCCCTATTTGTATTTAAAGTCACATACTCAATGTTAGGAGGTGAACTATTTGTGTTCACGCGTGCCTTCTAGCATTTTTTCATGTGTTGCAGGAGATGTTATTGGAATTCCCTTCCTTCACTTAGTTTCGAACTAGTTACTTGCTGTTTTAGTTCTTTCTAAAAAAAAGGGAAAAAAAGGTCAAGTTGTTCTCTTTGGACCAAAAGAGGAAGTACAAATTAAAGTTGTGTTTTGTATGTTAGATTTTGTTGTCTAAAAGGTGAACAATAATTATTTTGTCCCTCTTTTTTTCCTAATTATTTTGTCCCTCAAAGTCCAATATAGATGTTAAACTTCTCCCAAAAATTCAACCACATAGGCACATCCTACCTGCTATGCACAACACTGCAATACACATTCCACCTGCTTTAACCTATTTTCTGTATATTAAATAGCTCACACTTTTATACTCCCTTTATTTCATTTTAACTGACATTTTAACTCAAAAAATTTGCCCCAAAACAATTATTACTTTAGAAATTTAAGATCAAAATTGACAATTTTTTCCAACTATGCTTTTAACGTGAAAGAAGCATAAACAATATTTAAGAGATAAAATCAGTCTACCTTTATTAAACAAAGGTAACATAATAAATATTCCTTATATTTATTATTTTCTTAATGAGCGTTAAAAAACATAAAAGTGACAGCTAAAATGGGAAGAGGAAGTAAAGTCTATGTTACCCCCTTAATTTTATTAAGACATACTTCACCCTCTATGATCTAGCAAAATAAATATATAATAGAGTCATAAAGAGAATATAACTTCACATTTTTTTTGTTTTTCCATTCGGTGTCCGGTACTCGCATTGGAGTTCGACTATATTCGAATTTGCGCCGAAAAGTTCCACATTGGGGGTAAAACGCTCCCCTAACAAAAGCGACTCCGTATCCAAGGGGATTTGAACCCGAGACCTCTGATTAAGGATGAAAGAGTACTTACCACTCCACCACAACCCTCGTTGGTATGACTTCACATTTTAGTATTTTTGTGGTTTTGTATATTAGATCATTGGAAAAATACTTAAACACCTCTCAACTTGGCTTGGATTATTAGCTCTCTTCTTAAATTATGCTTAGTCTTAATTACCCTTCTCAACTCGACTATATAATAGTCCTTACCTCCTGAAGGCTGATATAGCAAAGAACATAATACACTTTCCTTTAGGCATGTGAGAGTGGAAAAAGAAAATCAAAAGATCAACTTGCATATGACTATTTATTTAGTTGTGTATTTTTTTCTTTTTCATTCTAAATTTATTAAAATTGACTAGCTCAGAACTTCATTTTTGCTAAATAAGAAAATAGCCAAAATAATGAGTATCAATTGTTATTTTTTTTAGATGCAATTGCTATATATTTTAATCATGTATTTTTCTTTTCGCGAGCCAAATTTAATTAAAAAAAAATTATTAGAGCTCTATTATGTTTAGCCAAATAGAAAAGGTAAAACAAAAAATAATGGAGTTGCAAGTTGCAAATATGTACTCATTTTTTATTTCTTATTCAAATGTGACAAATATTTATTTCAACCGCATATCTTTTTTGGGTCCAATTTGTAAACAAAAAAATATACTTAAATACAGCTCCATTATATCCAAATAAATATTTTTAGCCAAAATTGTGATTTTCTAATGTGTATTTATTTTTATATTTGTTTAAATGAAATGATTATTTATTTTAACCGTGTATTTCTTCTTTTTCAGGCCGAATTTTGCAAAAAAGAATTTTGCCTAAAACTCCATTATTTTTAGTCAAACGAAAAAAGAAATTAACCAAAAGAATGAAGTTCCAACCAAGTTCTTTACAAATTTGATTCCAAAAAAAATGATTTAAAACTTAGCGAATTTTAAAAGGTAGATATTTTTTAAAAGAAAATATAATGCGGACAAAAAATTCACATGACAGGCAAATATATACCACTTTCCTAGGATGACAACGTCCATAGGGCAAAAGCTTTTAAATAGCCAAAATCATGGGGGTAATTAAGATTAGATTTTCATATATTATCAAAAGTGAAAATATCTAAAGTGTAAAGTTGATTTGTGAAAATATCTTTTACAAATTACTAATCACACTGTTTTGTCCATGACTACAAAAAATAAATCTCATATTAAATGAGTAACAATCCTGCGTAGGAAAAAAGAAAAAAATTGCTTAAATGCCCATATATTAGTAATTATTTTGTCCATGACTAGAAAAAATAAATTTTTATATTAATTGAGTAACAATCATGTGTAGAAAATTAAAGAAGAAAAAAAATTGCTTACATGCCTATATATATTTAGTCAGAGATAAAAAAACTGCTTAAATGCCCACATTAAATGAGTAATCCTTCAGGATCACTTTACTTGTCATATTTTTTTTTGCACGTTCCTTAAGAAAAATATTAAGTATCAGATTATCCTTATTTAATATTACTCTTCTGAATTTAATATTTTTCTCTTTTGCATTACATTAATATCTCTATATATTTATGACTAAGGATAAAAGTGAAAACAAATAACTAATTATGTTTTGATTTTCTAAAAAATGACAAGTATTATGAACAATCTATTTTAAGTAAGGATGACAAGTAAAATAGTTAGGAGGGAGTAACAATCATGTGTAGAAAATTAAAGAACAAAAAAAACTGCTTACCTGCCTCCATATATTTACTTAGGGGTGGTAATGGGGCGGGATGAGTGCGGGACGGGGCGAATTTAACTTTATACATGACAAAGTGGGGTGGATTGAAATGACATTTTTAAAAATTTAATGCGAGGCGGAGCGGATCATGAATTTTCTCCAAACTGATTTTACGGAAATCACTATAGACAGTTCTTTGCCTCTTTTTACACTTGCTATTCAGTTGACATATTTCTGTTTCATTTTTTTCATTCTTTTTTAAATTTTTTTTTATCAAGCCATAATTCTCTCATACTTGAATCTTACTGGAATCATGTTACAGTAATATCATTGACAATCTATTACTCAAAAGTGATTCTTAATTAACATTTTTCATTCGTGCATTAATTCTTAATTTTTATTTATAACACACTAATTTTTCATAGAGTTGACCTAAAAGAAAATATAGATATCAATTATTATAATGGGTTACCCCTAATTGCATTCGTCCAAATATTTTTTGTAAAATTGTTAATAAATAAATATTAAATAAAAGAAAACTAAAATAAAAGAAAAACGAAAACAAATATTCATGTTATATTAAACTTGTATATTTAGCAAAAGAACAAAATAAAAAAGCAATTTTTTAAAACTTTTGTGAGGCGAGGCGGGTTAAAATTTTGGAAAAAGTACCTAGTTTTCCCATAGGAGCAAACTATTTATAGCTAAATACCTCTTTACAAAAAAAACCTAACTAATTACAGGAAATGCCCCTCTTTATGATACCTTGTCGGTATATAATACCGATATATGATATCCTATCGGTGATATCATATAGGACTAAACTTTGTTTTAAGGAATGAACAAGAAATAATTAAGAGAAAAATATTAATTATTTCGTTCATTTTTTTTATTGTATCTACTCCTCTTTTTTCCTTTCTATCCTTTTTTTTCCTCGTATATTTCTTAATTCATTATTTTTTCCCTCCTTTTTCATTTATTTTTTTCTCAAATCATATTATTCTTTATTTTTTCACCATGGTCTAATTTCATACTCAATTTTGAATTTTTTTATTTATTTTTATGTTTTTTTTATTTTATTTTTTCTAATTTTATTTAATTCTTTTTTTTCTCCATAATCTAATTTCATTCACTTTTTTTGGTCTTTTTTCATTAAGGCGTGCTTCAATTCTTGACAATCATCAGTCTTCCATGATACCATCACAGTATATCTATATATTAGCATAGTATCATAGAGTAATGTTTCAGTTCTTCAATGAGACACTCCACAATATACCATCACACTATATCTATATATTGTCATGGTATCATTTTGATTTGCTTCATTTCTTAATGATACTATCACAATATATCTATATACTGACATGGTATCGTGGAGGAGTACTTCAGTCTTTCAATAAGATAATTCTACATCCTTTATGATGCCATCACATTATATTATATACTATCATGGTATCATTAAGGGTTGCTTTAGGCTTCAATAATACCATCATAGTATATCTATATACTGTCATGATATCACTGATGTCTGTTTCAGTCCTTCAGTAAAACCTCTATGATACCATCACAGTATATCTATATACTGACATGATATCATTGAGGTATGCTTTAGTTCTTTTTTTGGGTAGAATGAACACATTTTTTTTATTGCAAGAACATCAGATTATTACATCAACTCAACAAATCCAAAACTAAAAATAGAGCTAGAATATAAAAACTATCTACTCGACCACCCCCACAATTCAACGTCATATGCTATTTCTTGTCCTATACATTACCTCTATGTATATAATGCCTCTATCCAATTCCTATCTTTACACCTTGCCTTCATATTAAGTATATCAAAAATTCGCACTTTACTTTCCAACTGAATTTGTTTGATCAGTACCTGCACCCTTGGCACTTTCTGGTTCCAAAGTGCATCATTTCTGGCACTCCAAATATGGTAGATCAATGTTGCCACAATCGCCCAAACCCCCTACTGATTTTCCCTTATGCTCGCCTAGCCAATCTTTTCCACAGTCCTTGCAAGGTACATCTTCCTATTTGTAGCCAAGCTAAGATCTCCTGTAGGCATTTACCTTAGTACACACATTCAAAAAAGAGATGTTCCATGGTTTCTGGATAGTTCTCACACAATACACATGTCGTATTCTGGTCTAATCCCATATGAGCCAGCTGCATTCTAGTGAGTAGTAGTCCATGCATTGCAAGCCACATTATGAAGCTATGTTTTGGAATATTTGTCTTATTCCAGACAGCCCTCCACCACGGCTTGTGAGGTCCTGCTTCTAGCCTCCATTGGTATCCGCTACTTACAGTATAGTGTCTATCTGGTTTAAGCCATCCATTTCCTCTATATCCAGGGGGGAATTTTCCTTTAACAGTGCAGAACTTTTTCCAGTATCAGCAGCTATTCTGGGGTGGGGAGTAGTGCCACCAATCAGCTCCCTTAAAGTACACATAGTTAATCCATTTGACCCATAAGTCATCAGCTTTGTTAGCTATGTTCCATATGTATTTCGCCACTGAAGCCTCATTCTAAATTACACAATCAGTAACCCCAGTCCCCCCTCCTTTTTGGGTTTACACACAACATCCCAAGCTATTAGGGGAGATTTTGTTGTATGTATTTGCCCACTCCATATAAAGTTCCTGCAAACTGTTGTTATTTGTTTAACACACTTTTTGGCATCACGAAGATAGATGACCAATATGTGTGCATGTGCAAGAGCACAGAATTGACTAATTGTACTCGACCTGCATAAGATAAGTTTCGTGATCCCAACATTTTCACCTTGGCCACCATCTTATCTACCAGTATTTCACAATCAATGGCAGACAGTCTTTTTGAAGTTATAGGCACTCCTAGATATCTAAAAGGGAGTTTAGCTTTCGTGTATTCTGTCAGTTCACACAGATCTTCAATAACCTTGCTCTCCATGTTTGCTGAGAATATGTTAGACTTTGAGGCACTAGTATGCAGACCTGACGTATCAGAGAATGTTTCAAACCTCTCAATATAAGCATAACTGATGGAAACTCTCCCTTGTAAAATACAAGCATGTCATCCGCAAAACACATGTGGTTTAGTCTAATTCCTTTGCATCTGGTATGGTACTCAAACCCCTCTTGCTCCCCAACCCATTGCATTAGCCTTGAGAAATACTCCATGCAAAGAACAAACAATAGAGGGGATATAGGGTCCCCTTGCCGCAAGCCTCTCCTCCCTTTGATTTGTCAATATAGCCCACCATTTATAGCAATTTGATATCAGGGTGTACAGATGCATTCCATTATCCATGTAATGAACTTGAAAGGGAAATTTAACCCATACAACATCTCTTCCACAAATCCCCATTCAACAGAGTCATACGCTTTTCTTAAGTCAATTTTGATGAGGCAGTTTTTTGTAGTATGCTTCTTATTGTAGAGTCTTACCAGGTCCTGACAAATCAAGATAGTCTGAACAATACTTTTCCTGGCAATAAAAGCACTTTGATTGGCTGGAATGATCTCAAGCAACACTACCTTCAGTCTTGAGCAAAGCATTCTAGAAATCATTTTATACACAGTGTTGCAATAGGCTATTGGCCTATAATCTCCAACATTTTCAGTATGTGACCCTTTAGGAATTAGTGTTATGACCGTATCATTTACCCCTAGCATCTTGCCATTGTCAAAAAATTTCATTACTGCTGCTACCAGATCATGCCCTACAATGTCCCAACTATCTTTAAAGAATTGACTTCCAAAACCGTTAGGACCAGGGGATTTATCACCTCCTATCCCCCATAAGGCTTTTTTAACATCCGTTGCTGTGAAAGTAGCTCGCAGTTGGGCCTTTTCTCTTCAGAGACCACAGGACCTCTCTTTATCAAGTTACTATTAGTGTGCTGCCTATTTCCATGTGATGTACCTAACAAGTTATGATAGTAATCTATAAAAGCCTTATATACTTTCTCTACTTCTGTGAGGTACTTGCCATCTTTATCTTTAATTGTAAAGATTCTATTGGCATTCCTCCTGGATTTGAGATAGCTATGGTAGAATTTTGTATTTTGATCCCCCTACTGAAGCCATTTAATCTTACTCCGCTGCTGAAGATATTGAGCTCTTGCCTGATTCTTTTGCATACAGTCATCTGCCAGTTTAAGTTTCTCATTGATCAATGCAGTGTCCCCAAGCCTCTGTTGAATCAGCTTTTGACAGAGAATTAACTTCTCCATATCTTGTTCCTGTGCTTCAACATCTGAGAATATTTACTTATTAATACTTTGGAGAACTGGTTTCAGTCGATTCAACTTCCCAATAAGTTGGAACATCTTTCTTCCCCGAGTAGCTATTAACTAGCTATTCCTTACTCTCTCCTTGAAGTTCAGGGCCTTACTCCACATGTTATAATACTTGAATTGCTTCCTTCTGGCATGTGTACCATCCTCCCATTTTATAATAGCAGTACAATGGTCAAGCAATCACTTATTCATGAAGTGTACCTCTGAAGCAGGCAACAATGCATTCCAATCAGAGTTCACTAAGACACGATCTATTTTACTATACACCCTAGCATCTCCCCTTTGTTTATTGCTCCAAGTGAAAAAGGAACCAGAAGATTTCAGATCTTGAAGGCCACAACATCCCACACATTGTCTAAATTCTTGAATTTCTGACATAGTTACTGGGGTCCCTATTCTTTCATTATTATTGAGAATACAATTAAAATCACCCATTACAGCCCAAGCTCCATTAATTTGAGCCCCTATATCTTGTATATCCCTCCATAATTCTCTTCGGAGAGCTGGGTCATTAAAGCCATATACCAAAGTTATCTGGCATTACTGACCCGTTCCTATATGTGTTACCATAATATGCATAAACTGCTCTTGACTTTACGAAGATCAACACCATACATTTGAGGCTTCCATAGTAACCAAATTCTACGCCCCAGATGGGCAGAGAGGTTAGTTGTGAATGTCCAATCATTACATAGATTAAGATAGGCTCCCGAAGCCTTATTCCTCTTAATCTTGGTTTCAAGGAGTCCAAACAATCCAACCTTGGAGTTATGCATGAACAAATTCATCTCCCATTGTTTGTTGGCATTGTTTAGGCCCCTGGTATTCCAAAATCCCATATTATCCATTGGGGATGAGGCCATCCCCAGCCTTTACATTCCCAGGGCTTCCACTTGCATTGCTTTTTGTTACACTTGATAAGGCCTGATGATCGTGTGGCTCCCCAGTTCTTGCTTCAGTTTGTAAGACCCTAAAAGTATTTGCAGTGTTGATAGGACGTTGTTGTTTTGGGGGTCTAGGTGGAGATCCCCAATTTTGTCTCACTATATTAACCCTATTTTTTCGTCTACAGTTCTTGCTCCTCTGCCTCACCAATTTTTCCAAGTTGCTGTTGTTGTTGATCACCATTAGCATCCTTTATTTGTCTCCTACAGTCTGTAATACTATGCCCAAAATTCTGACATTTTGTGCCCAGGACTGGTTTCCATTCATACTCAATTGCTTGCTTCACTATTTTCCCCACTTTATTTTCAAACAACACTTCAACGGGATATTGTTGATGTAGTGGAATTTCAACTAACACTCTAGCAAAGGTCAGCCTCTCTTTATGCATTGTGGCCTTGTCAGCTCTTAGTGGTTTACCCACCATTCTTGCTATCTTCGTTAACGCTGACTTCCCCCAGTATTTGATATCCAGGCCAACCATTTGTATCCAAATGGGTACCTTATCAACTTTCTTTTTAGTGACGTCTATGTCCGGTTTCCATGGTTTGACAACAATGGATTTTCTATCAAACATTTGGACGCCTTCCTCAACAGCTTTGCCCCTATCTGCTTCAGCCAAGAACCGCACCAAAAAGACCCCTCTATTAACCTGCGCTACTTTTTCAATTGCTAATTGTTTTCATATTCGTTTGAAGTATCCCTCCATGACAGCTTGAGATGGGTTGTACCCCAACACGTAGCAAATTATTGTTGTTCCCCAGTAAACAACTTCATCTTGTATGTCCTCCATAGTAATTTTTATATTTCCTTGATTTTGTTCCTCACACTCGAGATCAAATCCCTCGTCCATCGGTACAGGGCTAACAATTTTACTCCATGAGTTGTCTCTCTTAGGGGAGTTGGAGATACCTTCACTAATTTGGCTACATGTCTCATCCTCTACCAGATCCGCCCAAGATGCCTTACTGGAGCTCAGATTTGTTAGGGTTCCCTTGTTGTGTGTCAGACTCTGCTCTGTCTTACTACTACTATAACCCACCATGTTTCCCACTGGCGTAGTCACCATCAAGATGCTACCCAGCTTCAATGGAGCAATTTCTTGTAGAACATTTATGTTTTTGGTCTTCTTTGCATCGATTGATTGGGGTATGCCTTTCTTCCCTATCACCTGGCCTTGGTTTACATTATTGATATGTTGCCCTCTCCCTCCTAGCTTGGATTTCCTTACCATTTCGACAGTCGCCGAGAGGAATTCACATTTTATTGTTCAAATAATTTTCACAACATAATATTGCTTTAGTTTTTTTAATAAATTACAAAATTAAAAAAAATCTTTACTTTCTTAAACTCCATGCCAAGTCAAAACATGACAAACAAATTAAAACAAAAGGAGTATATGTTTCATTTTTATTTGCAAAATCGAAAAAACTATAAATTTCATTAATTTATATTTTAATATTAGTATACTTTAATATAATTTTATTTTTATTAATCTAAAATAATTAAATATTTTGTTTGTGTATTTTAATTTACTTTTTTTAAACAAGACACAAAAATATAGAAAGAAAAAAAAAAGAAAAACAAATACAAAAAGAAAAGAGACTACAAAACTATTGAAAAGAATGGGAATTGAAAAACAATTAAGTGTCTATGAGTCTCCCGCTTTGGTACCATCTCCTTTTTTACCAGCCGAGTTACCCTGTCAACCCAGCGGTGCCGTAATTTAAGAAATGAATTGGAAAGTCAGCGCCGCAATTTTGGGTTATTGAAAAAGAATTGAGCAGCGCCATGATTTTAGTATATTACGGGTAAATATTTTGTGCCTCTTGAATATTATTTGAGTTAGTATTGAGTGGGGCATTTGGGTGTAAATTATTTGGGTTGATGGAGCATTTTCTTTGCTTTTTCCTAAAAAATTTGTGGGTTAAGCCCGCACCTGTCTCGCCCCGCTTAACCCCATTGTCATTCCTATATTTACTCAAATAAAGGAGATCAAGGCAATTATTCCAACAAAATTAAAAATAAAAAAGCTATTTTTGAAAAAGTTTTCTTATCTTTCTTGTTTACAATACTAATTGTTATCCAATCTATATTCAAACAGCAAAACAGTAAGTAAAAATAACAAAACAAATTACTATACTGAAAACAGAATACTATATTGCAAAACAATAACTAAAACAGAATGCAAAAATTATTTGCAGAAAAAATTAGTAGAACAAAGATGAAGTAAATTAAATCGAGCTCATTGTATTCACAGTGTGTCATTAAGAAAATTATTTCCCTCTATGTATTCGAGGTAATTAAATATATCCTCCAAGGATAGAACGATTTACTCACCAGAGTAGCGGTACCTCAAACACTGGTGATATCAAACTCACTCGACAGCAGTAAACCACACAAAATTTTTATGGAGTGCAAGAAGAAGAAGGTGGACTTCTAATGGGCTCAATACCCCTTGAGTATTGGGTCATTCTAAATTAATGCCTAAACACGAATTTTGATTTCACTCTCTAAGTATCTAAGTGGCCTTTTGAAATAAATCGGGACCCCAGTGGATAACTTGAGTTAGAAATATGACAACCATTGAACGCATGACGCACCAATAAATCATCAACATTTCAAAAAAATATTATTTGTGAAAAGAGGTCATGGGATCGCGAGCCTCCCCTTATAGATATATAAAATTGAATGTCATTTGGCGAAATATGTCATGTATACAATGACAATAGTATATTTGAAATTTAAACAAGTGCTTTGCAGAGAGTAACAATTAATACAAATAAGAATTAGCCAACCAATAATTTCCTTTTGGTTAGAGCATAAATGAATCCCAACAGAGTCGCCATTCTGTTACGATCGTTTTTAAAAATTTCATAACTTCGTGGTGAAAAAATTCATTTATTTTATTTTTTAAAAAAAATATATATTAGAGAGTCAACACTTAATTTTTAAAAAAATTACGAAACCATTTAAAAAGGTATTTAAAAAAAGAGACCTTTTATTTGAAAATCAGAGAAAGGGTAAAGGTTCAAGCTAAATTCAAACGAAGGTGTTAGGCATTTTTAAAATCCACAAAGCATGGTTCCCGGTGGATTAAACTCATTTGGCTAACTTTAAAAATTCTTAAGTTATTTTATAAAAATCATATTTAAAATGACTAGAATTTAATTGATACTTATCCATTTATTTTATTTCAAATAATAAAATAAATAAATATCAAAGTTTCAAAATAATTCTAACTTTAAGAATTTATATAGGCCAAGATTTTGAACTAAATGGGTAGTTCAAACTCATAAACGTGGATTAAGAATAAGATTTTATTTAATAACTATTAAAAGATATAAGAAATCCTTAAGTCATTTTCATAAAGCTTAAACCCAAAAAAAGAGTCTCTGAATAACTATGAAAGAATATAGAAAATTCTCAAGTTATTCTCGAAGATTGATATTTACCTAAATGAATTTAAACTTAGATAAAAATAATTACGAGATAAAGAATTCTTTACGATAACCAAACTTGAAATTTATTTTAAAAAATCTTATTTAAAAGTAAACAGAAATTTACTTATCTTTTGGTCATTTATTTGAATGCCCAAATTCTAAAATAAATTTTACATATAGCTATTATCCGAACTAAGGTCTTAAATTAAATATTTAATCCAATTACTAAACATGGATTGAGATAAACTTCAATCAATATATAGCTACGGAAGAATATAGAAAAATCCTCAAGCTATTCTCATAAAGTTCAAACTATCATAGAACTTCTAAATAACTATAGAAGAATAAGAACAATTCTTAAGTTATTCTATAAGCTTGATTGTTTGCCTAAGTAAATTATTTTTGATAACTATATGATAATAAATTGAAATAGATTCTATAACGAAAAAAAATATATAGCAGAATTAAAATAACCTCATGGGGATCCATCCAAGTTAAGATAAAAGTGTTAGCATTCACAAATGAAAATAATGCAACAAACATAAAGATGCAAGAGTAAACAAATAAATTTTTGACTCAAGGTCCAAATTGTCGCGGCTTCTGTCATTGGAGTTCAAATCCAAAGCTGTTTCTGCCCACTTCTTTTTAGCCTCAGCATTTTCGAGTTGTTGTTGTTGTTTTTGCTACTTTATGCTGCTATTATGCTGATAATTTCGGGCTTTAAGCTAAAAGAAATTTTTTGAGATTATCACTCATTGAGAAACCTTAAAACTTAATTACTCAAAGAAATGTACGCTGAGACTAAACAATATATTGTTTAGATAATCATTTACTGCTTTTGGACCAACTTTAAAGACCTAATATTCAAGATCAAATATTTTGGATGAACACCCCAACCAATTTTAAGCAAGGAGATTAACAGAAAGTAACAACCAACTGCTTAATACAAGAATTGAAATACTCAAGATGGGAAATACAAATATGGACTGATAATGAAATTACTTTGAGGTGCTTCCACCTTTGACTGGAATACATAAATTCTTTTAATTTCACAAAAAGCCAAGATATTTAGCTAAGTCTCAAACTTCACACAATCTGTTAAATAGAAACTAGGTGAGATTAGAGTTAATCACTATTTACTCGGGATGAAATTGGACACCACTACTATTTAACATTCATCAAGGCTTTCATAAATAAAGATTGACCAGCATACTTCTCAATCCAATACCGATCAGTTACTAAACAAAGACTTGTCAAATTAATGACTCCTGCTGAACAATGTCAGACAAAGCTAAAGATTCAACTTTTAGGATGAAGATAAGTTATGGTAAAAACTCTACTTTATCCCAAGCTTTATTCTTTGAAAAGAATTAAGAAGTAATCCCAAAGAATAACTAGTTCTTCTTTTCAACAGAACTCCAGTTGGTATTGCAAATCAAAGAAGGATCTTTTGGGATCAACTAAACAGAACATATCACACATATTCTTTAGATCACAGTGATTAAATGTTAATGTAACCAGTCAAAACCAGAGAGTGTATTAAACTTTGATAAGATTTTATTTCTTTAATCATAAATAGAAAGACAAAAGGGCATCAATGTAATGACCTGTTCTGTCGTTATAAAAAGGCACCTCGTTATGGGTGAGCTATTCGAGCAAAGAACGGGTTAGAAAACTTTCGGGTTGAGGAGTTAAAAATTTTAGGACTAGTCTAGTCTCAGACGAATTATGAGTGAGGTAAGGTCTAGGGAAATTCAAGAAAGAATTGGATAAAATGTCTAAGGTTGAGCTAATATTTTCATTAGATAAGGCGTTAGGAAGTCCGTAAAACTTTTCAGAAGTGAATTCGGGTGAGTAGAACTGTCGATATCAAAGTTGACGTGAAAGAGTTGATTCAGAACATCAGGATTTCGAAGTGTGTTATAAAATGGGCCATTTTGGGGGATTTTTCGAGATTCTGTTCTGCATCAACTTCTATAGCATTTGACACTGCATTACAGCGATGACTTCTATAGCAGAGAAATTTCCGCTATAGCAGAAATCAAGGCGACCAACTCTGCTATAGCGAATGGTTACCGCTATAGTGGGATTTGGCCGCTATAGCGGAACAACGAGACCAAACAATCCAAAATTGGGGTTTATAATTTTATTCTCTCCCCTTATGCCCTAAAAAAAGACGAGGGTTACTCCAAAAACCCTCTTAGGCTGCTCCAAGGCTTGGGAGCCATGGGAAGGGGAGATTTTGGCTAAAAGGACGCGAAACTACAGATTTTGGGGCTTTCAACCGTCAGGAAATGCCTTCATGAGGCCAGAATATGTGTGGTATAGTTGCTTGACATCCAGGTAGGCTAGGTTTCTTTCATTGAGTATACTTAGACCTGTTTTTATTTGATATTATTGTTATAGATGAAAAGGACAATTCATGTTTAGGCCCAAGAGCACAGAATTTGGAGGAATATGGTATATTTTAGCTGGTTGATTGGTTAGGAAATGATAATGGTGGGACAATGCGGTTCTTTCCGGGTTCATTTATAATTGTTAAATGAGGGTGATGCTATATTCCAGGAATTTAGACTATTGGGTAGGTTTGAGAAACTGAGAGTGTTATAGGAAAATGTGGCAGGTTATAGTGGACCTTCGGGAATGTTTCCATTAAAGGAAGAGTTGCAAACAAGAAGGGTTTGAGTCTCAATATTAGGGAAATGTTTCCCTGTACTGTGTTTGTCTTGAATGAGGGTTCTTGAATGTGTGTATCTAGGGAATATGTGTCTAAGGGTAAGCCGGGGATTAGTCTTCGAGCGAGTCTAGTTATACATTATTATTTGTATTTGTTGATGGTCCCATGAGTGGACCGGGTTTAATTGTTGAAACTGTGATTATTGCATATCAGCACATGAGAGGCTGGGTAATTAAACTTAAGTGTGGGGTTGGTCTTAGTATAGATCGGGATGGCATGTTAAACACTTAGGTGATGGTTATGATTTTCCTAATATGCAATATGTGTTCATGTACTATCACTTAGTATTGTATGAGATATATGCTTAGGGAATGGGATTATGAATGTGTAATTGTCCGGTTATCAGTCATGTGAAATAAACTTGGTTTTGTTGTTGTTGGTTTACAAGTGTGATTTTGTTCATTGTTTGTTGACTATTGGATTTTGTGTGACATTCGGTTAGCTCGGGTACCACGCCTGGTACGGGATATTTATTAGTTGGCTCTGGTACCATGCCTGGTACATGTTCTATAATAGTTGACTCAATAACCCTCCTGGTATGGGATACTTATCAGTTGGCTTGGGTATCATGCCTGGTACAAGTTCTATTATGGTTTGCTCGGGTACCATGCCTCGTACGAGATTGGGTGTTACATATGTGTTGGTTCTTGAGTGAACCGGGTCTATTTGTTACTTGTTGTTCCTTAAATGTTGGTTCCTTGAGTGAACTGGGTTATCTGTTATTGATGTTCTTTACGTGTTGGTTCCTTGAGTGAATCGAGTTATCTTTTATTGATGTTCTTTACATGTTGATTCCTTGAGTAAATTGGTTTATTTTTTATTGATGTTCTTCATATGTTGGGTTCCTGAGAGGGCCAGAATTTATTATTATTTTGCATATAATTGGTCTATGAAGGGCCGGGTTGGTGTACTTAAGTGACAAGGTGGTCCTTCTGTGACTCGGGGTTGTATGTTATATGGCATAGATGATGTCCTAGGGATCCTTGGGAGGTCCGGGTGATTTGCAAGTTGTGACATAATTATATGTGGTCTGTTTACTTGCATAGCGGGACATGACTTATAAAGGTGATTGAGTCTGGTTGTTAGCTGGGGTCTTATTGATTGTCATATGGACTTGGTTGATTCATGTTGTCGGAGCGTATTGCTTGAGAGGTGCAAGATGATTGAACTAGGAGGGCCTAAGGTTCGTAGAGAGTCATGTTTGACTGGTTTAGTGAAACAAGGCTAGTAATTGGTGAGTGCCTGAACCGGCAAAATGTCAAGGGTAAGGAACCTTGAGGGTTGAATACGCAGAACTCACATGTAGTCTATTGTGTGGCTAAGGGTCGAGTGGTTGACTTGGGATCTTAATTCGAGTCAGAGTGGCAAGTCAAGGTTTTGTAGATTGTCTCTCAACTGGCTAGCAGGGGTGGATAGTAGACCTGAATATTAAAACTGGAATCACTGACTTGGGAAGTCTAGTGTTAAGTGTGACTTGGGAAGTCTTAAAACTAAGTGTGACCTGGGAGGTCCTAGTGTTAATGGGATTGTGGGAAAGTCCTAGTGTTACGCTGGACCAGGATGGGATAGTACAGAGTCTCCCTTTTGTGGAGTTAGCAGCAGAGCCAGTTAGGAAGGCTCGGGGGCTAAACATATAGGTTCATAGCGGTAATAGTACGGGGTAAAGGTAGACGTTGGAAGAATGGATTACTGTAATTGTTGCATATTTCTCTTGATTTATAATATGATGGTATGTAGTGAATTCGGGTCGACCAATAATGCCTACCAGTACATGTTGTTTGTACTGATACTACTCTTGCAATACCTTTTTGGGTATAGTATGGTTGCAGGATCAGTGATGTTTCTTAGGTACAGAACGACGGTGATCTTCAGAAGCTTCTACTCCTCATTTCGATGGTGGAGGTTGTGTCTTCTTTTAATTCTTGTAATTCTTCTGTAGTAACTCTTGTACCTTTTTAGACCAAATTCCTAGGGAGGGTTGCTTCAAGTTTGTAAAAGGATGTTTACAGTTTTAAGTTATAAACATTTTCGTTAGATTAAAAAGACCGTTTTCTCATGGTTTATATAATTTCCGCATTGCCTGTGGACAGGGGTAAGGGTTATCCTATCGAGGTGTTTAGAGTAGGTGTCCACACGTGTCATACCCCGAGGCTACCCCCTGGGTGGAACACGAGACTTGGGACCACAAGTTCCCCAAGCTAACCCTTGGTCATAGCATAACTCAGGCAAAATAATTAAAGGAGCGGAAGCATAATAAGGAAATCCAGAAATATAAGCATAGATAGTCAAACTGAATGGGAAAATACAATATAGAGAAAAGACTCGAACACTGTCTATGTCTGAAAAGCCTCTAAGCTGGCATATGGAGTTGATGGGACAAAACTCCAACTAACTCGACAATCTGAAAGAAAGATAAATGATACAACTGGAATGAAAACCCATCCTCGAACTATGAGGACTCACCAATGCTTACTGGATAACCGGCTCCGACTAGCCACGAGCCTGATGGAAAATACCTAAATCTGCATCATCAAGAGGATGCAGCACAAGATATGCGTCAGTACTATAGGATGTACTGAGTATGTGAGCGATGCATGAACATGATAAAAATAGTTTAAAAACATGCTTAAAATGAACCCGTTGCATAAAGGAAGAGATATAAGTAAATATCAAGACATAAGGTATAAAACATGAAATAAAGTTTGAGTTCGAGTATAGAATCATATAACTTCATAGCTTGAAAATAATCATGTGGGAGTTTCTCTTAACCGACATAAACCATGCTGAGCTACATGGAGTCCAGCGTTATGCACCCACACTGAAAAAAGTTATCCTAACCAGCCAAGGTTAGAACCATGTTCATAAGGATCCTGTCATAAGCCACGGAGGGCAACCTACGGTGGCAACGTAGTTTTGGACTTGAGTTATCTGAACCCTCATCACTCGGTGCTAAATACTACTCCCAAAACATATAATATGAAGCTCATATACATGTGACATATCTGGATGCCAAACTTGTTCATAACATGTTCATACCCCGGATCTTTATACTACTCATGAATTTTAGCTTAGAAAATGATTCATGAGCATTGATGGTACATCGGGTGTCTTATCTTGCATAATACTTCATAACTTATGAAACTTGCATACTTCATGACTTGTAAAATTTACATGACTCTAGTTCAATTTCATAATACATACATTTTCATAGAAAATAGGAACTAGGCATGCACTTACTTGAAAACCCATGAAAATCATGCTATCAAATACCCAATTTGCTTAAATCAACTCATGCATATAGAATTTTCCATGATTAGTCTTTAATCCATGAAATAAGAGCTCATATGTAAAAACCCATGCAAAAACCATACAATTTAATAGAAATTTCATAATCAAATCATGAGAAGATACTTTATAGCAAAATCCATAAGAATTGGGTAAAATCCCTAATTTGAAGATCCATGAAATCAAAATAGAATTAGAGGTTTGGGGCTCAAGGGTGAAGGAAACCCATTTTTGAATACCCACATACCTTGATTGAAGCTAACCCACTTGAAATTAAAAAGATTTAGGAGACTTGAACTTGGAGCTTGAGATCTTGAGTTTGAGAGAGACCTTTTCCTTTTTAGGAGTTGAATGAAGATTTGAGGAGGAACTTAGGCTAATGAGGGTGAAAACCCTCCTCAAAATAGTCAAAACGACATCATTTATGAGTTAAAAGGATGGAAAAAGACTAAAATACCCTGAGACATAATTAGGAAAAAGCTAGAAAAATGGTCGGCTTCAAGGATCATGGGTTAGTTCCACGGGTCATCGTTTGAACCACGACTCGTGGTTCCTGGCCAATCGATCAAAGTGAATATCATGCCCCGAGGATACCCCCTAGACATAACACGGGACTTGGGACCACAAGTGCCCTAAGTTAACCCTTGGTCATAGCATTATCAAGCATAACAAAAGATAAGCGGAAGCATAATAGATAAAGTCGGAATAACATAACTGAATAATCAAGTCAAAGTAGGAGTACAAGATCCAAAAGAAGACTCGAATACTGTCTATGTCTGAAAGCCTCTACTCATAACATATGAGTTGCTAGGACAAGACCCTAGCTAACTCGAAGTACGGAAATAAGAAACTACACGCTAAAGACATAATTAGCCCACGATCCAAGAGGACTCACCAACTGGAGTAAGATATGCCCTGAAAGCTCTAGCCACACACCTGAGGAGTGACACCTGAATCTGCATCATCAAAGGATACAGCGCAAGATATGCGTCAGTGCTATAGAATGTACTGAGTATATGAGATATGCATAAGCCATGATAAAAATATACTTGAAAGCTGTTTAAAACTGAGATCATGCATAATTTGTGATAAGACATGCTTAAACTAACCTTGAAGATAAAATCATATGGTAATATTAAAATCTATAATGTAATGACTCAATGCAATACCATAAGCTAAAAACATAATCATAAGTAGTAAGTCTGAAATCTAGGAGCAAAGAGTCAATACATTTCTAATCTTGAAACTGTTTCTGTGGGAGGTTCTCTAACCGATATAGACCATGTGAGCTACATGGAATCCGATGTATACGCCCCATCGAAAGGACCCAATATACCTTGCTAGGGTATAAAGGCATGACTGTGGCATGATCACTAAATCTGATGCCCAACAGAGGGGACTTAGAACCTACGGGGGCACGTAGTTCTGGGACTATGGGTACTCTCACCCTGTCCAACTCGGTGCTAATACTACTCCTAAAATATATATATATATATATATATATATATATATATATATATATATATATATATATATATATATATATATATATATATATATATATATAGCTCATATAATACTGGGGCATATCTGATGCCAAAACTGATCATACTGGTGACATATCTGATGTCAAATTTGTTCATAAAATATGGAGACATAATGTCAAAACTGTTCATAACTTAGGTAGACATATCTGGATGCCAAACCTTTCGTAAAATATGGGGCATATCTGATGCCATATCAATTTCGTATTATAAGTCTTAAAGCTTTGCAAAATCACAATTCAAGATATACTTTCCTTTCTAAAATCATAACTTGAAGAATTACGCAAGCAATTTCATGAAAATAGAGGTTATGTTATCTAAACATACCAATTTTACTTGAAGACATGCAATCCAAAGGAATCATGCTAAAATTCATGCTTAAAATATGGGCTTTTGAAAACACTTACAAAACTTCAATTTAAGCGTAAGTAATAGATGAGAAATCATGAATTGAAGCTTTAAAATAAAACCCATAACTTTTTTTCCAATTTGGGCAAGAACCCAAGTTTCATAAATTAGACAAGGATTAGTCTTAAAATTATGAATATGAAACCACTTATAAAAACCCATTCAAAATCATGCAATTTAGAGTTAGAATCCATAGAAGAATCATGAGGAAACAATTTTAGAAGGACCCATAAGAATTAGGTAAGAACCCTAGTTTAGAAATCCATAAGTTCAATTTAGAAGATTGGGTTTTGGGCATAAGGGTGAAGAAATCTCTTACTGAATACCCACATACCTTGGTTGGAGCTAACCCACTTGAATTAAAAAGACTTAGGAGTTCCTTGCTATGGAGCTTGAAATCCTAACTTGAAGCTTGAGAGGATGGAACTCCTTTTTCTTCTTTTGAAATTTGATAGAAAGAATGAGAGAGAACTTAGGTCAAGCGGGAATAAAAACCCTCCTAAATAGGCTTAAAACGACTTAGTATAGGAGTTAAAAGAGTGGGAAATTATAAAAATACCCCTGGAGTTAAGCTTGAAAAAAGCTGGAAAAAGTCAATCTCAGGGACCACGAGTTGGTCCATGGTACGTCATCTAAAAGGACGGACCGTCAAGGGAGTCGTGGTTTTAAGAACCACTTCTGGGAGTCTACTGGAAATCCATTCCACGAGTCACTCTACGGTCCGTGATTCCGAATGACGGGCCGTCCTGTGACTCATGGTTTTGACTTTAGGAAAATAAAGATCCTCTGATCCTCAGAAACTACGAATGGAAGGATGGGTCGTGGAGTAGGTTGACGAGTCATAAACCCACTCGTGGAATTTAGAGGACTTGGTACCTTTCTGAAGGTGATTCTACAGGTTATAGGACGGACCATCATTCAACATGATGACCCGTCAAGTCATTCATGGAAACCGAGCAGAAAAGCTAAATTTTGAAAAACCACGGGTCACTCTATGGACCATGGTTTTGGTCTACGGGTCGTGAACCAACCAGTGATTTTGAAAATGAAAATTTTCAGGTTCAGTTCAACAACGACGAGTCGAAGTACGTACCGTGGTTCAGAACCACGGTTCACCATTCCCATCCGTCATCACTGGTAGCACTACAGTAAACTACCCATAACTTTTTACTTCGTACTCGAATTAATGCGTGGTTAATAGAGTTGGAAAGAAGACTAAAAAACCTTTAATTTGGTGGGTACTAGGCCACCTAGCTCTTTATATTTTAGGAGGAATGATCGATTGAAGTTGACCCTAATTTAGTCTTACATGAAAACTTACTTTGGTGAGGTGCTTGCGACTTAACTTGATGATAGGAGTTTTTTATGAACATGATTCGCATCCAAAGCACTCACCACACCAGGAAAATGATCATTACATCATGAAAAAGGTTCGGGTATCTAGCTTAGGATTTTTGGGGTGTTACAGTGCAGAAGGCAAACTACGGGTCAACAGGATGGACCCATAGAATAAATCACGAGTCGTCACTTGACTCGTCGTTCCTGAAAAACTTGGCATGTCTCTGATCAGGTTCCACGAGTTAACAGGATGGTCCGTAGTTTAAACTATGGGCCGTAGACTGGACTCGTGGTTCCTGGGAATCAGTCAGCCCTCAGGTCTGGTACCACGAGTTGACAGGACGGGCAGTAGAATGAACTACGGTCCATAGAACCAACTCGTAGTTCTCAGACCAGAGTCTTAGCCTGGCAGACTTAAACCACAGATCCATTCCATGACTCGTGGTTCCTGGGAATCAGTCAGCCCTCAGGTCTGGTACCATGAGTTGACAGGACGGGCAGTAGAATGAACTACGGTCCGTAGAACCAACTCGTAGTTCTCAGACCAGAGTCTTAGCCTGGCAGACTTAAACCACAGATCCATTCCATGACCCATGGTTCAAACCACGGTCCGTGATTTAGACCCGTCATTCCTGGAAACTTAAAATTTTCTGAGGATTTGATTTTAAAAGCTGAATAGGCTTCCAGGGTGTTACAACACATCCCGATAGTTGGGTCGTGATAGTTAATCAAACTCATCCATTCATGTACACAGGCTCAAACCAGTTTTAATATATCTTATCCACATTAATTAAGTCAAGCAGAACTTCAATTTTCAATTTAAGCAGATAGGCAAAATCTGAAACTCCTAATCAGATTACTAAAGCTACACATGAATATATGATTAATTTGTATTTCTAAGACGTAAATAACAATAGAAGAAGAAAGTAAATCAAACAGGGAGGAAGATTACCTTTTTGAAGCAAGAACTGGAATAACGAGTTGAATATGGATCTTCCACACCTTCAGACTTTGACTCAAAATTGTCAAAATCCAAAGAAACTTTAACTAGGTCTCTCATTTTTTGGAAGTATGAGAAAAGGGCCTCAAATACGTTGAAAAATCAGAGAAATATGGGGAAACCCCATAACCAACAATGAAGACAAGATGAGGTATTTATAGGATTAGAAATATGAGGACTTTGGGGAAATCTTTTGATGTGGGAGAGGTGGAATTCGAAAAATCCTTGGAGATAAGGATTGAGAGCTAGCAATGTACTAATTCGCACCAATTTCTGGAAAAAATAAATTAAGAAAAGGAAACTCGAATATTGAAAGTATAATACCAATTTGAATCTTCTAGAATCTTCCAGCACCTTCTATCTCATACCACACACGTTCATGTCATGACCCGAGTCTAACCTTGGATGTAACAAGGTGCTTAGAGTCACAAGTGACCACAAGCTAACCCATGGCCTGTCATACTAGTGAGATACAGACTGAAAGATAATGCGAAAGCTAAAACGTCTGCTGAGCTCTTGAAACATACTATAATAAAATAAACTTTGATAAACTGAAATATAAAGTCATTTCAAAACTGATACAACTAAATGTCTGACTATCTATGAAGCCTCTACTAACTGATAAGTTGCTGGGACAGGACCCCCAGCTAACTCTAAACTGTCTGAAATGAAATATTGAGATAAACTAAAGTAAAAGTGGACTCTAAGTCCCCGAATGATAAGGACTCACCAAGCTGACTGAAGGTGCTGCTGAACTACTAGACACAAGTCTGAAAACAGGCTGCTGGATCTACATCATAAAGGATGTAACACAAAGAGTATGCGGTCAGTACTATAGAATATACTGAGTATGTGAGATAATGAACTAACTTTAAATCATGAGAAAATACATATATACTGAAAGCATAGCTGAAAACTATACTAAGTATAAACATCTGAGAATGCATAAGTCAAAACTGTAAAACATAAGCTCTTTCAAAGAAAAGAGTATAAAACATATTTCTTAACTGTAACTGTGAGATCATGATATTTAAACATAAGTAAATATGCTATTTGGTATGTATATATGCTGATATGCAAAGATACTCTGAAAAGTTATAGAATAATGCAAGTGAAACTGAACTGAGGGTCATGTATAACTATACTGAGTCTGTCTATGGGAGAGCCTATTAACTGACGTTAATCACGTGAGCTAACGTGGAGTTCGATATATAAGCCCCATCAAGAAGACTCAATATACCTTGCCAGAGTATAGAGGCATGACGGGCGTGATCACTAATTCTGATGCCCAATTGAGAGGCTAAATAGACCTACGATGGCATATAGTTCTAGAATTTTGGGTGAAACTGGACACTAGTCCAACTCGGTGCTAAAGTACTACTCTCAACTGAAATTTTTGATAGCTCATTTAAACTGATGTTCTGAAAACTGAGTTAGAATCTGAGTAACCTGAATGATTTCTAAAAGACTGTATAACTTAAACTGATCGTATTATGTGACATATCTAGATGTCAAAACTGTTCATAAATTATGTGGACATATCTAGATATCATACTAATCATGAAACTTACTAAGTTTATAATTATTGATGGCGTATCTGAACACCATACTCATCATGAAACTTACTAGGTTCATTATCATTGATGGCATATCTGAATGTCAAAACTTAAGTATACTGAACTGATCTTGAAAGACTAAATTCTGGAAACTAACTAAGTTCTGTTTAAACGGAATGCTGACAATCTGAACTAAATTCAAAAGGAAAAGCTAAATTATGAGAAAATATTGTAAAGTCAAGATTTGTATCAAATCATGAGATTCTAGGTCATGCAAGATACAAAAATCAGGGAAAATCGTGTAATATGAAGTCATAATGCTCATAAGTCATATGCTAAAAATCATGTATTTAAAATGTGTCTCGTAAATTATACTGAAGGTAGGTCGAAGCCTGCTAAATTATGCATAGTTCTTTCAAGATAAATGACTTGGTTAAAAGCTATGAAAAATCATGCACAATCATCTGAGAATAAAACTCATAGTTGTAAAACATCACGAGGAATTGAATTTCAAGAAATAACCATAGTTAGGTTTAAAGCCTAAATTTTTAGGCATAAGGGTGAAAGGAAATCCTTACTGAACACCCATATACCTGAGAAGAAGAAGATTTCTAATGGAAGAACTTGGTGAAGCCTTTTGCTTGAGCTTCAATGCTCTGGCTTGCTGGAACCCTAGGTTAGGTGCCTTAGAGTTTTGAGAGAATAATTTAGAGAATTATCGATGTTTTTTGAGAAATAACCCTTTTGGGGTGTTTAAACGATGTGAAAAAAGGCTTAAGGTAAGGAAAGAACCAAACTACCCCCAACTTAATTGCTAAACAATTACAGAAAACTCATTGGACAACCCATCCCACGGGTCATGGCTTGAACCGCGGCCTCACGGGGGCTTTTGGAGCTCACTGGTTGGTTTCGACGATTAGCCCCATAAGCTATGTGCCATCTCACGAGTCATGGGCCAAGCTATCAACCCTCCCACGGTCGTCATCCCTTCCTACGATCGCCGGCTAGGTCATCAGATTTTTGGTAGTCTGACAATGCTTCACAAAAATACCCATAATGTTTTACTCAAAACTTGGATTAATGAGCGATCGGTAGCATTGAAAAGAAGACTCAAAGACCATTAATTTGGTGGGTACAGTTTGAGCTAGAGGTTCTTTATGACCTTAATTCATATCTAATACACTTCCCACACTTAAGAATTAATCTTAATACCTAGATACATAGAAAATTCACCAGATTCAGGTCTAACAACATATAAAGAACGGTTCAGATCTTAGCTTAGAATTTTTTGGCTGTTACAATATCTCTCCCTTGGAATTATTCCTCAAATGAAGGTCAAGCTAGAATGGAGTGGCTAAAGCAAGCGAACTCAACTATTTTCTTCTGAAATGAACTTACTGTCATGGACTAAACATGTAAAGCCTTCTGGACTCAAAAAATAGATACTAGAAGGTATGAACTAATCTAATATGAGGAGTCTCATATAAATTATGAAGAGGCAGCTAAGCATGAATCATAAGTGTGGAACTAACACATATAACTACTAAAGTCAAAGCGTAACTGCTTGATTTCACCACGTTCAAGCCTAACTTGGAGGCACAAGGTGCTACACCTACCACAGACATGCTAGTCTGATACCTATCCTGCAAATAGAGGCCCAACTCTTGGCTATGAACACAGACTCTGAACTGAGCATCATTAACAAAGATGAGGGATACTGATGAATCTTGACTTATACATAGCAAGACTAAGTCACTCGAAGTGAGGCCTGAGAAATTCAAGTGCAAAGCACACGAGTACTTCACATAATGGGCACATAGGATCTGAATAGAGAGTTATTCTGAGCATACATATTATAACCACCCATTACCATTATGGGTGAATGTACATAGGGCTTAGAGAAGGGAAATCATAAGCACATTCAAAAGACCTGATCTGAGCATATACATGATATAGCCTGAGGCCATTAGCCATTAAGGCACTTGAGGACTGGGGGGCATAGAATTGAACATACTGTGAGAGATGAGATTATATGTAATAAGTCTCTTGACATAAAGCTAGAATTCATAGAATCATAGAGTAAAAGTGGGATTGTTGTATGAAGCAGTTGCTTCTCATTCTAGGAACCTGAGCATGGACGTGAATCTGTATGAAGTGCATGAACTTAGTCATGAGCATGACGCAAATACATCTAAGTAGAATATCACCTTAACTGAATTACTAAGGAACCATTAGAATAAGAATAAATCGATATACCACCATAGCTCTTTTCTAAAATTTATACTAGTTGAGTCGCAAGACTCGACTTGGTTCCTCATTTAATGATCTCCCCCTTATCTCAAAAGTCACCCCTCTAAGTCTACGAATCTCTCTCCTAAACTAGGCTATAATCAACTAACTCTTATAAGGACGGGGTATCACTGTACTCTTGGCTGCTAAACTCTCCCTGATAGGCTATAACTAAAGATGTTAAACCCTTGCTAGGTCTTCTTCTGAGGCATCTCTTAGCTTCCTTTTTACCCTTAAGTCTATCACTAGAGGACTCATACTCTTACTGGCGTATATAAACATTTCTTCTAGCACTTAAAAAATTGACCTCCTCCTATTAGTCTACTAATATCGCAACTCTGAGTTCATATCCTTCCAAAATAACTGAATTAAAACTACACTAAGGGACTCAACATCTTCTATCTATAATCTACTGAATTCATCTCTAAGAACACCATATAATATATACCTAGCCTTCTTTATAATTAGCAACGCAAGAATTCTAAACTAGTCACACATAACACCATAGAATCTTTGGATATCATGCAACAACATGCTAATCTGGGTACACATCTACCTTTCTACTATTCAAAGATCTTCTTTACCTAGTTCAAATATTCTCTAAGTCATCTTAATCAACCATTCTTCCTCTACATATTACCATGGAACCTGCACATAACTTATTACTCTTCCCTCAATGTCAAGGGACTTGTCAGTCCAATACTCACCTTATTGATACATGATTATAGCTACATACTTTATTCCATCACTATCCCCACTCTTTTAGCTACCACACTTCTAAATTCATACATTTAAGTCTGGGATCATTTTACTACTTATCGCTTATAACATATCAATTCAAACTAACTCTTGAGTGACTATACTACTCAAGCGCTTAGAGAATCATACCTTTTGGCCAAGGTATCATTCATAGTAAAGTTTCTGGAAGAGAGTCTGAGAGCACATTCTACTATAGGCTCAACTGCACGAGTGGAAAATGGTATATGCTTTCAGATCGGTAGACCTTAATACACTAGTGGGCTCCTCTCAAGCCCTTGTGCAGTCTCTTAACTTTTTTGATGACTCTATCTGAGAGAATATCACTGATAGGAATCTAAACTTTACTATTTACACCACCTTGAAGATGAAGTGTTATCGGAGGAATTAAAGCAACACATGAATCTGCATAAATTTCTTAGGAAACAACTCTACTGCACAATTTGGAGTATGAAAGAAGGGAAAACATTTCCTAAATGCCATGTAGCCTTCTGATTATAAGTGTGGTGCACAACATACCCATAAGCAAGACTTTACTAGACTTGATTTCACAGACAACATAGGATACTTGAACTATGATACCAAATTTGTCATGGCCCGAGCCTATGATCTTGGGCGTATTTATACGCCCGCTTGCCTTATTTACTCATATTTTATCCTTGTTTCGAGGGAAAAAAGTCATGTATATCCTTATAATTATTTGCATTTTCATGGTGGTGAGCTAATATATGTGATTAGATGCTTTGCAGGGAGAATATGGAAAACACAACCCATGAGAGCTAAAACGGAAAGCATAAAAACATTGGAAAGGAGTTAGCAACATTCTGGGAGGCGCGCCACCCCAGCCTCTAAACTACTGAGGGGTATGGCCGGCGCGTCGCCCTAGCCCCAAACCCAGAAATTTTTCAACTTTTTTCTACTCCAAATCCAAGTAGGAAAAGGGGTTATTTTCCTCCTACTCTATAAATATATCTCAAATCACAATTTTTACCCAACTTTTGACCTAAGAAGTGCTAGGAGCAGCCGTGGAGGCCGGAGAATATTGGTTTCATCTTTTCTTCTCCTTTATTATTTATTTTTATGTTTTTCTTTGGTGAGTTATTGTAATTGCTCCATGTCTATGTGGAGTTAAACTTCTCGTTCTAGGATTGTGGTAGCTTCATGATTGTTGTAGTAGACTCTTGATTCGATTTGTGAAGATTATCATATTAGTTGTTCTTATATTCTTGTGCTTACAATTTTAATGCTTAGCTACCATTAAAATAAATCTATAATCTCTTTGTGAACTCGAAATAAGAATCATTGGGATAGAATGAAGAATATAGGGAGCAAGGCCTCTCTTTTGTAATGTAAAGGGTAGGTTAGCGACTAGGATAGAAATATACCTAGAATGCCTCGTTTGGTTTATACATAAATATATATAAAATCATTCAAAATAAGATGTCACATCCCCGTTCAATGATGTAGTTGTGATGCTATTTTGGATAGGCAACTAGAGGTTCGAAAGACCATAGTTGTAAAATTAATAACTAGATAAATAAACAAGTTAATGAAATTGCTTACTCAACATGATTGTTAACGAATCCATAATCCTAGATTGATTTCATCACATTGATTACGTAAAAAAATGCTCTTTGTTTGGTTAATTGTTCATTAGTTAACTTCTTCTTTTTACTTTGGTTAACAAATATTTCTTTGAGATTTTACGCTTGAATAAATAATTAGAACTAGTTTAATTTAGTAAAATAGTTAATCGACAAGTTCCTGTGGGTACGATATCTGGACTTACAATCCTATATTACTTGTACGACCGCGTACACTTGCGTGTGTGTTAGGACGCAATAAGTTTTTGGCGCCGTTGTCGGGGACTTAGAAATTAATTATTTATCTCTGTTAGACTTTTTCTTTTTATTTATTTAAGTTTTTGTATATATTTTATTTTCTTTTATAAATAGGTTATTTTTTTATTTTTTTTTACTACTCTTCTTAACATGTCATCGAGGGGTAAATATTGGTTGAATGATGAGTACTATTCATATGTTGGTTGTCAGTACTGTGAAGGACCCCACTGGGGTATCAATTGCCATTATATTCAAGAGGGTGGGTGGTGCGCACCTACCCAATCTTTTGAATTTAATGTATGTCATATATGTGGTGGTCCGGATGGTCATTCGAATAGTTGTTCTCACTCTTATTCCCCTTCCCGGAGCTCCTATTATGATTCTTCTGTTGTTTGTGATATTGACAGGAGTAATGAAGTGGAGGATGTGAATCATGAGAGTTATCTCATTGATATTCTGAAGAAAATACTGGACAAGCAAGAAGAATTAAGGAAAGATGCAATCAAATTGAGGGAAGACATGGAGAGGATAGGTTTCCAACTCACAGAGATACAGGCTATGGCTGAAACTTGTATTGATTAGTAAGCTCCGGTCTTAGCAATACCCAAGATAAATCCCTAGTAGAAGAAAAAAAATGAATCCCTACTAGGAGAAAGCTGTGAGGAAGCAGACATAGTGAGCCAATCTTGGCTAAAGGAACAAGAAGAAAAAGTTAAATTTCATGATTTTCTCCGTGATAATCTTACATACATGACGACACAGCTGATAGAAGGTAGGGTTGAGCTCAGACAAGAGATAGACCAATTTGACTCAGATATTCATGACGTGGAGGATCACTTGAAGAAAAAATTTGAGGCGTCTTATGCCCAATCACCAATTATTATGGATACTGGTCAACTAGTGGAGCAGAAAGAAGAATTTCATCTATTCAACTTTCATTCTTTGATTGAGGGTGACATTAAGAGGGAGTATAAAAGTGACCTTGTCAAAAATAATGCAAGTTTGGAGTTGGAACGTGTTGGACCTCATTCTACTCATTTTTCTACCTTGTGTTTAGATGATGACATGAAAATTGAGTCATCTAAACTGGTGGAGAAGTGTGTAGATGAGGAACAAGGCCTTTACATCCTAAAGTTTTGCCACACTAAAAAGACAAAATGACATTCCTCACGTAAGGGCCAAGAAGTGCAAGATGCAACATCCTTTGCTTGGTCCCTTCATCTTTATACCACCGCCTCTTGAGCGGAGCAGAAAATTTAATGCAAAGTTAGGGGAGAAATTCATAAGTTCTAAGTGGAAATAAAAGTGGTGTAGTGATGGCGTCGTGCCGCGACGTTAAATCAGACGCTTGTTGGGAGGCAACCCAACTGGTAGTGTAGCTTCTTATATTTTTATAGTGTCACATTTTTTTTGTTTATTTTGCAGGTTTGGAGAAGTCTGAGTACCCGAATCTGAAAGCCAGGGAGCATGGTTTAATCTTAAGTGTGGGGTCGTTCGCCCCTTTGATCAAAATTGAAGAAACATGCTGTCAGCTAGGCTCTAGTGGGCCTCAGGGAGTATTTCTCACCCTTCTTCTTCATCTTTTTCTATATATTGCTTTGGGAACAAAGCATGCTTTTAAGTGTGGGGTGAGAAATCTTTCAATAATTGTGAGTTTTAGGGTGAGTATGCCATAGGAGTTTATTTTATTTGAAAAAAAAATATACAAAAAGATTTTTTTAGTCTTTTTAGAGGCATATCTCATTCACCCCTTGGTTTTTCTTTTTGGTTATTTTCTGAGGGGGTGCCCTTTGAACCGGGTAGTTTTTATTTTCTAGTAGTAGTTTTTATTTTTTTAGTCATAGATAGAGAAATTTTCTCGATGATGGATGGATGACGACCGTCTTGAGGGAAAATTAGTCATAGGAAGGAGAAGGATTAGAAACCATAACCTTTTGAATGCTAGGTACTTCACCTAAGTATACACTGTCACGCCCTATTTTGAACTGGCCAAAATATGTTTGCAACATCCGGTTCTTCTACCTGGTTTTTTTAAAAAAAAAAGGGTTTAGAGTCGCCACCTAACCTTTTTAGGAAAAATTAGGAAAAACCATTTGTTAATGTAAAACTCTGTTTTTAGTCTGCGAAAACCAATGAAATTCTAGGTAAGGGTTTTGGTTACTCGAGGGGAAAGTATTAAGCACCCCTCAGAGCCTATCCGAAGATAGTCCTTAAAACTTAGCTTTAGAAAGATATTTAGGGATATTTGTTTAGCATTACTTATTAAAAGAAAAATATTTTTAGAGGATGTAATTTTAAATAAATAAAAAAAAGTAAATTAAAATCATTTTTTGTGTTTAAAAGAAAATATGAGGTATATAAAAGAAAAAATATATGTATACAAAGCGGTATAAAAATGTAGATATAATTTAAAGAGTAAAAATATGATATTTTAAAATAGTATAAAATATATAAAAGTGTAGTAGAGTATATATGCATGTAAATAATATATGTGTACTAATTTAAAAAAAAAATAGTGTGCATAAAGAGTATTGTAATGACCCTTCTGGTTATTTCCACGTTTAAGTTTTGAAGTCAAGCAAATCGACAAAAGATATCGTAAGTTCTTTAACAAATTTCCTGAACTTTGGGTCAGATGTCTCGGGGCTTTTCTCCCAATATATAAAGAGTTAGAAGTCCCCCGAGATACCAAATCGAAGGTCTACGAGTCTAGTTTCCAACGCACAAAACCTCACGCCCAACTGATCTCGGAGTAAAAAGTTATGACTGTTTTACCGCGGACTGTCTGGCAGAAAACGGGTTGCGAACCGGGCCGCGAACCGTGTCGGGTTAAACGCGATTTAAGCCTCGACGTCACGATTTAAAATGCCATTTCAGTTCCGAAACAGTTATAAAAAATAAGGGAGGATCCCGAGAGAATTCTTGGGTATCGAAATCGTGCGTAGGCGAATTACGAGCCTAAACTTAAGAACTTTACTAGCATCGTGCGTGTATTTGAAATATTTATTTAAAAGTTGAATTTTGGTAAAAATTATATTATTATTGCCTTTTCAAAATATTTTAAAGGTTTATGAAAAATATCTTTGATACGATATAAGTGTTTATGTATTTGTTTTATGAGGTTTTTATACTCCGTAATATTTTAACGGAGATAGTAAAATTTAGTTATGTTAAAATTTATTATTATAATATAGTAAGTTTTATTGGAAATGATTTTCTATCAATTATGATATATTTAAAATATTATATTTATTTTACCACGAATTTATTCAATACCCGAATACATACATAACGGGTTGGAAATGTTAAAATGCTGCCACCTCCACAACACGTGGAGGTGAGGCAAGCATCCAGCCAACTGTAGCAGCTAGGTGACTAACACTTAGCTAAGAGGTTAGTGCCCACTATGCAGCATCATTTATATACTTATATAAAAGAAAGATTCTCATTTGCTTTGTCACTTTGTAAATGATCCAGCAACTTTGTTCTCCCTCACTTTCTATGTACGAATACGTACATACTATTCACGTTGAGAAGATTGGAATGGGTAAAGAATTATATTTAACGTTATATTTGATCGGCTGAAAAACAATCAATTATCTACGTCAAGTTATTCCGTCCCAAATCCGATTCCGATTCCGATTTAGTTTGGATTTTCTCGGAGTGGTTCGAGCTTGGGCATCGTTGTTCCAGCAGCTTATCGTCGGACGACAGGTAGGTTACGGTTTATTTTCCCTAGACTCCGTATATATAAAATAAAATTGTATTAATGGGCATCCTTGGGTTGGTTTATTAGGTTGGTACCACAGACCCTGACCGCTTTATTCATATCCGCCTACTTTTGTTCCTCCGTTGTTTGTAGTATTTGCCGTTATATTTTATTTACCCTTGTGGTCCTGTGAGGCCTTGTTGACTCTGGAACATAGAAGGCGGGATTTTGGGAATGTCCGCGAGTCCCGGGCATAGAATTATCCTTCTAGGCTGGTTATGCTTGCTGAGTAGCTGTGGGCCTGTGCAGGGTCGATAGGTTGATTGTGAGCTGCGGGGCAGCTATTGTGTGTGATCATACCATTTCCATGCATATAAAGAGGTTTTATCCTTGTTTTACCGTGGTTTTGGCTTCGGGCCTACTGGCACTGTTTTCTAAACCTTGCATGGCCCGGGGGCCCTTTTTTTTTGGAAAATGATTTGGAAATGGTTGATTTCAACTTATGGAGATCTTTTGGTCAAGAGAGAGAGAGAGATGTTTAAAATCATCAGTT
>QJPP01002633.1:0-23448 GCA_003996215.1 Jaltomata sinuosa
GGTCCGTCACTGCCTTGACGGTCCGTCAGCCTGACCGTCACGCTTAGGCAGTGACGCAGGCGGCGACCCGCGTTTTTGGGGATTCCTAGCCCGTTTTGGATTTGGTTTCTTTGACTCCTATAAATACCCTATGTTAGGTTTATGTTAGAAATTATTCTCCCATTATTTCAAACACGTTTTTAGTTAGTTTTCGAGAGCAAGAACACGATTCTTGAATTAACATTATTGTTCTTGATTCGTTCTTGAAGTCTTGGTTTTTATTGTTCTTGGATACTTGAAGATTGTTCTCAATATATTGTAAGGATCTCGTTTCTTTATTATTTTTTGAACATGACTTTCTTCTTTTCATCTTCGAGCATGAGGAACTAAAACTCCCGCAACTAGGGTTGTGGGAGCCATGGCAAACGTAGCAATATAGATTCCGGGTAGCGTTGGGCTCGATATATGTATTGTCACGTTGTTAATCATACTTTATGTCACGTTTTCTAGTGGTTGCAAACATTAGAACATGCCTAGGTTTAGTTTGCTTGAGTAAAGAGATTTAAACCGGGAAAACTTGATTAAACAACAAAGATTCGAGACTACAAACTCTCGTCTTAAAGAATAATGCCGTAACTGGATTACTCTACTTGATGTTAGGATTGCTAAGCTAAAAAGTACATCTTTTCGAGGTCGAAAGAATAGAAAAGGAAATTTGTTTATTCGGTCGAGAGACGTTTAGACGATACAATTGATGCAATCACATCGTGACAATCATATAGAAAGAACCCGGTTAAGCCTAGAATCGACATTGTTACAACGCCATGGTGAACACATCCCTAGTTCATTCTCTCCTACTGATTTAGACCCCTTACGTTTATTATTATTTTGTTTACAATTTGATTACAAAACCCCCCTTATTTACTGGAATCGATTGACAACTAGTCACTTAATTCACCAAAGACTTAATCATCACCATATTCTCTGTGGGATTCGACCCCAACCTTGTTGGGTTATATATTTGACAACGATCGCTTACGCTTCGTAAATTGAGGTGTAGTTTGAGCGTTATCATGTATCTCCCATGAAGGGCGTGATGAGATTTGGTAGGCGTGGGAAGCTTAGCCCCAGGTACATTGGGTCGTTTGAGATTCTTCAGAGGGTTGGTAGCGTTGCCTATCAGTTAGCCTTGCCTCCGATGTTTTCATCTATACATCCTGTATTTCATGTTTCGATGTTGCGTCGGTATGTCCTAGATGAGTCTCATGTGTTGCAGTGGGATTCAGTTCAGTTGGGTGAGGGTTTAGCCTTCGTTGAGGAGCCGGCGGCTATTTTGACCAGAGATGTCAGGAGATTGAGGTCTCGAGAGATCCCGGTTATTAAGGTTCAGTGGAGGCACTGTCCAGTCGAGGAGGCTACCTGGGAGACCGAGAGAGATATGCGGGCTCAGTATCCACAGCTGTTTGAGCCTTCAGGTACCCCCTTGACCTTGACTTTTGAGGACGAAAGTCCTTTTTAGTAGTGGATGATGTTCCTCCGTTGCTTGTAGTACTTGCCGATATATTTTATTTACCCTTGTGGTCTTGTGAGGCCTTGTTGACTCTGGAACATAGAAGGTGGGATTTTGGGAATGTCTCCGAGTCCCGGGCATAGAAGTATCCTTCTAGGCTGGTTATGCTTGCTGAGTAGTTGTGGGCCTGTGCAGGGTCGATAGGTTGGTTGTGAGCTGCTGGGAAGCTATTGTGTGTGATCATACCCTCTCCATGCATCTAAAGAGGTTTTATTCATGTTTTACTATGTTTTGGGCTTCGGGCCTACTGACACTATTTTCTAAACCTTGCATGGCCCTGGGGGCCCGTTGTTTTTATAGGAATAAATTGGAAATGGTTTGATTTAACTTGTGAATATTCTTGGGTAAAAGAAAGTAAAATTATGATTTAAATCATCAGTTTTACGATTAACGCTAGACTCGGCAGGGCCGGGGTGCTAGTTGAGTTTTCTTGCTACTTGAGATATTTTCCTACTACATTAGTTCTGGACAGGGTCTGGGCATGCATATTCGAGACTGGGTCTCTATCTTGAAACCGGACTTGCTTCCGGATGACATGTTTTGATACTGAGTTTTAGTATGGGGTCAGGGACCTCCATGGACCTTGCCATCCGGGCCTGGGGCTTCGGGCTGCGTGTGCCGGAGGAAGGGTATACGGTGGAGTAGAGGTATACGGGCAGTGTCCTTCCATGGAACCTACCTGCTGGGCCGGATCAGCGCTGGAGGAGGTACTTATAGAGATACCATTTCACTTGAGATCTTCATGCATCATATCATTCATTTTTTGAGGCTCCACCCTTGTTTGTTGTTTGTTGATTGTACGCTCCGGTAGTATGGGATGCCGGAGGGTTTGTTTTCACTTGTTTGTGTGCCTCGGTTGTATGGGCGGCCGGGGGACTGTAGGTAGACTCTTGCTATCTACTTGTAGAATTGTTCCCTGTTACGGTTAACTATAAAATTGGTTACTGCTAGACTGTTAGTTGTTGGATTTGAGATTGATATGATTAGTTGGGCTTGATTCATGTCTCTAAGCATGCCTATCATTACTCTTTCTCTCTTCTTCTTACACTTGAGGTTACCGGTATACCGTTCATTTCGTAAACTTATTATGTATGCACTGTTATTGCAAGGACCCTAGGTGCGTTGTTTCTTACTTTCACCTGTGCCTATGGTGTATATATTTTTCTTTCTGGCCTCACATGTGGTTCTGTTGACTTCCCTCTGGGCTAGTTCATGTGTACCCTTTCGTTGATTTCTGTGACTAGTTGCTTCTGTTCTATCTGTTACTACGCTTTTATCTTATATGTGCCCAGTCGCCTATGATACCTACTGGGTACCTTATGCTTCGCATTTGGTGCTCACCCTACCCCCTGCATCTTTGGGTGCAGATCCTAGCATAGACCATCGCTGTTAGATCGCTGTAAGTCGTGCTTGGAGATCTGTTGGGGATTACTTCAGACTGAGGGTGAGCTCTTGGCGATCGGAGCTTAGCTTTAGTTTATCTTTTGCTTCATGTACTCTATTACCATTCAAAGACATCTGTATTTATTGTTTTGGATCATTTGCACTCCATGTATGTAGTTTTGGCTAATGCTATGATACCAGGTCTTGGGGTTTGGTTTAGTTTCCGCATAAGTATATATATATTCCTGTTATCTATCCTCTTTATCTTGTTCCCTTACTTTTGCTTATTAAACTACTCTCCCGCTTATTTGTTAGATAGTAGCCCATTACTAACTGTTCTAGGCTACGGGGATTGGTTCGCCTACTGGGGGGTTGTAGGTGCCATCATGACCGAGAAATTGGCTCGTGACAGCTGCCAATCTATAAAATGCTTGCGACCACGAGCTAGGTTTTTGGTTGGGAAAGAATTCCAACGGTATGACAGAGATCTTGAGCATCCCTGGACAGATGACCAGGCATGGATTAGGGTATGTAGCCTGAGAGGACAAGGCGATAGTCGAAGAGAAGAAGCAATCAAGACTGCCTAAGCCAGTCCCTCACTTGTATCAGTCATTCCTGGTGCGTATTAGTCCGCCAAGCGACGGGTTAGAGGACGGAATAGGAGAGCCATTTGAGGAGTGCGATGCCATAACAGAAGAAATCTCTGAAGTAGCTATAATTAGGGATGCAAGGACTGGCAAAAAATTGCAATACTGGGCCACAATCCCCCTCATGACTCTCCATTCGGCTGGTTAGACAAAGACTCTATTTTATGAAAAATCAGTGATGGTCCGAATGAGGCTCCACAACCTACCCTTTATGTTTTAATATTCCTTGCATTATTTTATCACTTTCCAAAAGGCATGAACCTACATTCATGCGGGTTGTAGCCATAGTTTGTAAATATTTTTGAATTTTAATGAAAGCCTCCTTATTTTAAAAACATTTGCTATTCATCATTATTTATGTTTACTTGTTATTATATAACCCATTTTGTTTTGGTTTCACTAATAATAATTTAAAACCTGCCACTGTCATGTCATGTCAAGATCTTAACGAACAAACCAAGCTAGACGATGATAATTTTGAGGAATATGATGAAGAAACTATGATTCCTGAACAGTTGACAGAGGAACTAAAAGACTTTGAGAACCGAGAAAGGGCCAACCTAGAGGAAACCGAGACAGTCAATCTAGGAGACGGCCAAGAGGTCAAAGAAACTAGAATCGGTGTCCATACGACAGAAGAATAGAAAAGGGAACTCATCAGATTACTCCGAGAGTACATTGACATATTTGTTTGGGCCTACAGTGACATTCTAGGGCTGAGCATAGATATCGTCTCTCACAAGTTGCCTATCAATCCAGGGTTTGATCTGATCAAGCATAAATGTGAAAGTTCAAGCTAGATCTGAGTCTGATAATCAAGGAGGAGGTTATCAAACAAATACAATCTAGAGTGGTAGAGGTCACCAAGTATCCGACCTGGTTGGCCAACATTGTCCCAGTTTCTAAGAAAGATGGGAAAATTAGAATTTGTGTTGACTATCGGGACCTGAATTAGGCTAGTCCCAAGGATAACTTTTCATTACCCAATATCCACATCCTTATTTACAACTGCGCAAAGTACAAGATACAGTCATTCATGGATTATTTTGCTGGGTACCACCAGATCCTAATAGATGAAGAAGATACAGAGAAAATAGCCTTCATCATACGTTGGGGTGTTTATCATTATCAAGTGATGTCGTTTGGTCTTAAGAATGTGGGTACCACTAATATGCGAGCCATTAAGACCATTTTCCATGACATGATTCACAAGGAGATCGAAGCGTACATGGATGATATGATTATCAAATCCCACGAGAGTTCAGATCATTTGACTCATTTGAAAAAGTTCTTTGATCGACTGCAAAAGTACAATCTGAAGCTGAAACCCGCCAAGTGTGCTTTCAAGGTGCCAGTCGGCAAGCTGTTAGGATTCATAGTTAGTACAAGGGACATTGAGCTTGACCCTTCAAAGATCAAATCAATTCAAGAGTTGCCTCCCCCGAAGACCAGGAAAGAAGTCATGAGTTTCTTGGGAAGGCTGAATTATATTAGTTGATTCATAGCCCAGTCAACGGTTATTTGTGAGCCCATCTTCAAGTTATTGAAAAAAGATGCACCGACCAGCTGGACCGAGGGGTGCCAGCAAGCTTTTGACCATATTAAGAATTACTTGTCCAGTCCATCGGTATTGGTTCCTCCGAGAGAAAGAAGTCCATTGTTGCTATATCTGTTAGTCTCAGAAAATGTCATTGGTTGCGTCCTGGGGAAACATGTTGAAAGCGGAAAGAAAGAACGAGCAATCTATTACCTGAGCAAAAAGTTCACTCTATACGAGGCTCATTATACTTTGCTAGAAAGGACCTACTGTGCTTTGATCTGGGTTGCCCAGAAATTGAGACATTATCTATCGTCCTACACAACGTACCTAATTTCTAGAATGGACCCTCTGAAGTACATATTCCAAAAGGCCATGCCTACGCGGAAATTGGCCAAGTGGAAAATGCTGCTAAGCAAGTTTGACATCATGTATGTGACTCAAAAAGCCATCAAAGGACAAGCCTTAGCGGATCATTTAGCGGAAAATCTGGTTGATGAAGATTATGAACCACTCCAAACTTACTTCCCCGATGAAGAGATTTTGTTCATAGGAGAAGATATTACGGAAGCATACCGTGGTTAGAGATTGTTCTTCGATGGAGCAGTCAATTTCAAAGGTTCAGGCATTGGAGCAATCTTGGTATTAGAAACTGGTCAGCATTACCCAGTGACAGCCAAACTCCATTTTTCATGCACCAACAACATGGCTGAGTATGAAGCTTGTATTCTCGGTATTCAATTGGCTATCAATATGGATATTTGAGAACTCTTGGTTATTGGTGACTCTGATTTGCTAATCCACCAAGTCCGAAGCAAATGGGCTTTGAAAAACCCCAAGATTATGTTGTATGTGAAACTGGTATGCAGTTTGTGCAAGAGGTTTAGAAATATTGAAATCAAGCATACTCCAAGGATTCAGAATGAACTTGTTGATGCTTTGGCAACCATATCATTCATGATTCAGCATCCAGACCAGAATTACATTGATCCGTTAGAGATAGGTCTGAAAGAGCAACCTGCGCACTGTCCGTAAGTTGAAGCAGTACCAGATGGAAAACCATGGTATTATGATATAAAGAGGTATCTAGAAGCCAGAGTCTATCCAGAAGATGTGACCGCCAACCAAAGAGGAAGACAATCTGTCGGATGGCCAACAACTTCTTCTTAAATGAAGAAATCCTTTATAGGAGGACTCCAGATCTTGGATTCTTAAGATGTGTTAACTCGGTTGAAGCCAAAAAGTTGCTAGAAGAAGTACATACCAGGGTGTGTGGACCTCATAAGAATTGATTCACCTTATCTAAGAAGATCTTGCGAGCCGGATATTTTTGGATGACCATGGAAAATGATTGTAGCAAATTCGTACAGAAGTATCACAAGTGCCAAATCCACGGAGATTTAATTTGAGTACCGCCTAGCAAACTTCATGCTATCAGTTCACCTTGACCTTTTGTAGCCTGGGGCATGGATTTCATTGGTCCGATCAAGCCGCCTACTTTAAATGGACACAGATTTATTCTAGTAGCAATTGACTATTTCACCAAGTGGGTGGAAGCTACTTCTTATAAGTCTGTGACCAAGAAATTCGTAGTTGACTTTATCAAGAACAATTTGATTTGTTGATTCGGAATCCTCGAGTTAATCATCACAGACAATGGAGTGAATCTGAATAGTCATCTGATGAGAGAGAGATATGAGCAATTCAAGATCACTCACCGAAATTCAACCGCATATCATCCACAAATGAATGGAGCTGTGGAAGTTGCCAACAAGAATATTAAGAAGATTTTAAGAAAGATGGTCGATAGCCATCGATCTTGGCATGAGACGTTGCCTTACGCTCTATTGGTATACTGGACGACCATCAGGACTTCGACCGAGGCAACTCCTTATATGTTGGTGTATGGTTCGGAAGTGGTGATACCCGTTGAAGTTGAAATACCATCCCTTAGGATCATTCAAGAAGCTGTACTAAGCAATGAAGAGTGGGTCCGCACCTATCACAAGCAACTCGTACTGAATGATGAGAAAAGAATGAGTGTCATATTCCACGGATAATTATACCAGCAATGGATGATTCATGCATTTAACAAGAGAGTAGAGCTCGCATGTTTGCCATAGGACAGTTGGTCCTTAAGCGCATTTTCCCTCACCAAGAAGAGTACAAGGGAAAATTTGCACCTAATTGGCAAGGACCGAATGTTGTCCAAAAAGTGTTATCGGGAGGAGCTTTGATTTTGTCCAAGATGGATGGCCAAGTATGGCCCAAGCCGATCAACTCTGATGCTGTGAAGAGATACTACGCCTAAAGATGGTTTTTCTTTCTTTCCCTGTAATCGCATTTTCAAATTGTAATTGTTTTTAATAGCTTAAAATATCCCTATCCTCTATGTATGAACTACGTCTGACCTGAATTCTCAAGAATGAGATGCGTAGGTGGCCTGTGTCGGCTTCGGTCAACCCCTTAGGAAAATCTATTTCCCCATTTCTATCTTGAACTACGTTTGACCTGAATTATCAAGAATGAGATACGTAGGCAGCCTTTGTCGACTTCGGTCACCCCTTTATTTATTTCCAACATTCTCCCACTATAAGTGTGGAAACTACGTATGACCTGCTTCCTACCTCAACGAGATACGTAGGCGCCACAACGGCTAGGTCATATCACCCCAAGAAATGGAAACTGGGTCAAAATTTTCGAGAAAGGAATCTCAAAAATTCAGAAGGCGAAAGTCATTTTCCAACAAATCAGAATACATACTATTCCAAAAAGAAACTACGGTGAATTTGAGAAAGAATCTAACAATCTCTACAGAGTGTCAAATCTCTTACCAACAATACAAGATTTGACATAAACCTCTAACTGGGGCAGAAATTTTGAGAGGGGTCTCAAAATTTTCACCAAGCTTCGCTTGTGAATTCAGAGACAAACTATGAAGAATTCCCCAGCATCGAGAGATCAGAGTCTACTTCAAAAATCTCCAGTTGTAAGAAAGTCCGATGTGGATTAATCCCCAGCTATGACAGGATTCCCAAAAGATCATTTCTAAATTCCCCAACTGGGATGATAAAAGGTCTCCAAAGTTCGCTAGCAGTGTGTCAGAGATGTCGAAGCCTCAAATAAAGGACATTCATTGAGCCAGTGCATGACATGATGGGCAGAGACCTTTCCAAATCATCCTTTTTCAAATCATTCGTTTTCCAAAGAACTTATTTTAAAAATCTTTACAAAAGATTAGTTTTACTCCTTTATAATTTGATTTTGTCTTATGTCTACTATGACCCGGGGAGTCGAGGACAATGAGTGCCCGAGAATGGGAAGTATCCAGAAAGGCAAAGCGAGTAGCAGAAGATCGAAGGAGGTCAACACAGATCAGTTTCGCCAAAAGTTAACAATTTTTCTGTGGATGCAGGTTGTCCTAAAAAGTATGTTAGAGATTGGAAAAAATCCCTCACTATCCAATGCGTTCAAAGAAACACAACGAGACCAAATGCCCTAAAATTTGGCGAGAAAAGCCAAAACAGTGGGAAGAAGCCGAAAGAGGCAAAAGCTCCAGAATGGACAAATTTTCTTTTAGTTCGCAAGAACTACCACATAAAAAGAGATCGACAGCACCCTTGAATCCCCCAAGAAGATCAAGACGATGTGGCTAGTCTCAAAATGAGAGATCAATGGCATCCTCCGCTAATCCCCAGCAAATCAGAAATCACCACGAACAGACGATGTTCGGAAATGGTATTTGTGGTTGTCCCCAAAAATGGGTACGACCATTTCATTCAGATTTGAAATTAAAGTTGTTTTGATTTACTTCATAAATTTCGTCATTTAAGTTTTCTAAATTTGACTATGGTCGCTAGTGAAAGTGACATTGTGTCTACTAATCGTTTGCTCTGAGCGCAGGTACACACAAAGGAGTCAACATGACAAAATAATACCAAAGGTGATGTTTTCTGCATCTTTTGCGCATGTCATTGCATGATCATCCATACCATTATCATATTTGCATGTCACAAGGACCATGTCGCAAGGACCATGTTGCAAAGACCATGTCACAAGGACTATGTCGCCAAGACCATATCACAAGGACCATGTCACAAGGACCATGTTGCAAGGACCGTCATCATTAAAATACTATAGACACATATTTGTTGTGAAGATTATTTCCCTCTACCAGCCGGTTTCTAAGAGGATGACATTTAGAGGCATCCTTAAGTCGCACTTGGTGCGCAAGATCGACCCAAAAGCATTCATATCTAAGATCGTGTAAGATGACAGAGTCTGATGTTGAGGATATTTTCACATGCATATTTTTGTCACAGATATTTATGCATCCTTACTATTATGCCAAGACAACGGAGTCTGGCATTCAACATATTTATATCTGATATCGCGTAAGACGGCGAAGTCTGACGTTGAGGATATCTTTGCTATATTATGCCAAGATAATAGAGTCTGGTATTCAGCATATTTATATCCGATATTGCGTAAGACGGTGAAGTTTGACATTGAGGATATCTTTGCTTTATTATTATTATTATGCCAAGATGACATAGTTCGGCATTGAGCATATTTATATCCGATATCGCGCAAGACAACAGATTCTAACATCGAGGATATTTATGCACCCTTATTTATTATCGCATTGAGATAACAAAGTCTCACACTAAAAAATGTTTACACATTCAAGAGCGTTAACCGCAAAATGATGCAGCTATATTTGATCGTGTGGCAAAGGCCTTATCACCCCCAATGATCAGATACCGCTTTCTATCGAAGTCAAAAGCATATAGTCTGAGGGATGTCTGTAAAACGCCATTCAAATCAGACGATGAATTGAATCTCCCAAAAATAGAAGGCCCAAGGTCGTCTGTAAGGCACAGTGATGTCTAAAACTGGATAGTGTGCAAGATTGCCCAAAACTTGACAGACTAAAAGTTATCTGTAAGAAGCAGCAATATCTTAAACCGGATAGTGTGCAAGATCACCTAAAGATTGACAGTTCAAGGGTAATACATAAGTCACAATAATATTTGAAATTGGATAAAATGCAAGACTACCGAAAATTGATAGTCCAAGAGTTATCTATAAGCCACGATATATCCACGTTGATATTGTGCAGGACTACCCAAAGGGTAGCAATTCAAGGGAAATCTATAAGTCGTGTTACATCTAAGATTGGATAGGAGTGTAGGATTACCTAAAAACTGACAATTCAAAGGACATTTGTAAGCCGCCTTAATCCAAAGTCGGATGATGTGCAAGATCACTCGATAGCTGACAAATTAAAAGGTGTTTGTAAGCCACATCTATCCAAAGTTAGATGATCTTCTAGATTACCAAAAGCCTGATAATTCAGGGAATATCTATTAGTTGCATCGATACGGATGATGCACAAGACTTATCCCAAAGGCGTATGCAAAGACTACTACCAATAGACGCGAAGGCTATCACATTCAAGAGATTGCCGCAAATGGTTACAAGGACCATCACATTGCAACGACTATGAGAGTCGTCATATTCAAAGAATCACTACGTCCAACCACCATAAATACAATCATATCTGATAGCTACAAAGGCTATCATGTTGAGTTTGTCATGGAAGTTGTTATTTCCTAAAACAGAGACAGGAAAGGACGACACCTTCTTCAAGAAACAACAGATGCGACAATGAGGTACAAAGCTATCTCTCCTTATTGAGATACTTTACTACTAACATTTTTGTTTCCAAAACATTTCCAAGAATATCTGAGAGGATGAAAATCTCAAACCAAAACAACAGGTACAAAATATGTCAAAAAGACATCACCACACGAGATTCAAACGTAACTTAAGGATGAGGTATGGCAAAGAAACTTCCTTTCCAAATAGAATTATGTTACTACTAACAATTTTGTTTTGAGATGTTGTCAAGAGCATCCTAGAAGGATGAAATTCTCAAAGCAAAACCACAGGTGCGGACTACACCAAAAGGGACGCATCACAACGTGAAACTTTTTCTTAGCAGCGAACTGGGACATAGTCTGAAGAGGGATATCAAACTCTTTGGACGCGAGCTGAGGAACGACTTTCACCACCATTAAACCACACCCCTATCAGAAGGCATGTGGGTATTTCCTATTATTGGGTCTTAGTTTCGTATCCAGAGTATTTTCTGAATTCACGTTGGAAGCAGTATTCCTTCTTTTCAAATCCGGGTGACGATACACCTCGAGCTTTGGAAATTATGTCCAGGTAAAATCTTACTTATGGGTGTGAAGTGCACCACATTCATGGTTAATAGGTTGCAAGCCTCTTTTCCATAACTCAATTATTTGTCACTCATCCCGAGCCAAAGGTTGTCTTAACATAAAGATTACCTTTTCTACTGATTGAGTCAAACTACAAGCAGCCTGATTCCCTGAGTCTCGGGATATATAGGCGGGCTCTATATTGAAAACTCAATTGCATTCCTAACTCCCCCCAATCCTCTTACTCCCTAACTTTTCGGCCTCTCCTTAATTCAAAACTAAAATAGCTTTGAACTCTTTAAAAATCGTGCGTAAAATCAAGCATCTCAAACTACAAGTGGCCTGAATTCTCATATAACCTAAGATATGTAAGAAACTCGATACTGGAGTTTGGCGTGCTAGAACTAACCACTTTCTGAAGATAAATTTGTGGTCGAATAAAATTGGGAACGTTAATATCATTTGCCCAGGGTTCATTACACTCACCCTATCCAAAGGGAGGGGAAGCTTTTGACATCCAATTTTTACCCTCCCCATTACAAATTAATCTTGAGCCTTTTCAGATTTTTAAATAATTTTTGAAATAATTGTTTTGTAAAAAGGATAAAACATTTTTCAAATCAGCTTTATAATAGTTTTGAGTAAGAATATATATTTTTCATATTTAATTATATAGAATTTATATAAGTTTATTTAAGAAACTATTTTAAAGTTTAGATTCATAAGAAATTCTTTTTTTAAATGCTTAATTTTCCTCCAAATTGATTAAAATTAGACGTTAATTGAATAATTAATTTCATAAACATTTTTTTAAAAAAAAAGGTAATTATGTGTTAAACGTAGCAATTATTTCAAATGGTTTTTAAAATTTAAAGAAAGCTCAAATGGTTAATTTTTATTAATTGATCATCTTTATTCCTTAATTTCTTTTAATCATTTAAATTTTAGCTGAATTTCGCTTATTTATTCCTAAATTGGTTACCCCATTAATCCAAGGTGGCCACATTTTTGCAAAATATGGCTAAATTATAAACACCCTTCATCAGCTTCTTGTTTTAACTGAATTTGGGCCAAAAATTCCCCAACCTGCCTAGCCCAAGAAACATTTCCCACCTAATTTGCCTGACTCGGCCCAACACACCCTTCTCACCCTTATACTTTTATCTCTTTCCCCTTTGCTCATAACAGACACACAAACAACCTCTTATTTCCTCTTCTCTCGTCTCACTCCAAGAATGACGAAGAACGCCAGAAACCCTAACGTTCCCAAAATCCATCCAAACAGCTCAGCCAAAAGCAACAATAACAATACCAAAATGACGCCCAAATCACTCGTTGTTCTGTTAATCCCCTCCATTTCCGTCAAGTGTGTGCGCTGGCATAGATGACAAAGTTCTAGAAAGCCCAAGGTGGCTTCAGCTCCACAAAATGAGCAAGGATTTGTACAAATTCGTACCAAATCCTTGCTTTGAAGGTTTATCCGTTCAGGGAATTTTAATTTCTTCGAGAAATTTCTATTTAACCCTCTGTTTTCCCCCCCATTTTACCCTCAAAGTTCCCCTATATAAACAACAGGGGTTTACAAGAATAGGGACTGGCTTTTCAATTCTGAAGTTTCTTTGGAGAACCACTCTCTAGCTTTAAAGAATTGTTAAGTTTCACAGTCTATAAAATACCCTAAATATCTGTTTCCCAGCGGTGGTGTGAAGTTTCCGACAACCAAGCTCGAAGTCTTGATTTGCTGCACCAAAGAAGGTAAACACACGCCTTTCTTTTATGTTCTTCATTTTCCCTTTCTGTACGTGAGTCATGGATTTTGGCTGGTTTTTATCTCATATCTCTCTGGCTTGGTCTTGTTTTCGTGATGATATTTTGTGCTTTGTATGAGAGAATTTAGGGGAGATACTAAAATCTGTTTTCTTCTTTGCTAACTTAAATCTGCCCTTTTTAAAATGGATTCTAGAAATGTTAGTGAATATGGTTTGTTGCTCATGGCTGCATAAACGTTCTCATGAAGATCTTTTTGGTTACTAATACCAAGTGAGAGCTCATCGAGAAATTGATTTAGCTTTTGAGGCTGCTTTTTAGCCTTCCCCAAAGCACCAAATATGAACTTGGTTACTTTAGTTTAAATTCACAGCTTTAACCGTCTAGCAATAAGATGTCATTTTTTGTTGTTGTTTTCAAAGATTGATGTTTATGTTTTATACGAGGTCCTTATACATACTAATTTTATTTGAATGCGTTGAGTAGCTAAGGCTTTTGTCGTAAGTTTATGAATCTACTAAAATGAGTTTCTCCACCCCTACTTGAATCACCTTTAAAGTTGAAACCTTTTTTTCTTAATGGTTGAATAGGTTCACCAAGCTTGAATACGTCGTCCTCTACTAGTTATAGGCATGATAATCTGAAGCGTGGCGTAATTTCTTGGATAGTTCATGAATGATTAGTGAAGATATCCATGCTCATCGTCTAAATTGTTAAGTTTGTGATTCGGTCGTGGTTGCATTGGGTTTAATTGATCTTGAATGGGATTTGAGTCTCCATGTCCTTGAGTTTGCATTTACATGCCAAAAAGGAGAAAAGTATATTTCGGGCTAATTTTGAAAGATCTTCTCGCATCCAAATTGTTCGTTTGTTGATTCATTTAGGAAAAATTAGAACTTGTTGATCCTAGAATCAGTGGTATTGGTGTCCTGCAGCTTGTGTGATTACTTGGTAAACTGTTTACCTTTCTGATAAAGCATCATTATGGCGTTAAATTCCCATTCCTGTCAAAAGAAAATACATTTCTCAAGTTATTTTGTCTAAATATTCACTGTCTCTATAGGGTGTTTGTTTTGGGAAAGATCCTTATTTCATTCTAATCTTTGCCCAGTATTTCTGAAATTTGGGACCCTTTTTATTTGTGTTTAGGTGAAATTTTTGTTTAGTTTGCGCATATCCTAAAACTTCTCTCAAAAAAAATAATCAGATTCTAACTGTTTTTGCCTTAGTCAAAATCGACACATCTATTCCCATAAGTTTTGTTCAAAATCCCATTTTCTTACGTGAACTGCACTCTTGATATGAATAAGTATGTTTGCTGCATAAAGTTGAGCATTTTTATCCACTAATATTTAAAATTGTCATAACTCTCAATTAAATTTGGGAGCCTTTTGATATTGATCTACGCGACATGTTTATACGACCCTTGTTTTAACTTGGCTATACATGTTGGTTTCATTTTATGATTGATTTGTTGAAGAAATAATATGTTAAATGACTAGCTATAATCAGAACGGGAAAAAATTATTTGTGAATATGCTATAGCTTCGCTTGTTTCAAATTGATGTGTATATATATATATCTTGGAACTGGTTCTTGGGTAAATTCTAATTTCTATTTCTTTCCTTTTGTCATGTGAAACTACCTCGAGTTCATTGGACTCCTCAAACCTCCTTTGCATTTCCGTTGGGTTGTGACCCAACACCTCATCCCTTATCGAGTCAGCTCAGCTGAGGTCATAGGTCAAAGAAAATACAAGAAAAAAAGAGTTTAAAACCCATGAAAATCGCTAGCAGGAGCCCCCCACCCACCCTTCCCCCCCCCCCCTCCCCAAAAAAAATGGGCAGAAAAACATGAGTATTTGGACTAAAAGTTCAAATCATTATTGAAAATGGGCCAAGCCCATGAGAATACAGCAGAGGAGATAGAGAAAATTGGACCTAAGTACAAAAAATCGTGGCAGCAATGGGTTTAAAAGCCCAAAATAGTTTTAGGACAGGTGTTATGGACCGGAAGTCCAAATTAATTAAGCTCAAAGCTTAATTCCTTCCCTTTCCCTTTAAACTCCTTGTATTTTGTTAGTTAGAATTATTTGTAACTAACTTGGACTGGCAACAACTTGGTTGGATTTTTCCTAAATGAGTACCTTTGTGTTTTCAATTTTTCTTCGGAAACTTTTCTCTCCAGTTACTGAAAATATGTTCCTTTAAAATTTGACCAAGTATGTTTTCCTTTAAAATTACATTCACCACTTCTTTTCAAAATTATCACTAAAGTTTCAAATTTGTATTTTGAATTATCTTATTTAAATTCACTTTTTTTTTTAAAGAATAGGATTTTTCAAAGTTAGTCAAAAGCTGTTTTTAAACAAGATTGAATAATCGTAAGTTAACGGATACTCCAAATGCCTTAAAAATCTTCTTAGAGTATTAATATGAACCTCTTACTTTGAATCTCTTAAATATTTGAAGTTTTTTCCTGTTTTAAGATTTTAAAAAAAAAATCCAAGTTTTCCTAGTTTTTCTTTAATCAAACTAAGTGGCGACTCTTCTTTAATTGAAAAATGTTTTGAAACTTTAACTTGGTTTTTGAAATGAAGTTTTCAAATAGTCGAAACATAAGACTATTTTTGACATACTTGAGGCACAATCCTATCCTATGGTGGCAATGTAGTTTTAGGGCTTGAGTTATTTGAACCCTTACCCATCTCGGTGCTAAATAATCCTCCTAAAACTATAGTGCTTATAGTCATACTGAAAATATGCTGGTGAGCTTTCTTGCTCAAATTCATATCATGAGAACATACTCCTTGTGAGCCATGGCCCTGAATCTTGATGAACGTACTAAACTTTAAACTTTCAAAATAAGAGGACATGTTTTATAGAAAAAATAAGAGAACATGCGTTTCTTTTCAAAATGTTGCAATATGCATAAGAGAAATCTTCTAAGCTATCAAGAATACAACATTTAATCTTTAAAATAATATTTCATGAAAATCATGGAAATAATTCAAATAAGTATGGAATGAATCTTCAAAATCAAGTAGTAATTTCATGTAGTTCATAGAGTAAATTTAACACATGAAGAAATGAACTTAGAGTTATGAATGACAATAACTTTCAGGGAAGGGATATATTCTCATAGCTAAATTACAATAAGTTTAATCTAAGAAGTAAAGGAATTGAATTCTAGAACTTGAAGTTAAACCCTAACTGGAGATCTACAAGAAATATTCTTTTATACTATAGGGCGTGGGGAAGAAAAGGATTTTCGCACAATAGTAGCCTTACATACTTTAATTTCTCCCCAAGTAATCAATGAAGAATCTTAGCTTGAGGAAGAACTCAGTTCCTGAAATCTTGGTTGGGTCTTTTCTTGAAAACCTTAAGATTGTGGTGTAGAATCTTTTTAGAAATTTAAACTAATGATTAGAAAGGACTAGGAATACTTTGAAATACATGGGGGGAACATACCTTGATGTGGGAGGGTGAGGAAAGGAGAGAAAATCAATTTAGGTCTGATGAGGATGAAAAATAAAATGAATTTTTTTTAGAGAAAATGGCTTTTTAAAGAATTTTGTCGGCCATTGTGCAGTCCCAAAGTGCTGTCACACAACAGGAGTGTGGTGGGAACTTTGGGAACTTAGGGTCACACTTTTGGACAGGAGCTGAAGGTCTCAGGGCCATTGTGCGTCTTCAAAGTGCGAATCGCATATCAGGAGTGCGACCGCACTTTTGGTCGCACAATTTCCTTGCTCTGCTACCTTTTAGTAAAACGACCATAACTTTTTACTCAAAAGTCATATTGACAAGCGGTCGGTGGCATTAGAAAGAAGTCTCAAAAACGTTTCATTTAGTAGGTCATAGGACACATAACTCTTTATATAATGGGAGGAATGCTTGTTTGGAGTTTACCCTAGTATTGACTTATACGAAAACTTAATTGGTAGAAAAGCTTTCAACTTAACTTTGTACTAGAGGTTTCTTAAGATACTAATTCATATCCGATTCACTTTCCACACTTAACAATTGATCTTAACACCGAGGCAAAATAGAATTCATCAGGTTGGAGTCTAAGTAAACAATTAAAATGGTTTAAATCTTAGCCTGAAGCTCGGGGTGTTACAGTAGATTATTAATAAAAGTGGAATTTTTGGGAATTACTACCAATTGGGAAAACTTGATATTCAATTTTGTAGGTTGAAAAAATGGAGAATTTACTCTTAACAATGGTTAAGGAATTTGATTAGTTTTCGAGATAAGTGAAGAATATTGAAATAAATTGTTAGATGAACCTATGGGTTATTGATGGACATATATATATATTTGTAGTTAATTGGTTGTCTATTGAATGGTGGAACTAAGGGTTGGCTATGTAAAGGTTATACACATGCGGGTTGAGTTGTTTGAAGACTTGTGATACTACCATTAGCTAGTAATGTGCAAAGACATGTAAACTAAAACCTCTTTCGTTGTTAAGACACAATACGAAGTTACTTGTTTCTCTCCTATATGAGTTGACATATGCTATTTGACATGTAAGTAGAGCCTTTATTTATATGTCGAGTACATGACTACATGCCTTCTATAACCAGTTATCTATACTATTTTTTCACTCGAAATTACTTGTCTTCCTATTTCACACGTCTACATTTTAAGGTCATAATATTAATATTACTCCTTCTAGGTGAGTATCCATAATGTTTTGCGTGAAAGTGTCATTACTTTAAATCTCTAGAAGTCACATGGTATATTCGTCATGTGTAAGAAATAAGAATAATATGTCATAGTATAGTTGCATTAGTATATCTGATCACATAGAGACATAGTTATAACATAAAATAAAAGAGATAGCGTTTGAATGGATAGATATTATGTTTAAAGAAGTTAGTTGCTAAATGATTATTACTACTTGAGTGGCTAAATGATCTTTATAATAATCTATATGTCATAGGCCTTTAAGGAATTACTTGATAAAAGGTACTCTTAATGATGAAAGGGTATTCATAGGATTTAATTGACACACATACGCAGCATTAGTTTATGCACGGGATTGAGACTAGATCATTATAGTGGGTCCGAATATTATGGCGTACCGCCCTTATGGTATCATTTGCATTTGGAGTCAATTGAAATGTCATTCACTGGTTCCCCTGACTCGAGCCAATACCTGGCACATATGACCTGCGGGCATGACCCTCATAGCGAGCTCACGGAGGGCGCACCTTGTATTTGACCGCGATTACAGTTTTATGGATAGAATCATAGTCATGATTATGTGCGCAACGCATGTCTTACACTTGACATAGATCGTCTTTGGTAGGCCATCATATAATTATTTATATTAAAAGTAGTCATAGGACATTACTTAGGCAAATTACTAGGCGCTTTATAATGATGAATTACTCAAGAGACGTTATACGATAAGTTTTTTTGGTAATAACTGTGAAATATTACCATACCACCAAAAAACTATTCAAATACACATAAAGAGTACCCCCACCTCGACTATTATAGTCAAGTGTAGTGAGCCTCACAAAGCAATACAAACTGATCCATCCTAATCACATATACTCAGTATTAACCTATTGCATGTACTCATTCTCTTTGTCCCCCTGTACGATTCCACTCTCACTTTTATATTCCCTTGCAGTTGCTTAAAGATAAGGTTTGTATGTGCACTGGCTCCTCTGAATAACTTCTGATTTCTGGTAGTCCAAATAGAATACCAATCAATCATGCTAAGCTTAATCTTATGTAGCCTTTTCCAGTACCAACTGCAGTTTACCGGAGGGATACTTTGCCAAAAATCTTCATCCTTCATATATAACTCATTTACCCACTTCACCCATAGAATATCATGTTTCTCCATCAGGAACCAAATCAGCTTCCCCATTGAGGCTTGGTTCCACCATTTGCACCCTTTTATATTTAATCTCCCTTGTTTTTTTGGTTTGCACAACTTTTCCCATGCTACCAATGCCACTTTCTTCTTTTCCTCATCACCCCCCCCTAATAGGAATGTTCTACACTTTCTATCCACCTCAGTTATCACACTCAAGGACAGTATGAAAATAGTTCCCCAGAAGTTATGCATAGAAAAAAGGACAGAGTTTAATACATGTAGCCTCCCCGAATAAGAGAGGTGTTTGGTAGCATTGTCTCTGATCCTCTCAGTGATTTTTGGCATAAGTAATGGCAATCCATTTTGTTCCATTTTTTTGGGGAAAGGGGTAAACCCAGGTACCTCATTGGAAAAGAGCCAATTGAAAACCTAGTGAGTTCAAGCAGTTTCCCTTTTGTGACTTTGTCTACCCCGGCCAAAAACATATTTAATTTGTCAATATTTGCCTCCAAACATGTAATAACTGGAAAATGGTTCAAAGCTTCCATCACCCTCCTCACTGAGCATACATTCCCTTTACAGAAGATCATAAGATCATCCGCAAAGATAAGGTGTGTTAATTGCACTTTCTTGCACATGGGATTCATTGTTCTAGACAGATATTCCATCACCAAGACAAATAACAGTGGGGAAATAGGATCTCCCTGACTAAGTCCTCTTTTCCCTTCAAAATATCCATGACTTTCCCCATTAATCTTGACAGAGAATTTATTAGTAGTCACACACACCATCACCAATTGGATGAACTTCAAAGGAAACCCAAATCCGACCAACATTTCTTCCACAAATTCCCACCGAACCATATCATAAGCCTTCCTAAGGTCTATTTTCATTAGACACCTAGGGGATGTGGCCTTCCTATTATAATGTCTCAAGAGATCATGGCATATTAGTACATTATGCACTAAGGATTGTTCTTGCATAAAAGCTGCTTAAGTTTCATTCACAAGGGAAGGCAATACCTCTTTCAATCTTTTACACAACATTTTAGAGATGCACTTATATAATACATTGCAACATGAAATGGGCCTGAACTGGCTTGCCTGTGTAGGAGCAGATACCTTTGGGATCAAGGTGATTAGTGTTGCATTCAATTGTCCTAGCATTTTCCCACTCCTGAAAAACTCTAGGATTGCTGCACTAACATCTTGACCAGTAATATCCTAGGTGTATCTGAAAAAACCACTACCAAATCCATCCGGAACGGGGCTCTTAGTAACATTAATATTGAACATAGCCTCTTTTACATCCGCCTCAGAGTAATCTTTTATCAACCTCATCTGCTGAGTCACTGTTAGTCTATGACCATGGCACAAAATCCTAGCCTGTGCAATACACCTCACCCCACCATAGACCCCAGCAACTTCTGATAAAATTGTACAAACACCCCAACTATACTATCGGGATCATAGTGAATTGAAAGCCCTCATCTTGGATATGGGTTATAGCAAGTCTCAGCTTCCTCTGCTTGATAATAAAGAAGAAATATCTATTGTTATCATTTCCCTTCTTAATCCATATAGCCTTACTTTTCTGTAGTAAAAAAGGATTCTGCCAGATAGTTTGAGTGCCTAAATCTCTCCCTTGCTTCATATTCTTCTTTTTGCATTCTTATATCCAAAGGATTTAAATGTAGCAGTTTTTGTACTCGTAGCATCTCAATTCTATCCCTTTCTGATTCTTGCACAATATTGCTGAAATGAGTATTGTGTAAGGTTCTCAAACTAGACTTAATCATTTCCAACTGGCAAACAACTTCATACATCTTACAGCCATATATAGACCTGCTCCATATTCCCCCCATAATCTCTTGGAACTGTAAGTGAGAGCTCCACATGTTTACCTCCTAGGTTTACCTCCCTCTGCTAAATATATCAACCCAGGTCAATAATCACTCACCCCTTCTGGTAGGTACCTCACTTGGAAATCTGGAATACTATCAAACCATTCACCATTCCCAAACATCCAATCAATTTTTGAAAACACCCTATTTTGTTCCTGCTTATCATTCCAAGTGTAGGGACAACCAGCATAATGTATTTCAGCTAAACCACAACTCTCTAGGAAATCTTGAAAATCAATAACTTCCGCTAGAGTGACCTGGTTCCCTCCTATTCTATTTTCCTTTTGCAAAACAGCATTGAAGTCTCCAAGGACTAACCATGGCACCTGCACCCCTCTACTAGTCTGTTGTAGGAAATTCCAGAGCTTTTTCCTCTCATCTTTCAGGTTGTAAGCATACACAAAAGTAACATTGAAGCTTATCTGCAATGGTATGTATCTGACTTGGCAATTAACTGCCTATGCCGACTCTTCTAACACCTGAACGTCATACATATTCTCCCTCCAAACAATGCAAATTCTTCCATTATAGTGAGAGTTATGGTTAACATAACACTGCTATCCAGGAAACATACTACCAGCTATAACATTTTATTCTATGAACCTTTATTTTCATTTCTAGCAACCCAATCAACCCAACATTTAAATCTGCAGAGGAGTTTTACCTCCTTCTGCTTATTTAGGCCATTTAGGCCTCGCATGTTCCATGCTAGGATCTTAACCATACCCAATAGGAGTAGCTCCCAGACCACCCCCATTCCTTGTGCCTTTAACATACTCACTTTGGTGCCCTGCTTGAGAGGAACCTCCTACAAATTCACTTTGTTGCAATGTCTGAAAAGTGTTCCTGCTAACAAGACTCTGACTAGTCTGATTTTGCCCTCTTGCTTGTGTTTTATTCCACACCCTCTTGGGACGAACAAATTGTTTGTTCCCTCCTTCTAGCTGTTGGACTCCTGTTATTGGCAATTGGTACCTTCATCCACCCCTTTCCCATGTACCTTCTCTTTGATAGGACTTGGCCTCTCTTCTGGCGGCACCTTCTGTCACGCCCCAAACCATGGGAGGCATGACCGACACTCGGAGCCCCAAAAGGCCGAGGGTGCCAAAATAGAGTGTATCTCTGTTGAACCTGCTGGGGGTCTGAGACCGACAAGGTCTCTAAGAATAGCAATTTGAAACACTAAAAGCTCAATAGTAGTTAAGTAACTCAAGGCCGACAAGGCTATTATCATAGTAGATAGCTAATAACAAGGCCGACAAGGCCATACCCAACACTAATATACATATACCCGTCTACAAGCCTCTAGGAGTAAGTAAAATATCTCATATCCAGGACAGGGCCCTGGACTACCCATAAGCTGTACATATATATAACCTGGTCAAAATATAAGCTAGACCTCTGACTCGTCAGCTCCAGGAAGAATGGAGCTTACCAAAATGGTTGAACTCCGCAACTCCTACTGAAGAGATCTGTCTGGGTATCTGTCTGGACCTGCAGGCATGTATGCAGCGCCCCCAGGCAATGGGGACGTCAGTACGACAATAATGTACTGGCATGTAAGGTAGAAACATAAAAGCAAGTCGCAAGTAGTAAATCCGAACAAGATAAAATATGAAACTTGTAAACTGTAATTGGTAAGACTCATTAAGCTCTTTCTCCTTTATTCTTTTTAGAACACAATACATGCATTAACCCACGCTGCAACTCACTCTTTATAACCCACACTGAACCACAATAGCGCCTCGGCGCACCCTATATTTAATAGCCTCAATATGGCAGTAGCGCCTCGGCGCACACTATGTATATAATGGCCTCAATATGGCAGTAGCACCTCGGTGCACACTATGTGTATAATGGCCTCAATATGGCAGTAGCACCTTGGTGCACACTATGTATATAATAGCCTCAATATGGAAGTAGCACCTCGGTGCACACTAACACGCAAACCACACATAATAAGTGTATTACTAGATTGACCTTCAAGCTATTCTTGTTATTTATGAAGGTTCATTTAGATAACTTCTTTAGCCTTGGCTTACTAGGTGTTGGAATCAACATACCAAACACATATAAATGGGGATTGACTTTCTAACTTTCCTTGTATACTTTCTAAAGCTTGATTAGAGATCACAATACAAAGAAGAAACTCGACAAAAGGATAACTTACGTTTCGTGCAAAAAGAAGCGGATTTTTATAAGAAGGCGACTTGAATCACCATAATGTATAAATTAGTTCCTTAAGACTTGTTGAGTTACCAAATCAGCTCTCTTACAACAAAATACTCAAATTCCTTCTTTCGGAGATTTAGAGTTTTATTTCTAGATTCATGCCGATAAGGAATAAAGAAGCCTTAACATACCTCGTTCCTTTCGAAGATTGCGCTTACCACAACTTGGACTTTCCTTTATTAAGTTAATCTACAACACAAGGGTATAATGAAGCTAATATTAGCTCTTAAACCTGCTGCAACACTCCCAAAACAGTAGCTAAACATTTCCCGGGCAGATTTACGTATTTTGCATTAATTAAAGGTGTATCATCACACCTTTCTCCCCTATCCAATACACATCACACACACACCAAC
>QJPP01002635.1:0-307500 GCA_003996215.1 Jaltomata sinuosa
AAACATGGATAAAACCTCTTTATATGCATGGGAATGGTATGATCACACACAATAGCTGCCCCGCAGCTCACAATCAACCTATCGACCCTGCACAGGCCCACAGCTACTCAGCAAGCATAACCAGCCTAGAAGGATATTTCTATGCCCGGGACTCGCGGACATTCCCAAAATCTCACCTTCTATGTTCCAGAGTCAACAAGGCCTCACAGGACCACAAGGGTAAATAAAATATATCCGCAAATACTACAAGCAACGGAGAAATAAAAATAGGCGGACATGAATAAAGCGGTCGAGGTCTGTGGTACCAACCTAATAAACCAACCCAAGGATGCCCATTAATATAATTTTATTTTATATATACGGAGTCTAGGGAAAATAAACCGTAACCTACCTGTCGTCCGACGACAAGCTGCTGGAACAACGATGTCCAAGCTCGAACCACTCCGAGAAAATCCAAAACTAAATCGGAATCGAATTCAGATTTGGGACGAAATATCTTGACATAGATAATTGATTTTCTTTCGATGACCGAATATAGCATCAAAGAAATTTTCCCTCAGAATATTCGTTAGCGCATAAGATGAACACAATATGATGAATGAAAGTGTACGTTGAAGAACGTGATCAGTATGTTGACAGCAAATTACATTTGCAATTGTTCAATTGTTTAAATGAGTAGGCAGCATGCATTTCAATGTTATGAAATGTTAACCTGCTGCCACATGCTGCCTAATTCGTGTACAAGGCCTCCACTTCCACGTGGAAGTGGAGGTGGCTACAAATTCTCCCCGTTAGGTATATACTCGGGTATTGCGTAAATTCATGGTAAAATAAATATAATATTTTAAATATACCATAATTCATAGAAAATTATTTCTAATAAAACCTACTATATTAAAATAATAAATTTTAACATAACTAAATTTACTATCTCCGTTAAAATATTATGGAGTATAAAAACCTTATAAAATAAATACGTATACACTTATATCGTATCAAATATATTTTTCATAAACCTTTAAAATATTTTTGAAAGGAAATAATAATATAATTTTTATCAAATTCAACTTCTAAATAAATATTTCAATTACACGCACGATACTTATAAAGTTCTTAGGTTTAGACTCGTAATTCGCCAACGCACGATTTTGATACTCAAGAATTCTCTCGGGATCCCCCCTTATTTTTTATAACTGTTTCGGAACTGAAATGGCATTTTAAAACGTGACATCGAGGCTTAAATCGCGTTTAACCCGACCCGGTTCGCAACCCGGTTCGCAACCCATTTTCTGCCAGACAGTCCGCGGTAAAACAGTCATAACTCTTTACTCCGAGATCGGTTGGACATGAGGTTTTGTGCGTTGGAAACTAGACTCGTAAACCTTCGATTTGGTATCTCGGGGGACTTCTAACTCTTTATATATTGGGAGAAAAGCCCCGAGACATTTGACCCAAAGTTCAGAAAATTTGTTAAGGGTCTTACGATATCTTTTGTCGATCTGCTTGACTTCAAATCTTAAACGTGGAAATGACCGGAAGGGTCATTACAACTAGTTTCGTGTGATGATCACCTTGGTTATCTTGGTATCTGTGTTGTGCTAGCTCATTTTTGTTGAGTTTCTTGAGGTTTGGTTAAGTTGATTGGCCTTTTGAGCTTTTGAGTTAGAGGTTGTTGTCTAGTTTGGTTGGTAAGAGGGTTAAGGTTTTTCGTAGTTTTCCTTTGGTATAGCTTAGTGGGGTTCCATCCGATCGAGGAGGCTACCTGGGATATCAGAAGTGGGATACAGGATTAGTATCTGCAATTGTTGAGCCTTCAGGTACTCTTTTTTCTTGACTTTCATGGATGAAAGTTCTTTTTAGTAGTGGATGATGTAATGACATTTCCGGTCATTGTTTCATTTTTGCTTTCTTTGTACCATTAGAGCTTGCCTGTAGCAGCTCTAAGTCTCTTATGGCGTGGTGGGACCAGTGGTTCGGCGCCCTGGTCTTTCGTTTGGTTTTTATGACCATTTCCTTATTTTAGAGCTTTAACTTAGAAAATAATTGACTTTAGTCAACATTCTTAACTAGAATGCTCAGAATCAAATTCTGACAGTTCTGTTAGCTTCGAAGCATGGATTTTGGTCTGGTTGGACCTTAAGTCAGGGCGTGAGGGCTTTTGGTTTAGTTTTATCTGACTTTTCTGTGTTTTCTGGCCAATTGAACTTGGAAGTTTGACTTTGGTCAACATTCAGAGAAGACGGCCTTGGCTGGAAATTCTACCAACGTTGTTAGCTTCAGAATGTCTACTTTGGGCTAGACGGACCTTTGGTTCGGGTCACAAGGCTTCTAGATTCATTTTGGGGTGTTGGGTTTCATTTTGGAAAAGTTGGCCATTTGGGTGTGGGGCCCACTTTTCATTAAATCGACCTCTATTGGGAGTTTTTTCAATTCAGTTAGGTCTAGAATGCCATTTTTGGTAGGGTTGCACCTTTGGTTTGTGTCTGTGAGGTCTGGGAGGTTCCCCGAGTGTGTGATCGGGTTAGTTTTGAGTTGCTTTTCTTGCTTCCCCTTTTATTTGAGGTTACCGGTATACCTCTATGTTCGTTAAACTTTCTGTATATATTATTGTTGCAAGGATCCAGGTGCTTTCTCTACTCATTCACCTGCGTTATGTGATATATATATATATACATATTGTGGCTATCATATTATACTTGTATTCTCCCTGTCTTCTATCTGTTGCTAGTTTGAATGTGTTTTCCTCAATTTACTTCTATGACTACTTCTTTTCTATCTGCTATATACTTCTTTTATATCTTATATATGCTCAGTCGGCCTATGATGCCTACTGGGTTCCCGTTGCTTTGCAATTGGTGCTCATACTATATTTTTGCATCTTTCTGGTGCAGATGTGAGCTATTTCCATTAATCATGTGGATACTCATGCAGGGCTTTTGGGCATCCGAGACATAGGGTGAGCTCCTAATGATAAGGGCTTGACCATATCTCTTATTTTGCACCGTTTACTCTTTTGTGAATTAAGAGACAATTGTATATTCTTCTTTTGCACCTTCTAGTACTCTATATATTTTTAGTAGTGGATCTTGTACTTTTGATAGCAGGTCGTGGGATGGTGTAGTTTCTATTTATGTATATTTAGGTTGCTTTCCTTCCGCGTTTCTTTCTATCTTCTTTCGCTTATTATCCCTCTTATGCGTGCTTGCTTAGGTAGTAGCGCATTACTAAACGTTCTGGGCTACGGGGGTTGGTTCGCCTACAAGGGGGTTATAGGTACCATCATGACCTGAGAAATCGGGTCCTGATATTTTTATGCTAAGGATCACATTTTTCTAGAACTCAAGGTTGCCATTCATCACTATTCATGTTTTAGAATAAGAAATACATGTTAGGAAGTGTTTCTCTACACCCTAGAAGAATTCTAGATGATTATTTCATCTACCTATAGGCTTTCCCATAATCTTACAGACCTAGAGTTCTAACCCATATTTTCTACCATCATAATCTCCCCAATGATTCTACAATGACAAAGGATTACTTAAAGGAAGAGATTGATGGAATAACTTACCTTTATTGAAGAGACTCAGCCTAGCCTTGGGAAAATTTCCCTTTAGGAGCTTTGTAATGAGATTTTGGATTTTTGAAATAAAACTTGGAAAACTAACTTAAACAAGCATTCTGCCTCCCTGTCATCCACTGCAACAACCCTTTTCTCGCTATGGTAAGACTGTTGTGGCGAAGATGGGTCCGCTATGGTGACTCGCGGGGATTATCTTTGAAGGGTCTCCGACTGCCATATTGGTGTCAGTGCAGTGGAAATCCTTCCACTATAACGATCCTTGAACTCATAGCTCGAGAACTCTACTCAGTAGTCTCATTTCACAACACACTTTTTTTGCTTAAGACATCATCGCGACAGCCACTATAAAACATGCTACAAATTTATTCGCAGACCCAGAATTTCCTATGGAGGTCTAGATTACTAGGTCATTTGCTAATGGATCATGACAACACAAAATACAATCCTGCAAATCATAATTCACCATATTTAGACACCACACACATCTTCATCATTAAACCACCCCACCTTGAATTTTATTAACTCAACTCACAAGGGGATACTCTAATTGGGTACTTAGGCTCTTACCATTCTATAATGAGTAGGAGGGCCATTACATAAGATACCAATTAAAAAAATGTTTGTCCTCGAATAAACAAGAATGGGAATATAAGGGAAAGATACCTGAATTAGCAAAAATCTGGGAAAACTTGTTATGCATATCTGATACAGTCTCCTAAGTGGCCTTCTCAACAGGACGATTCTTCCACTGGACCCTCACAGACAAAATTCCTTTGATCTCAACCTGCGACCTCTCTATCTATTATAGCCATAGGTTCCTATTCATAGGATAGATTTTCATCAAACAGGACCGAATCGTAGCAAATAATGTGATTCCCATCTCCATGATATCTTTTCAACATGGACACATGAACATCGGGTGAACTCCTGATACCTGGAGGCAAATCCAATTCATTGGCTATCTCCCCCATACGCTTATGAATGGCCCAATGAACCTCAAACTTAGCTTACCTTGCTTGCAAACCTCATCATATACTTCATGGCTAAAACTTTGAGCAACACTTGATCTCCTTCCATGAACTCTATATCCCTAACTTTTTAGTGCCTCTCTCAAATGAACTTCACATTCTTTAATGACTCTTTCAACAATTCAGTACCCCTAGGTCTCACCTTAAATGCATCAAACCAACCAATAGGACCTACATTTTATCAAATATAATCCTCAAATGGAGCCATATCGATACTCGAGCGATAACTATTGTTATATGTAAACTAAGCCAATGACAAGATTGGTCCCAATGACCACCAAAATATATCACACATGCGCGAAGCATATCTTTCAAGACCTGAATCATCTTCTCAGACTGTCCATTGGTCTGAGGGTGAAAAACCATACTAATGTCCAACCTAGTACCCAACTCAGCCTATAAGGTTCTCCAAAAGTTAGAAGTAAACTGAGTACCTCTATCGGAAATAATAAAGACCAAAACTCCATGCAAATGAACCACCTCACAGATATAAATCTTGGCTAACTTCTCTACATTATAAGACACTTACACATGGATGAATTGTGAAAACTTAGTCAACTTGTCGACAATGACCCAAATAGAATGAAACTTACGCCATAGGATCAATCAATCAACAATATAAAACTAACTAAAACAAAAACAATTATTCACAAATTTGAACTGATGTAAGTAAACTCAACTTCTAAACTAACTCAATACGTCAAATTATTCACCGGCAACAACGCCATTTTTTATGACGTTCAAAAGCACTCTCCCCAAGAAGGTGTTATGATCATCGTATAAAACAAATGAGTAACCCAATGACTGTCGGGGTCGATCCCATAAAGAACAATGTAAAGGTTATTAAGATAATAAAGAATTAAAGTGACTTATTGAAGTTCAAGGAGAAAAAATAAATAAAAAAGGATTGGGGGGTTTTCTTGTTTAAAAACATGAACGATATTGCAAGTTCAAAGTTGACCAATCTTCCTAATGCAAGGATCACAAGGGAGATTTGGGAATGTGATTTACTTCAAATCTATACGATCCATTACAAATTTATCGACTACTTACTAGATTAATCATGGGTCAAATAAAATAAGCCTTGGAATCTTAATTATCTACCAATATCTCTCATCCATTGGCAAATATTTCTCACTGGTTCTCTCGAATCTAGCCAAGTGTTAACAAAGCTAATCCAATTATGGCAACACTAGAATCACTATTTCTAACCAATTCCTTAAATGAGGGTTAAAACCTCAAGTTAGTAGTTCCAATTAACCTCTCCCCACCTTAATTCACTCTTTCAAGCCAAATCAAGGTAAAACGGGCAAGTCCAAGGGTTGATCACTCCCTTTAGAGTCAATTCAAGCACAAGATTAATTAGAAAATCAAAAGACCTAATTTATAAACTAGAAAGGATTTAATAAATTGTAAAAGTACAAGATAAGAAATCAAACCCAAATATTGTTTGTCTCTAACACAATATCCATACCACAAATCACCTAATACACCTATGAATTTAGCAATACAAAGCAAAAGTTTAAGAAAGCAACTATAGATTTAACAATAAAAGCTTCCAATCTTAACTCCAATAGTGTTGGATGATGAACTTGCTCTCCAAGCTATCCAAAAGTAGTTCACTCGAAGGCTAAGGATAAATTGGTTGATAAATAATAAAGAATTGTATGAATGAATGCCTTCCAAAATGGCTAGGATGTGCTTTATGTGGATTGGAGTTTCCAAAAATGTGATTTTCCAAGTCTGCCCTGTAGCTCTTGATTTTCTTCATCGCAGTTGCGTGAATATTCCTCATGATCGCGATGGTATTAGTTGTATCTTGTTAGCCAGTTGGGCCTTCTGGTTGTTGTCTTGGAAGTTTAGTGGCTCATTGGCCTAACTTACATTGTATAGACATGTTTTTAGTTTTAATATAGAGATCATGGTGGCCTTGATGGCCTACATAGCATTTTACTTTCCTAGATATCATTACGACCTCGATGGTCCAAATAGTACTTATGTGCTTCCTACTTATTTCTTTATATGAACTGTTGGGAGTAGCTATTTTTTTAGAGCTGTTGACAGGGGCCTCACCAGTCGAGGACTGATTTTTAAGCCGATATATACTTGTTTGTTTTCCTTATTGTGTGTGGCTGCTATGGGCCATTGGCAAATGGTTAAGCAAGGTCGTCTTTGGACTATGTTTTGGCATCAGGTGCCAGTTTTACCCTTTCTGTTTGGGCCATAACAAACTTGGTATTTGAGCAACGTCATATCCTAGGGAGTCTGCAAGCCGTGTCTAGTAGAGTCTTGTTTATAAATGTAATGTGCACCACTGCTAAGTTGGTATTCTACCTACTTATTTAACACTTAATCTTATGCTTTTGCAAGTATAATTTAGAAAAATAGTGCAATTGACATGATTTACTTCTGTTTTACAGGTTTATGTGATTTAGAAGTGATCGGGAAGGATTCGGATGAAAACAACTCAAAATGGAGCTATTTGGAATTTGCTGATCACTAGCAGAAATTTGCTCTTTGCGATCGCGAGCTATATTGATCACGATCGCGGTCAATCAGAAGTCAAAGCCTCACAATCGCGAGGGAATGTCACGCAACCGTGATGAAGGAAGTAATAGAACATCATAATCGGGAGGAATCCTCGTGTAATCACGATGAAGGAAATCAAAAGCTACAGGGAAAATTTTGAAAATCATACTTTTGGAAACCCCAATACAAATAAAACCCTCCTAACCATTTTAGGAAAATTATTATTGCACCTTGGCCATAGAGAAAACTATTTTTGGCGAGCTTACACAGCAAGTTCATCATCCAACACCACAGGAGTGAAGATTGGATTCTTTTATTGTAAATTTACTTCCTTACTTCAACTCTTGCTTTGTATTTTTAAAATTATAGGTGTACTGGTTGATTTGAGATTTGGATATTTTCTTAGAGATAAAAATTATTTGGGTTTAAATTATTATCTTGTGCTTTTATAATTTATTAAATATTTTCTAGTTTATGAATTGAGTCATTGATTATCTAATTAATCTTGTACTTGAATTGATTCTAAAGGGAGTGATCAACCCTTGAACTTTCCTCTTTTACTTTGATTTGTCTTGAAAGAGTGAATCAAAGTTGGGGAAAGGTTAATTATCACCTACTTGAAGCTCTAAACCTCATTTACAGAATTGATCTAGAAATAGTCAATTCTAGTGTTTCAATAATTGGAATAGCTTTGTTGACACTTAGCTAGATTCGAGAGAATTAGTTGAGAAATATTTCCCCATTATCGAGAGATATTGGTTGATAATTGACATTCTAAGGCATATTCTAATTGATCGATGATTAATCTAGTAAGTAGTTGATTAATTTGTAATGGACCGTATAGATTTGAAGTAATTTCCATTCCCAAATCTCCTTTGTTATCCTTGCGTTACAAAGGTTGGTAAACCTCGCACTTACAATCGTGTTTGTGTTTTCAAAAAACAAAACCCCCAATCATTTTATTTATTTTTGCTCCTTGAACTTCAATAAGTTGCTTTGATTCTTTATTATCTCAATAGCTTTTACATTGTTCTCCGTGGATTCGACCCTGACATCCCATTGGGTTAATTATTGTTTAGCTTGACGATCATTACTACCTCCTTTGGGAGAGTGCTTTTGAGCTTCATCAACCATATTCTATAAGTAAGAAGGTATAGACATTGTTCGGGAGAGTTACCCTTCTTTTTTTCAAATCGTGCTATAGAGCTGAGTCATAAGGGTTAAGTTCTTCAGCTTACGATTGTTATTAGGCTTGTACCTTAGCAGCACTTAATGATGATATAGACATATCACAGATTTAGGCAGTGGGATAGGATATAGAGAGGCTCCAACATCAGCACTATATGGCTGAGGTGGTCGAGAAAGAGCACTAGAAGAGGGCTAGGCATATGGGGTTTCAAATAGAGGCTCAGGGTGGATTCAGACCTCAGTATTCTAAAAGACCACCTAGGCCCCAACCACAGTTGTCATAGGGTAGCCGGTTGGATCAGCAGGGGAAGTCAAGCCCTGATGAGAGCTCATGAGCATCAGGCTGGGAGTACTACATGGTCCCAGAGTAGTCTAGTTTAGCTGTACCACATTGTGATACTTATGGTAGAGCACATGCCGAGAGATTCCATCAAGGCTCTACATCATGCTATTCTTGTGGCCATGAGGGTCATATATACTGAGATATTATCCATTAAAAGACCAAGAATGTTCAGGATAGAAGGACAGATCAGCAATAGGATCATCTTCCTTGGTATATCCTATACAAAGTGGTTCTCAGATTTCATCAGGTAGAGGTCGAGGCCAAGACGGAGAATCTAGTTCTGGAAGTGGCTAGAATTACACATATGCACTGACTGGTCGTCAAGATTTAGCGTCATCGGCAGGTGTTGTGATAGAGTTATTGCAATAACCTTTTTGTCATACCCCAAACCATGGGAGGCATGACCGACACCCAGAGCCCCAAAAGGCTGAGGGTGCCAAAATAGAGTTTATCTCTATTGAACATGTTGGGGTCTAAGACCGAAAAGGTCTCTAAGAATAGAAATTTGAAACACTGAAAGCTCAATAGTAGGTAAACAACTCAAGGTCGACAAGGCTATTATCATAGTAGATAGCTAATAACAAGGCCGACAAGGCCATACCCAACACGGATATACATATACACGTCTACAAGCCTCTACGAATAAGTAAAACATCTCATATCTAGGACAGGGCCCTGTACTACCCATAAACTGTACATATACATAACCTTGTCAAAATATAAGCTAGACCTATGACTCGTCAGCTCCAATAAGAATGGAGCTTACCAAAATTGCTGAACTCTGCAACTCCTACTTAAGAGGTCTGTCTGGGTTTCTGTATGGACCTGCAGGCCTGAATGCAGCACCCCCAGGCAATGGGGACGTCAGTACGATAATAATGTACTGGCATGTAAGGTAGAAACATAAAAGCAAGTCGCAAGTAGTAAATCTGAACAAGATATAATATGAAACTTGTAAACTGTAATTGGTAAGACTAGTTAAGATCTTTTCTCCTTTATTCTTTTTAGAACACAACACATGCATTAACTCACACCACAACTAACTCTGAGGCGCTCCCTGTATATAATGGCCTCAATATGGCAGTAGCGCCTCGGCGCACACTATGTATATAATGGCCTCAATATGGCAGTAGTACCCCGGTGCACACTATGTATATAATAGCCTCAATATGGAAGTAGCACCTCGGTGCACACTAACACGCAATTCACGCGTAATAAGTGTATTACTAGATTGACCTTCAAAGCTACTATTTTTAGTTATAGAGGTTCATTTAGATAACTTCTTTAGCCTTGGCTTACCAGATGTTGGACTCAACTTACCAAACACATATGAATGGGGATTTGACTTGCTAACCTTCCTTTTATACTTTCTAAAGCTTGATTAGGGATCACAATACAAAGAGGAAACTCGACAAAAGGATTACTTATGTTTCGTGCAAAAATAATCAGATTTTTTTATAAGAACGCGACTTGAATAACCATAATATATCACTTAGTTCTTTAAGACTTGTTAAGTTACCAAATCAACTCTCTTATAACAGAATACTCAAATTCCTCTTTCGAAAATTTAGAGTTCCCTTTCTAGATTCATGCCGATAAGGAATAAAGAAGCCTAAACATACCTTGTTCCTTTCGAAGATTACGCTTACCACAACTTGGAATTTCATTTATTAAGTTAATATACAACACAAGGGTATAATGAAGCTAAGATTAGCTCTTAAACCTGATGCAACTTTTCCAAAATAGTAGCTAAATATTTCCCGGACAAATTTACGTATTGGCATTAATAAAAGGGTGTATCATCACACCTTTATCCCCCATTCCAATACACATCACACACACACCAAACTACTGCCTCCAACCATAAAAAACACATCAAACTACCGTTACACAACTTACCATACCGAAATACAATAGCAACACATTGAACCCACGGCTTCCGATCATCGTCCCGTGAGTTCTTAACAACAATTCAACAACAATTGTCCATCCGAACTTCAATCCAAAAGTATGATTATGGGCAGATTACTTACCACACTTTAAGGGGTGTCTTTATCCTATTTTTATTGATGCCTTGAAAAGCTTAACTACCCCTACACATACACCAACAAGAGAAGAAGAAACCTCTTAATTGTTACACAATTTCTATCTGTTCAATCTTAAGAAAGCGGCTGCCATAGTTCATGTCTTTCTTACCATAGGATATCCTAGATATATGTAGTACATTAGTACCAAGATAATAAGTTGTTTAAATGACCTTAATCTTGAATAAATCTTGATCTTCTTAGAACGCTAAAGGGAGAAAGGGGCTGCCAAAATGAAAGAGGATAAGAGAGAATTTTCCAGCTTTTTGTGATCAATATTGATCAACAAAAGGTCTGTATAAAGGGACCTTTTTGTCCGACTTTTTTGAGTATATTTGGGCCTAAATGTGTCAAGAAACTTGGGCCAAAATTATCCTTTGCTTGGGCCTCAAAAGGGTTAAGTTTGTGGATGATTTTGGGCTTCTCTTGGGTCAAAATGTGGTCAATATTGGTGGCTACTTTTTGTAGTTGTTTGGGCCAGATTTGGTGGTGCTTTGATGGGCCAACTTTACGCTTCATTTGGGCTACCATTAGGTCTAATAGTCCATGGTGTTGTTGCCCGTAATCGGCCCTCGGAACTTAGTTCGTTAACGTAGGTAGGTGATGCACCTACTTGTCACCTAAGAGCTTAGATAAGTCGGGCAAGCACCTCACTTGTTTTATCTCATTTTCAAAACCCTCATCCTTATACTTTAACTTAACACTTATATACATTTGACCATTTCAAATTCTAGGCCAAAGTACCCCTTCACAATCTTGAGCTCAAGTACCTTCGTCGATATTAACTTAGTCATATAGGTTTTGAAAGGTACGGGGTGTCACATCCTTCCCCCCTTAGAATCATTCATCCTCGAATGAGGGTAATGCGTACAGAGACCTAGTCCTTTGGGATTTCTAGAAATTTTGGCAGAGTTTCCTTTATAATTGGGACTATCCAAAAAATCTGAAACTCAACAAAAATCCAACACAATGTCTCACAAGGCGATACAATGATATACAATTAAATGCAATCCTTTGCATACGTTCAAACCTGATCATATTTTCACAGTTGGAAGAATATCAAGAACATAAGGACATGAATTACATGTATACTATCTTCAGGTTGTAAATAACTGGGGATACTTTTTCTTCATTTCTTCCTCGGCTTCCCACGTCATTTCCTCGACATTATTATTTCTCCATAACACCTTTACTGAGGCTACTTCTTTTGTTCTGAGCTTCCTAACTTGACGATCTAGGATATAAATTGGTACTTTCTTATCGGATAAGTCTTCATAAAGTTGAACATCTTTGATAGGCATAATACGTGAAGGATCTCCTATGCACCTTTGTAGCATCGATACATGAAATACAGGATGGACTATCTCCAATTATGTGGGTAAATCTAGCTCATATGCTACTTTTCCTACCCTGTGAATGATCCTGTATGGTCCAATATATCTTGGACTAAGATTTCCCTTTTTACCAAATTGCATAACGCCTTTCATGGGCGAAACCTTTAGGAAAACCCAATCACTAATATTAAATTCCAAATCCCGATGTCGCACATATGCATATGATTTCTGCCTACTCTGGGCTGTTAGTAATATTTGTCGGATTACCTTCACCTTCTCCATTGCCTGATTAACTAGGTCTGGCCCTAATAATCCTGCTTCTCTAATTTAAAACTATCCAATCGGTGATCTACACTTTCGTCCGTATAAAGCCTCATAAGGAGCTATTTGAATGCTTGCATGGAAGCTATTATTATAAGAAAACTCAATTAGTGGCAAATGGTTATCCCAACCCCCTTTAAAATCTAGTACACAAGCTCGTAGCATATCTTCGAGTGTTTGAATAGTGCGTTCAGCTTGTCCATCTGTCTGTGGATGAAAAGTTATGCTGAGACTTATTTGAGTACCTAAGCCTTTCTGGAAAGACCTCCAAAAATTTACCGTAAACTGAGCACCCCTATCTGAAATGATGGAAATTGGGACACTATGAAGTCGAACTATTATACTAATATACAAATTGGCATTATCTTCAGCAGTATAAGTTGTCCTGACAGGCAAAAAGTGAGCTGATTTTGTAAGTCTATCTATAATCATCCATATGGAATCATACTTCTGATAAGTACGGGGTAAGCCTGTAATAAAGTCTATGTTGATCACCTCCCATTTCGAGGTAGGTATCACTATACTTTGAGTTAGACCTCCGGGTCTCTGGTGTTCAATTTTTACCTGTTGACAATTTGGGCATTGGGGTACAAACTCTACAATATTTCTCTTCATATTATTCCACCAATAAATCTGTCAAAGATTATGATACATCTTCGTCGCTCCTGGATGGATTGAATAGCGGGAATAATGGACTTCTGCCAAAATTTTCTCCCGAAGCTCCCCAACGTTAGGTACACATAGACGACCTTGATATCTCAGAACCCCATTTTCCTTAAGCTCTATTAGTGGTTACTTCTGTTGTGGAATTTCCTCCCTCAATCTTACTAAATCTGGATCATCATATTATCATTCCTTTACCTCTGTTATAAGTGATGATTCCGCTGTGCTTTGAATAACAACTCCCTCATTACCTTGGTCTAGTAGTCGAACCTACAAATTAGCTAACTGATGTAGTTCTCTTGTCATCTCAATCTTTCTATTTTCTACGTGGCTCAATCTTCTCATGGATTTGCGGCTAAGTGCATCGGCCACTATATTGGCCTTACCTGGATGGTACAAAATGTCTATATCATAATCCTTTAGTAACTCTAGCCACCTTCTTTGCCTTAGGTTTAAATCCTTCTTTTTGAATAAATACGGTAGACTTTTGTGGTCCGTAAACACATCTACATGGACTCCAAACAAGTAATGGCGCCAAATTTTCAAGGCAAATATAACTGCTGCCAATTCAAGATAGTGAGTAGGGAAATTTTGTCCGTGCTTTCTTAGCTGTCTCGAGGCATAGTCAATAACTTTACCATGTTGCATTAAAACTCAGCCCAACCCAATCCTTGAAGCATCACAATAAACAACATAACCTTCTGTGCCCTCTGGCAGAGTTAAGATAGGCGCTGAAGTAAGCCTGTCCTTCAACTCCTGAAAACTCTGCTCACATACCTCCAACCACTCGAACTTGGCAGCTTTATGAGTCAACTTTGTCAATGGTGTAGAGATAGAAGAAAATCCTTCCAAAAACCTTTGATAATAACCCGCTAAGCCCAAAAAACTCTGGATCTCTATAGCATTTAAGGGTCTCGGCCAATTCTTTACAACTTTAATCTTTTGGCCGTCAACTCTAATACCTTCGTCTGTAATTACATGGCCAAGAAAAGCCACTGAAGTCAACCAAAACTCACATTTGGAGAACTTTGCATATAATTTATGATTCTGAAGTGCTTGCAATACTGCGCGTAGATGATCAGCATGTTCGGCTTCGGACCGTGAGTAAATCAGGATACCATCAATAAATACGATCACAAATACATCTAGAAATGGCTTGAAGACCCGATTAATTAGGTCCATAAAAGCTGCTGGGGCATTAGTAAGCCCAAAAGACATTACTAGAAACTCGAAGTGGCCATACCTGGTCCTAAAGGCTGTCTTCGAAATATCTACTCCTTTAACACGCAACTGGTGATACCCCGACCGCAAGTCAATTTTTAAAAACATTTGGCGCCTTGCAACTGATGGAAAAGGTCATCAATCCTTGGAAGCGGATACTTATTCTTGATTGTAACTTTGTTCAGCTGCCGGTAATCGATACACATTCTCAAGGACCCATCTTTCTTACGAATAAACAAAACTGGTGCACCCTATGGCGATGTACTAGGCCTAATGAAACCTTTTTCGAGTAGATCCTTTAACTGTTCCTTTAACTCTCTTAATTTTGCAGGAGACATCCTGTAAGGGGGAATTGATATTGGCTTAGTATCTGGGAGTAGGTCAATGGCAAACTCAATTTCCCTTTCTGGAGGGATTCCTGGAAGCTCATCTGGGAATACATCTAGAAACTGACTCACCACGGGAACCGATTGAAGAGTCACTGGTCCATCCTCTGTGCTTCTTACTCGGACTAAATGATAGATATAGCCTTTAGACATCATTTTCTGGGCCTTACGGTAGGAAATAAACCTACCCCTTGGCGTGGCAGCATTACCTTTCCACTCCAGGATTGTCTCTTCCGGAAAATGAAATTTGACAACCTTAGTTCTACAATCAATATTAGCATAACATGCAGTTAACCAGTCCATACCCATAATAACATCGAAGTCAATCATATCTAATTCAATTAGATCAGCTGAAGTGAGACGATCATAAATCCACACTGCACAATCTCGATAAACTCGTCTAGCTATAATATTTTCACCAACCGGCGTAGATACAACAACGGGTCTAGGCAATGACTCAGGTCCTTCCCCAAACTTACCAGCAACTAGCGGGGTAACATATGAAAAAGTAGAGCAAGGATCTATAAGTGCATAAACAACAGGAGTAAAAATAGTCAATGTACTTGTAACAACATCAGGTGACGATTCCAAGTCCTGGCGACCGGCTAGAGCATAAGTGCGGTTCTGATCACCACCTGAACTGGATGCTCCTCCTCCTCCTCTACCTCTACCATGACCTAGTGTAGCATGTGGGCCTGTCATAGAGGGATGAACAGTAGATGAAGAAGCTACCATCAACCCTGTAGGCTGGGACATATCACCCCTACCTCTACTTGGACAGTCTCGCATAAAGTGACCAGGATGCCCACACGAATAACAAGTATCTAAACCCAGGCGACATATCCCAGGATGCTTCCTACCACTCTGAACACAAGGTGGCAAAGGTGGACTCATCTGACCTGAATGCCCCTGGCGATAGGAACTGGTTGCACCTGAACTGTGGCCTGGCCCCGGCTGAGAAAAATGATCACACCTCTGTCTTTGCAATTGATATGGGGCACCACTAGTAGGGTGGGGTGATCACCTATTAAAATGTGGCCTAAAATTACCTCGTGGATCTCCAAAGGACCCAGTAGATCTAGCCCTTTTATTCTGGTCCCTTTCTCGGCCTTGGTTATCTCCAATTTGTACTTCAAGATCCTCTGTAGTCTGAGCAATAGCCTGTATCTTAGAAATGTTCATATCCTCTTGTGTGGCTGCTATTGTTAATCCCTTAATCAATTTTTCCTTAAGTCCACGCACATATCAATTAACTCTAGCTCGCATCGTACTCACAATATCGGGGGCATACCTGGCTAATTAATTAAACCTGAGGTTGTACTGTCGAACAGTCATATTGCCCTGCCTAAGGGCTAGAAATTGATCAATTCTAGCCTCTTGAACCTCCTGTAGAAGATAGTGAGCTAGGAAGGCCTCTAAAAAATCCTCCCATTCATCTGGGGTGCATTTGATCCCCTAGACCGATCCCAAGCCTCGAACCATAAAATGGCTACATCTCGTAACCTGAAAGATGCAAACTCCACTGCCTCCACTACTGTTGCATGCATGACTCGAAGTACCCGATAAGTCTGATCAATAAAATCTTGAGGATACTCACGTGGGTCAGAGCCTGTAAATATAGGAGGACTTAGGCTGATAAACTCTCGAGCCCTAGAACTTTCTGAGCCACCTGGCCTAGCACTTGTCGATGCCCCTATTTGTTGTTGTTGTGTGGCTACCATCTGGTTCAATAATCGAACAACACTCCTGATGTCCTGGTCCTCTACTTCATGTGGAGGAGCTACAGGTGCTGGTTCATCTCTAGCTATCTCAGATGCCACTGGAGCAGGTGGGGTCGGGGGTACTTGATCCTCTCTAGTCTCATAAGGTACTGGATGAACTGGGATCTCTGGTGTTGGTGATTCACTTTGAGCTTCCAATCTATCCATTTGGACAGGCGGGAATGACTAGTACCTTCCCTCACATCCGTGCCAACTCGTCGGCTTGTCATTTGTCTGGTCACAGGCATTTATGTAAACAAGGAATAGAAAAACATGAATTAGAGTTCAGATATCTTATGACCTCGCTCTATTGCACGATCTAGTAGATAAAAGAAGGATAACAATTCCTAAGTGTCCCATAGCCTCATGATTATAGGTATGGTGCACAACACACCCATAAGAAAGACTCTACTAGATTCGGCTTGTAGACTCCCTGGGATTCGACGTGCTCTGATACCAAGTTTGTCACGCCCCAAACCATGGGAGGCATGACCGACACCCAGAGCCCCAAAAGGTCGAGGGTGCCAAAATAGAGTGTATCTCTATTGAACCTGTTGGGGGTCTGAGACCGAAAAGGTCTCTAAGAATAGAAATTTGAAACACTGAAAGCTCAATAGTAGGTAAACAACTCAAGGTCGACAAGGCTATTATCATAGTAGATAGCTAATAACAAGGCCGACAAGGCCATACCCAACACTGATATACATATACACGTCTACAAGCCTCTACGAGTAAGTAAACCATCTCATATCTAGGACAGGGCCCTGTACTATCCATAAACTGTACATATACATAACCTTGTCAAAATATAAGCTAGACCTCTGACTCGTCAGCTCCAGGAAGAATGGAGCTTACCAAAATTGTTGAACTTTGCAACTCCTACTGAAGTGGTCTGTCTGGGTTTTTGTATGGACCTGCAGGCATGAATGCAGCACCTCCAGGAAATGGGGACGTCAGTACGACAATAATGTATTGGCATGTAAGGTAGAAACATAAAAGCAAGTCGCAAGTAGTAAATCTGAACAAGATATAATATGAAACTTGTAAAATGTAATTGGTAAGACTCGTTAAGCTATTTTCTCCTTTATTCTTTTTAGAACACAACACATGCATTAACTCACACCACAACTCACTCGGAGGCGCTCCCTGTATATATAATGGCCTCAATATGGCAGTAGCGCCTCGGCGCACACTATGTATATAATGGCCTCAATATGGCAGTAGCACCCCGGTGCACACTATGTATATAATAGCCTCAATATGGAAGTAGCACCTCAGTGCACACTAACACGTAATCCACGCGTAATAAGTGTATTACTAGATTGACCTTCAAAGCTACTCTTGTTAGTTATACAGGTTCATTTAGATAACTTCTTTAGCCTTGGCTTACTAGATGTTGGACTCAACTTACCAAACACATATGAATGGGGATTTGACTTGCTAACCTTCCTTTTATACTTTCTAAAGCTTGATTAGGGATCACAATACAAAGAGGAAACTCGACAAAAGGATTACTTATGTTTCGTGCAAAAAGAATCAGATTTTTTATAAGAAGGCGACTTGAATCACCATAATGTATCACTTAGTTCTTTAAGACTTGTTAAGTTACCAAATCAACTCTCTTATAACAGAATACTCAAATTTCTCTTTCGGAGATTTAGAGTTCCATTTCTAGATTCATGCCGATAAGGAATAAACAAGCCTTAACATACCTTGTTCCTTTCGAAGATTGTGCTTACCACAACTTGGAATTTCATTTATTAAGTTAATCTACAACACAAGGGTATAATGAAGCTAATATTAGCTCTTAAACCTGATGAAACTTTTCCAAAATAGTAGCTAAATAATTCCCGGGCAGATTTTCGTATTGGCATTAATAAAAGGGTGTATCATCACACCATTATCCCCCATTCCAATACACATCACACACACACCAACCTACTGCCTCCAACCATACAAAACACATCATACAGCCCTTACACAACTTACCATACCGAAATACAATAGCAACACATTGAACCCACGGCTTCCGATCGTCGTCCCGTGAGTTCTTAACAACAATTCAACAACAATTGTCCATCCGAACTTCAATCCAAAAATATGATTATCAGCAGATTACTTACCACACTTGAAGGGGTGTTTTTATCCTATTTTTATTGATGCCTTTAAAAGCTTAGCTACCCCTACACATACACCAACAAGAGAAGAAGAAATCTCTTAATTGTTACACAATTTCTATGTGTTCAATCTTATAAAAGGGGCTGCCATAGTTCATGTATTTATTACCATAGGATATCCTAACTATGTAGTATATTAGTTCCAAGATAATAAGTTGTTTAACTGACCTTAATCTTGAATAAATCTTGATCTTCTTAGAACCCTAAAGGGAGAAAGGGGCTGCCAAAATGAAAGAGGATAAGAGAGAATTTTCCAGCTTTTTGTGATCAATATTGATCAACAAAAGGTTTGTATAAAGGGACCTTTTTGGCCGAGTTTTTGAGTATATTTGGGCCAAAATGTGTCCAGAAACTTGGGCCAAAATTATCCTTTTCTTGGGCCTCAAAAGGGTTAAGTTTGTGGCTGATTTTGGGCTTCTCTTGGGTAAAAATGTGGTCAATATTGGTGGCTACTTTTTGTAGTTGTTTGGGCCAGATTTGGTGGTGCTTTGATGGAACAACTTTACGCTTCATTTGGGCTACCATTAGGTCTAATAGTCCATGGTGTTGCTGCCCGTAATCGGCCCTCGGAACTTAGTTCGTTAACGTAGATAGGTGATGGACCTACTTGTCACCTAAGAGCTTAGATAAGTCGGGCAAGCACCTCACTTGTTTTATCTCATTTTCAAAACCCTCATCCTTATACTTTAACTTAACACTTATATACATTTGACCATTTCAAATTCTAGGCCAAAGTACCCCTTCACAATCTTGAGCTCAGGTACCTTCGTCGATATTAACTTAGTCATATAGGTTCTGAAAGGTACGGGGTGTCACACTTTTATTGTGTCTACCCCAGTTGGTAACTCTATTATTTCTAGGAGGGTTTATCGAGATTGTATGGTAGAGATAATTTTTCATCAGACCTTTGTAGACTTGATAGAGTTAGAGATGCTTGACTTTGATATTATTATGGGTATGGATTGGTTGGCATCTTGTTATGCCAATGTTGACTGCTGAGCGAAGATTGTTAGATTCAACTTTCAAGGGGAAGTAGCTTAGGAGTGGAAGGGTAATGCGACAACGCTTAAAGGCAGGTTGTCACGACCCGATTTCTCGATCATGATAGCACCTAAAACCCCCTATAGGCGAACCAATCCACGTAGCCCAGAACAGTTAGTAATGGGCTACTATCTAACAAGCATGCAGAAGAATGATATAAATAGCGGAATCAAAGGAACAAGGTAAAGAAGTAAGGAACGTGAATATATATAAGAAAACTAAACCATCCCACGTACTGGTATCACATTATAAGAGTTGGTACTACATAAACAAAATACAAAGGGTCCAAAAGAATATATACATATGTCTGTGAATAACAAAAGAGTACATAATACAAAAGATGAGATAACAACAAAATTTTGATCTATAAGAGCTCACCCTTAGTCTCAGACAGTAAAAAATCACCCTGCACGAGTCTCCACAAGTCAATAGTAATGGCCTACACTAGGATCTACACCATAAAGATATACAGTGTAGTATGAGAACCAATTGTAAAGCAACAGGTACCTAGTAGGCATCATAGGCCGACTGAGTGCATATAAGATATAAAAGCAGTAAATAGCATAAGTGAAACAAGTAGTCACAGAAGCTAACATATAAGTATACGGAAGATAGCAAAAAAGGAATACAAGGAGAAAATAATCATGCTAGGCTAGCTATAAGAGATATACATCACAGAACACAGGTGAAGGGAAGAAAGAATGCACCTGGTGTCCTTGCAATAATAATATATCTAAAGATAGTTTTAGGAAAATAGGCGGTATATCGGCAAACTGAAGTAAAAAGGGAAGGAAGGAAATAAATTAACAAAGTCATGCAAATCCAATTCTACCAACTAAATCATGCTAATAATACAACTTTCAAATTAGGAATAATCATCCAATAATACAAGTGTCACCATGAAGTGAACCATAAGTATATACAACACAACTCTTGAATGTGAATCATTGAATAAGAACCCAAATATAACCATAATTAGAACCAGTATCGCGATAGGATAATAATAAGTCTACCTACAGTCCTAATAGGCACCCATGCACCCGAGGAACACATACAAATAAAGACAAACCCTCTAGCATTCCATACTTCTGTATTGTCCACTCAACAAATAATAAACTAGGGTGGAATCATACACAAATGAATGATATGATGCAATAGTGAAAATCGGGTGGAATAGTAGCTTTGTTTGTACCTCCTCCAGCGCCACTAATCCCAGAAGGTAGGATCCATGGTAGGACACTACCCGTATATCTCAACTACACCATATACCCATCTTCTGGCACACTTAGCATGTAGCCCCTGGTCCAGATCGGCAAGGTCCATGAAGGTCCTTGACCATATACACAATCTCAGAACCTCAATATAGTAGTCCGGAGTGTATTTGGATCCAAATAAGTAACTTTAGTCTAAAAAATGCATGCCCAAAGTCTATTCGGGTCTAAATCCGTGAAGCAAGTCTCACAAACCCCATTAAGTGTGCCCGGGCATAAACAAGTCTAAAACAATAGTAAAACAAGTCTGATGCTCAGCTCGACCGAATGTAGTATCATCTCAAATCAATGGTAAAGCATGTCTAGCAACACTGCTCAGCTGAGTGTAGTATAAGTATGAAAATAGTGATAAAATCATCTTTTAATCTCTCTTACCCCAAGAAGATCCATGAAAATTAGTTCCAAACCTTTTATAACCATTTTTACAGAAAATAGGCCCTCGGGGACATGCAAGGTTTAGAAAACCATTTACAGTAGTCTCGAAGACAAAATAGTAGTAAAACATGCAGAAAAATCTCTTTATATGCATGATAATGGTATGCCCAATCACAAATAGTATCACAACGGCTCCCAATCAACCTATCGACGCTGCATAGGCTCTAATCGCTCTATAACATATATAATCGGCTCTTAAAATCAAATATCGATGTTCAGGACTCACGAACATTCCCAAATAACCCACCATCTATGGTATAGAGTCAAATACAAGGCCACACAGGACCACAAGGGTGATACACCTAACTATAATGAATATTACAACCATAGGAGCGAAAAAAAGACGTACATAAAGAAGCGGACAAAGTCTAGGGTTCCAAGCTAATAAACCCAACTCAAGGAGGCTAATTAGTACAATTATAGCCTATATATGCAAAGTCTAGTATGGAGAAGACCGTAACCTACCTATTGACCGATGACAAGTTGCTAGAATAATGATGTCCAAGCCCAAACTGCTTCGAGAAGCTCCAAACAGAAGTCAAACTATCAAAAACATAATCTACATATTAAAATGAAGCTAAGAATACCCATATTGCTAAAAGTATAGCCGAGTCAAAATATGGGTCAAAAGCAAGCCCGCAGGGCCTACAACTAAAAACTGGAAATGAAAAAGCATACGATGAACCCAACACTCCCAAGAGTGCATGCTCCAAAAATGAGCGAATTTTGCCAACAAAAAGAGCTCAAAACAGCCTTCTCAACTAAAGAATTAAAGAGGGAATTTAAAGAAGAAATACCAAAATTAAAAGTAAGAATTCACCTACCACACTGAGAGGAACCAAGTCTACGGGGTGAAATTCGCGGAATCACGAACAAGCAGCCTTAATTTGAGCAACTACAACAAACAAAACCCCAAGCTCAAAGAAGGCACAACAATGGAGTTTAGCCATGGAGAAGAAGCTTTAAGGGAAGAATGTTGATGAACTCTCAAATAGTGATCTCCAAATAGGAGGCCACAGTGATCGTGCAGCAAAACCAAATTTATAAACCCAATGGATGTTGGGGTCGTACCCAAGGGACTTGACTTAGCCAACTAGAGATTGTATGAGTTGATTTTAAGGCAAGAGTAATTGTTTAAACAAAAATAAGTAAAAATATAGAGGGAATTGGGAAAGTTGTTACTACTAACACAATTCAACAAAAAACAATAAAACTAAAGATGGGTGTACCAAGTGATTTACAAGACTAGGGATGCATATCCGATGGGCATTCACTATAGGATGGGGTAATCATTAATTCACCTATACTTTCACCTATTGACATGAATACCGTTGGTCATAGGTGTGGAATGCTATCTTCCGATCAAAATCCATATTTTCGATGATTTCGATTAGAATATCATCGGTGTAGTAAACAATCAACCAACATTAGCTTGGGGAGGTTGTCCTATTCCTAGCTCGGACCCTTAAATGGGATATTCCTACAATCAGAGCTATTCCTAGCCTCTAATCTAGATGGATTCCTAAGTACCCACTAGCAATTTCACATCCACAACTATGAAATTCTCTCATGTGCAATCACATAGCTAAGTAATGTAAATTAATGTTTGCAACCACTAATTTTAGGATTAAAACTTGGTGAAATTACTAGACTCATGTCAAATAAGCAATTATAAAGGTGAATTAACAACACCCACACCCATTAGCTAAGAACCCATCATCTATACACCCCTAGACAAGAGAATTTAGCCACTCATAGTAGGATAAGAAGGGATACCATCTGGGTAATTCAAATTCCCATCCATTGTAGCTGAATCTCAAGTTCTAGAATCAAATTAGGCACACAAATTGTTAACCAAGAGATTTGTATTTAAACCCTCTTTTCAATGGAGGTGGAAAATTGTTTAGAAAGCAAAAACTCTCTCTAAAACTTAGGTCTGAAGTATTCCCTATAAAAAAATGAGCCTAAATTGGCCTTTTATATGTTCCCAAGTCATCACATAAAATTAGGACAAATTTGCCCTCCGAGCAATGTGCGACGCTATGTGCGGTTCACACATCGCATTGTGCACGTCGCACACTTACTTTAGATCGTCCAGTGACTTCAGCAGCATAAGTGAGCTTTGTATGAAGATGGTGCGTTTTTCACCACAGGTTATGCGCGTCGCACAACGATCGCACTCCTTAGTAGAATCTTCAGCAACTTTTGTAGCCTCGTGTGGAGAAGGTGTGAACCGCACCTCGGCTTATGCGTGTCGCATAACCACTGCATCCCATAGCAGATTCTCCAGCTTTTCTCAACTCTTCACACTTAGCTTCTTTTTAGCTCTTTTTGGGTCCATATCCTTGTTCTTCATCTTCTATCAAAAGTACCTGCATAGATATCAATAAAGGTCATAAGAACCTCTAAATCGATTTAAAGCATACCGATAATTCATTGATATAGGCTCAATAAGTAGGTAGATTACCAACTTATCAAACCTCCAAACTTGAACTATTTCTTGTCCTCAAGCAAGATACTCACAAGGCAAGGAATGAATTATGCTAAGGATCAATCAAGGCACAAAAGAGTACTCTACACTAAAAATTTAAGAAAGAAACAAAAGACTCAATCAAAGGACTCAACTACTATGCTCATCTCAATTTGGACCCCCACGACTCAAGGCAATTTGACATTTCAAAACCTTTTTCAAAGGGACATCATTTTTCATTTAAAATTAAGGGAATTTGTCATTCAAAACAAGACATTTAAGCTTCTCAAGTCATTGGCATGGATCGCCAAGGTTTTCCTCGAGATTCACCACACAACTTGTCTCATTTATTCCCCTCAACTGAAATAGAGACTATATGCTTCAATTCAAGTGCATGATGCCACTCACCACAAGAGAGAATCCCACTCACAATAATTCAATTCTTGAAACACGGGATTATAAGAAAACCAAGAAGACTCTCACTCTCTCAAGGAAGTTCAAGTGCATACTCGTCGAACCATAGGCTTTCACTTCATGTAGATCGCCACTAATGTAGGGTAGCCAATCTCAGAATCACTAAGGACTTGCGGGTTATGATGTTGGCTAGGGCTAAGGTGAGGATATCATTTGGTTCAAGTGACTACACCTCCCTAATGCTCTTTGTTCTCATTTCGAACACCGCTCACATTTTTCCATTTCAACTTCACCTTATTCCTCCCTCGCATAACCCAAGATTTCTTTTTTTTAACCCATGATCATTCACACCTTATATCACCTTCACTTGGTAGAACTATTTTTTGCTTTTCAATTTGCTCATTGGATTGATATTTTGGAGCAATTTTCAATTTGAAGTTAAGGTTCTACCTTGCACTTGAAGTTCACTTCCTTTCTTCTCCTCATTTAATCATATGCATCCCAAACATAGGCATTTGCCTATGTTGTCTTTTGTTCCCCCCCCCCCAAACTTAGGATTTTAGCCTACTTTTCATTTTCAAGCTATTAGGGAGAATGGGTGCCAAAATAAAGGTTCCAAAAAGGTCAAGGTGTTGATACGGTGCCAAAGAATGGTCACAAGCTCAAAGGGGTTCCTAGGATTAGATGTCATTGGGAAGTCATTTGGGTGAAGTGGCTTATCAAAAAGGGCCTAAGGTCATCTTTCAAGCTCGGTTACACCTAGAATTTTGCCTTGAATCACATTTGGGGCAAGTTCTAGATGACACTTATGCACAAGAATCAAGGTACAACCTCACCACACAAGGCATCATGCCACAAGACTTTATTCATTAGTCCCACAATCAATTGGGGCAAATAACTTTTGACAAGCTATTTCGAGTTCATTACACACTCATTTGTGAGTCAATCAAGCCAAAGAAAGAGTGTGCAAGTCATGAAAAGAGAATGATTTTCCTCAAAAATTCATTTCCCTTCTTCCTTTCATTTTTGAAAATAAATTGCCATGAATTTTTTTCGGTGGGCCTATTTTGAGACAAGCACTTACGGACTCAATTCTACAGTAAAACTTGGCATTTTCCCTTAAGAAAGTCGCCTCTCAATCTATCATAGGCAAACACCAACCCGATTCGGCACACAAAAACAAAAGAAAAGAAAAAGAAAATAATCAAAACTTTTGCTCCTTGGGAAAGAACCGTAGTATTAAGAAAACCCTCGGAGTTTATTTCTACACTACTATTAACAAGTAGATAACTGAATTTGCGCCCATAATTTCATTCAAGAACAAGCCTAAGCATAGGCCTATAGCGCATTTGCAAGGCACGGGTGGTGGAACAATAGGGCATGTAAGACGAACCCGACACACACTCAATAAAATTCAAGCATGGCGAGGGCACGATTAAGCTCAGAATAAAAAGTAAAGCAAAAACATAATCTAAAGAAAAGAAACAAAATGGCATCACAATCATCATCCTAAATGTGCCCGACAAGGGCCAAATAAAACTAAGCAAAAATGTCAACTAGGCCCGACAAGGGCAATAAATTGTCTCCAGCCCACTCGCAGGCACCAAAGTAAATAAGTAAAGACACCCCCTCCCCATAAAAAGGAGCATTGCCCTTAATGTTCATAGTGCAATGGGAAAAAGGGTGGAACTCCCTGGAGGACTTAATCCTCATCATCACCATCATCAGCAATAGCTTCTTCTTCAACATTATTGCCACTCGGACCAGCACCACCCCGGTGGGAGTTTGCAGAAAGAGTGGAATCACGAAGAGCCCACTAAAAATTAGGTTCTCGTCATCATCCAACTCTTGGTACTCATTACCGGGTAGCTTCTCATCATCATAGGCAGCAAAAAAGTCATCCAAGGGGCCAAAAATCTTCCGAGGTGGAGGTAATGTCGTCAAATCTTAGTGCACTAAAGGGTATTTGCCCTTGTCTTTGTCAAAATCTTTCTGAAGTTTAGAGATTACCCCCTCCATGACATAAACCTGCTTGCACAATATGTTCAAGCTCTCTACCACCCCTTCACTGCATTCTTGACTGTCCTATTGATCATTCTGGGCAATTTTGTGGCTAAGTCGGCTAGCTCTTTCTCATGATTATGAGTCTTGTCCACCATATCCTACAACCCACTCTTGGTCATAGAGGGTGTGGTAGCATGTGGTCGTGCCTCAAAAGTGGTCCACAAGGGATATGAAGCACCAATACCAGCACCAAGCTCATCACTGTCAAGCTCACTCATCTATTCAGTCCTTTGCTTCTTGAATCTTAGGGTGTCTCTGTCTGTATTTTTGTCAAAATCAATGACCCCGATGGCATGAGTAAACTCATCACAAGGAAGAGTAAGAACACCAGCTTTAGTACACAGCTTGGTTATCAAGACCGAAAAAGGGAGGGAATCATTTTCGTGATAAGCTTTCCTCTGTATTACCATTGTTGCCACCTCTCCAAAGTTTACATGTGCCCCCGTCATGATGGCCTCGATTAGAATGGCCCCCTCTTGAGTTATATTTTGGTCATTTTGAGAGGGGAGAGGAAGGTTGCGAACTAGATCATACCAAAGTCGCGCCTCAAAAACCAAGGACCTCTTCGGGATATCTCCTCCCATGGTAGACCACACAGTGGTGCCCACAACAATGGTGGGGGCTGTTTACTGATATGGCTTTTGTTCAACCATCAATCTATCCATGAGTTTCGATGCGGGATCAATTGGGTGTCCCCAATATACAACATTAATGGCAGCGGGTGTGACATACACTTTCTTTCCCCTGACAATGACAACATCTAGATTGGGGAATTTGTCCTTGGGACCTTTATAGCCTTTTGAATCCTGTATGGCTTGATAGGCCATGAAAAATTCCCAGACTATCTCTTCTTAATATCCCCAGGGAACGTCTTGGAACGGCTGCCACTCCCTAATAGCAAACTGATTGTACATGTTGGGTAGCTCATCCCCAACTTCCCCTAAGTTAAAGCTTTTCTCCATGTTGAAAGTTCTATTTTTATCCCGAGTGTAGTAGGCTCGTATGCCCTCTACCCAAAAGCAGAGCCTTGCTTCATCTGCGGCTGACCTTTGCCTTACTTGAATTCCAAGGTTTCTCCTGCTAGAGGACATATTCATCACACACAGATTATGATCGAAGAAACAAAAACAAAGCCTAGAAAGAAGTTAGCAATTACAAAGGGTGGAATGCAATGGTTTAGAGAAACAAAGTAGGTACTTGTTGTCTTGTGCGGACCATATGCGAAACACACCAGGAGGAGTGCGCATTGCATGTGCTATCACATAAGACAACATAACCTTCAGAGAATTTTTCTATTGAGGTACGATGATGCTGCGATCTGCATCATCGAAAGTGCATGTCACACCAAGATTTGCCCCTAAAGTCAGTGACCTGCACATTCTTGTCAACTTGGTGCGATGCCTTGTAATCATATGTGAAACGCACAAAGGCACAATTGGAATTTTTGGTTCCTTGTGTTCTTGTATGTTGCACATATGATCCGTAGAGCAAGATGTTCTTCGGCACTTAGCACCACACATAACCAATTCACAATAACAAAAGAGGGGCAAAGGGATTCATGACCATAACTTCTAGGTACTCAGACTTCCCCGGTCATTAACACAAAACCAACAAGAAAGGACTCAACGACTTCCCTTAAGATGTACGTTACCCCTTGTATCATCGGGAACATTAAGCCCTCCTGCAACAATGGTTACCAATAAACATATCAATAATTAACCTCCTCCCCGCACAATATCATAAGACCCAACTAGATTTTCAACAAAGATCATAGGCCTACAGTCAGCAACATTTAACCTCAATAATCAACTATCAATACAAACCTCATGACAAACGATGACTTACCCTTAAGAACGACATCACCCAATCTATCATCGGTCCAAATCAAGCACTAGTCATGAGTGGGTTACTCAGACTTCACCCCAACACAGATTTTAAGGATAAACATTACTACCAATCAACATGCATAGTCAAGATTTACAATTTACAAAGTTGACACTAAAAGAATTCATCATTACAATTCAAAACTAGGGACCCAAAATTTTTGGATCTCACCCAAAATCAACATGGCCAATCTAATAAGCATGCTTCACAATATATTTCCTAACAATCATAAAAACAACTATTTAATGTTGGGGAACTTACCACAAGTGAAGATAATGAAAGGAAGAGAAAAAATCGAAGGTTTTTGAACTTCCAACAATGGTGACTCACAAGACTTCCTGGAGAATGACAGCGGCGATGGTGGAGAAGTGGTAGAGAAGATTAGGTGAGAAGAGGAGAATATTTTTTTATAGGGATTTGAGGGATTTAGAGAGGATTTTGGGAGAGAAGTTTGAGAGTTATGGAGAAGGATGGTGAAAAAGAAAAGAAGAGGCGGTATTAAAAGAAAAGGAAGAAGAAGAGTTGGCCGGGTCATCTCCGGGTCGGGTCGGTCAATACGTTAGGTCAATTTAAACTGAAAGTTACCTCATGTGCACCATGACATGTACTTTGCACCAAGCAAGGTGCAGACCATATAGCGTATCGCACATGCTCCTTTTTCTCTCCTGGTTTTGCCCAGGCTTCTGTTTCCTCGTGCGATGGAGGTGCGATGTGCACTTGGGCTTGTGCGGTCCGCACGGCCCAGCACACATCACCTCTATTTTTCAAATTTCCTCCAGGCCATGTGTTTTGGTTTGTGATTGGCTGCATGTGTGGTCCGCACAGTCCACCGCACAATACCTTTTTGCCTTGCTTTCCCTTATTGAGTCCTCCATTCCATGAATTCCCTAAAAACATCAAAAAAACAACAAATGATAACCAAAAACAAAGAAAGAAACTTGGGTTGCCTCCTAAGCAGTGCTTGATTTAATATGGCGGCAAGATGATACTACCTCAATTCTCATTCATTTTTGGGGTTATTAATAGTGCACTAGGCAATGTTCCCTTCATTCATGGCTTTATTTGTCTTGATAGGTGGGTCATTTGGGCCTCAAAATGCTTGATCGAGGAACTGTGAGAGCTCACCATTTGGTGAAGTGTTGAGACCTTACTCTTTAGTTCGCTTACTCCCAAATTTTTAGGGTCCACCTTCTCATGAACCAAGGATAACATGTCCTCTAACTTGGATTGGCCGGGGTTGCTTGTGCTCGGTTGGTAGAGAGAATCAGTTTTGTTTAGGGGGGATGTAAGGATTAGTACTACGGTAATTAAAGTGATGACCATCTTTGTATCTGTCACGCCAATTACCATCCCTCTCTTTGACTCTAATCCAACCTTGATTCTCCTCCCGTGGGAGATAATACCTGGGGTGAGAACCCGCCGACACAAAGCATAGCTTACCATCAACCTTAGTCATAAGCTCCTCATCACTCACTTGAATCTCCAGTGTACTCACTGTATTTACCTTCTTAACAGCAGCTCCCATTGCATGCTTGGCCATTAAATCGATTTGAGTCATCATTTTTGCCAAAGCTTCATCTCGCTCCTCATCTTTCTTTCTCATTTCATTTGTTAGGATTATTGAGGGCATTCCAAAAGTAGACATATCTACTTCCCTCATGTGCCAAGCTTGGTTGGTCTTTGTCATACACTCTAGTAGCACCGACGCAATGGGAAATTCTAGATCGATGAAGGTTCCACCTCCAAGGTTATCAGCCATTGATTTGTTCATGGAGTTTAATGACCGGTAGAAGCTTTGGAGCAACACATTGTTTGATAACTCATGGTTTGGGCACAAAAGAAGCTTCTTCTTAAATTGTAGCCAAACCTCATGTAAGGGCTCGTCCGGGAGTTGCCTAAAGTTGGTAATATCATCTCTTAGATTCATCATTTGAGATGGTGGAAAGAATCTTGAGGTAAATGCCTCAACCAACTCGGCCCAAGATGTGATAGAGTCATCCGACAACTCTTCCAACCACGCTGTGGCTTCCCCCGTCAATGAGAAGGGGAATAGACACAATCGGATGGACTCTTAGGAGATATGTTGGAAGATGAATGGTTGGCAAATATCCAATAAATTCTGAATATGCTGGTTAGCATCTTCATGGGCCGCTCCACCGAATAGGCCCTTCATTTGAATCAAATGGAGCATGGTGCTTGTCACGTGGAACACAGCATTTCCCACTGTGGGGGGTAGGAAGATTGCACCTACACCTTCTTGTATCATAGGCTTGGTAGCGTTGGCATTGTTGAATTCACCAACGCTCTTATTATCATCGGCTTCGTCCATAGCGAGCCTACTTAATCAACACAAACAACAAAAAAAAAGTAAAAGCAAACAATAACTCTTAAGTTGACTTCAAAACAACAAAAAAAAATTAGCTAACACTTAAGTCTCTGGCAACAGCACCATTTTTGTTGAACGCTCAAATTGTGCTCTTCAATTAGGAGGCCACGATGATCGTGCAACTAAATCAAATTTATAAGCCCAATGGATGTCAGGGTCATACCCAAGGGACTTGACTTATCCAACTAGAGATTGTATGAGTTGATTTCAAGGTGAGAGTAATTGTTTAAACAAAAACAAGTAAAAAGATGGGGGGAATTGGGAAAGTTGTCACTACTAACACAATTCAACAAAAAATAATAAAACTAAAGATGGGTGTACCAAGTAATTTAGAAGACTAGGGATGCATATCCGATGGGCATTCGCTATAGGATGGGGTAATCATTAATTCACTTATACTTTCACCTATTGACATGAATAGCGTTGGTCATAGGTATGGAATGATATCTTCCGATCAACATCCATATTTCTGTTGATTTCGATTAGAACATCATCGGTGTAGTAAACGATCAACCAACATTAGCTTGGGGAGGTCATCTTATTCCTAGATCGACCCTTAAATGGGAGATTCCTATGATTAGAGCTACTCCTAGCCTCCAATCTAGATGGATTCCCATGTACCCACTAAAAATTTCACACCCATAACTATGAAATTCTCTCCCAAGCAATCACATAGCTAAGTAATGTAAATTGATGTTTGCACCCACCACTTTTAGGATTAAAACTTGGTGAAATGACTAGACCCATGTCAAATAAGCAATTATAAAGGTGAATAAATAATACCCACACCCATTAGCTAAGCACCCATCATCTATACACCCATAGATAAGATAATTTAGTCACTCATAGTAGGAGATGAAGAGATACCATCAGGGTAATTCAAATTCTCATCCATTGTAGCTGAATCTCAAGTTCTAAAATCAAATTAGGCACACAAATTCTTAACCAAGAGATTTGGATTGAAACCTTCTTCTCAATGGAGGTGGAAAATTATTTACAAAGCAAAAACTCTCTCTGACACTCAGGTCTGAAGTATTCCTTATACAAAATGACCCAAAAGTGGCCTTTTATATGTTCCCAAGTTGTCACATAAAATTAGGAAAAATTTGCCCTCCGGGCAATGTGCGACGCAATGGGTGGTTCGCACATTGCATTGTGCACACTGCAGACTTATTTCAGATTATCCAGTGACTTCAGCAGCATAAGTGAGCTTTGTGCGAAGATGGTGCATTTTGCACCACGGGTTGTGCGCGCCGCACATCGATCGCACTCCTTAGCAGAATCTTCAGCAAATTTTATAGCCTCATGCAGAGAAGGTGCGAACCGCACCTCAGCTTGTACGTGTCGTACATCCACTGCATCCCATAGCAGATTCTCCACCTTTTCTCAACTCTTCACACTTAGCTTCATTTTGGCTCTTTTTGGGTCCATATCCTTGTTCTTCATCTTCTATCAAAAGTACCTGCATAGACATCAATAAAGGTCATAAGAACCTCTAAATTGATTCAAAACATAGCAATAATTCATAGATATAGGCTCAATAAGTAGGTAGATTACCGACTTATCAAAGGTGACTTACCAAAATGAAGGGGAAGCAAGATAATCCGCCAATTATGAATCCCCAAGGCTAAAAAGTAATTTGGAAGAAACTTTAGGAGAGTGAAATGAGTTTAGAGTGAGAGAACTAAGGAGAGAAATGGCTGAAAATCATGAAGGAGGCAATATAAGGGCCTGGCCACAGGCTAGCGACATTGGTGCTTGAGGTGGGCAATGCTGTTGGTGCTGGCAAGGCGTTATCGCGTTGCAGGTCAAGGTGCACATGTGCAATTATGCTAAATGAGCTCAATTGGCGTAGGCAGGCAGGAATAGGCTTAGGCACTATCGGCGTTGGCAAGGCTCCATCAACATTGAAGGTAGGCTCAGGCTAGCGATAAGTCGGTAATCTATCAAATTATTGAGCCTATATCCATGAATTATTGCTATGTTTTGAATAGATTTAGAGGTTCTTATGGCCTTTATTGATTTCTATGTAGGTTCTTTTGATAAATGATGAGAAACAATGAAATGGACCCAAAAAGAGCTAAAAAAGAGTGAAGTGTGAAGTGTTCCGAAAAGCTGGAGATTCTGACCTGAGATGTGGTGGTTGTGCGACACGCACAAGACAAGGTGTGAACTACACCTCCTCCGTATAAAGCTGCAAAAGCCACTGAAGAATCTGCTAAGGGGTGCGGTCGTTGTGCGATGCGCACATTCCAAGGTGCGAACTGCACCTCTTTCGCATGAAGCTCCCATTATTAGCTGAAGTCACTGGTCCGACTGAAGAGGGTGTGTGATGCGCACATCATGACGTGTGAACCACACATCGCGCTGCACACCACCCGAAGGGCAATTTTGTCCTAAATTGTAGTGACATTTTGGGAACCTATAAAAGGCCAATTTAGGCACAATTGTAAATAACATTCTTTCTGTCCTGAATATTTTAGAAAGCTTTTTGCCTTGAGAGCAAGTTTTTCCTCTCCAAAGAGAAGAGGGTTCGAATCCATTCTCTTGGCTAACCATTTGTGTATTCAAACTAAGCTTAGAACTTGAGATTTAGCTCCAATGAAGAGGATTTTGAGTTACCTATTTGGTATATCATCTCATTTGCTATGAGTGGCTAATTTCTCTTGTCTAGGGGTATGTTGATGATGGGTGCTTGAAAAATGGGTGTGGGTGTTGTTAATTCATCTTTATAATTGCTTATTTGACATGGATCTAGTAGTTTCACCAAGTTTTAATCCTAAAATTGGTGGTTGCTAACATTAATTTTCATTACTTGACTATGTGATTGCTTGAATGAGGATTTCATGGCTTCGGATGTTAAATTACTAGTGGAAACTTGGGACTCCATCAAAATTTGAGGCTAGAAATAGCTCTTATCGAAGGAATCACCCACTTAAGGGTCTAATCTTGTCACGCCCCGAGGCTACCCCTTAGAGGTAACACGGGACTCGAGATCACAAGTACCCCAAGTTAACCCTTGGTCATAGCATAACATAAGCATACACGAGGAAATATGCGGAAGCATAAATAGAAAGCTAGGCAACCCAATCCATAAATGATGAAGTCAATGAGAAACGTAATCCAAAAAGGGAGACTCGAATACTGTGTATGTCTGAAAAGCCTCTACATGACATAAGGAGTTGCTAGGACAAGACCCTAGCTAACTCAAAGTATGAAAGTAAACAGCCATACAAAATACTAAGATCATAACTAGCCCTCGAATAATGAGGACTCACCAACACTGACTGGAATGGCTTGCGGTCTCTAACCACGTGCCTGAGGGAAGGAATCAGAGTCTACATCATCAACAGGATGCAGCACAAAATATGCGTTAGTACTATAAGATGTAACAAGGATGTGAGATATGCATAAATATAATATAGTAAAACATGATAAAAGAATACTTAAAACATGATTGATACTGAGTTCATGCATAATCAATGAAATCGTAAGTAAATATCATAGTTTGAGTAATAAGCATGAGATAGGAGTCAAACCTCAAAATAAGATATCATAAAGCTTAGAAAACTTAAAAGCATTCATACGGGAGTTTCTTATAATCGACAATAGACCATGCGAGCTACATGAAATCTAACTATATAATCTTGCTTAGCAAAGCTGGCCTGAACCTTGCCAAAGTACAGTCCACCATACCCAACTATATAACCCTAGTTGGCAAAGTTTTCCTATGCCCTGCTAAATCAAGGACACCATTAATCAATATGTGGATCCACTCTCATAAGCCCATAGGGCACTTCAGTTCATAACCTACGATGGCAACATAGTTTTGGGACTTGGGTAATCAAACCTTCATCGCTCGGTGCTAAATACTACTCCCAAAACATGTACATATAGCTCATAATTTCTTAGTGGCACAATCTCATGCCAAATCTCATTCGAAAAGCATGAAAACACATCGGGCATCATGCAAATTCTCCTAGCTTAGGTAGACACATCTAGATGACAAACCTTTCATAAAACGTAGAGACATATCAAATGTCATATTGTTCATGCTTCAAAATCCTTAAAACTTAACATAGCCATAATTCAAAACATACTTTCTTTTCTAAAATCATACTTGAAGAATTAGGCATACAATTTCATAATACATAAGGACATGCTATCTAAACATGCTAATTTTCACTTGAAATAGTGCAATTTTGAAGGAATCATACTTGAAATAACCTTTAATGCATGGGCTTTTGAAATCAATTAAGGAACTTCAAATAAATCATACATAGGTAATGAGAAACCATGAACTGGTGCTTTAAAAGTGAACCAATAATTTTTTTCCAAATTGGTTAAGAACCCAAATTTCACAAATTGGACAAGGATTAGACTTAAAATCATGAATAGGAAACCACTTATAAAAATCCATGCAAAATCATGCAATTTAATGTTAGAATCCATAGAAGAATCATTAGAAAAGAATTTATAGAATCATTAGAAAAGAATTTATTGAAGAACATATGAGAGTTGGGTAAGAACCCTAATTTAGAAATTTATAAAATCAATTTAGAAGATTGAGGTTTTGGGCATAAGGGTGAAGGAATTCCCTTATTGAAAACCCACATACCTTGATTGAAGCTTTCCTAACTTGGAACTTGAGGATGGAGACTTGAAGATGGAATCCTTAGCTTGAAGCTTGGAGAATGGAGACCCTTTTCTTCTCTTGGAACTTGATTGAGAGAATGGAAGAGAACTTAGGCTAAGTGGAAATAAACCCCCTTCTAATTTGCCCAAAATGACTTAACTTAGGAGTTAAAAGAGTGAAAAATTACCAAAATACCCCTAGAAAAAGAATTTGAAAACTTCAGAAAATTTCATCAAAGTCTTCCACGGACACAAATCACGGCCCGTGGAATGAATCACGGTCTGTGAAATGGAAGTCGTGGTTTCAAGGGACTTTTCAGGGCTCTTGACTGATTTCCACGAGTTGGTTTCGTAAACCATAGAAACATCCATGACCCGTGGAACCTTCTCATGGTTTTCAGGTAAAAAACTAATTTCCACGAGTTTGTTTCACAACCCATGGAAACTTCCACGACCCGTGGAACTTTCTCGTGGTTGTTGTCTGTCAAAATGACAGACAAACACCCTTTAGTAAACCACTGATAACTTTTTACTCTAGAATCGGATTAATGCGCGGTTGGTGGCATTGGAAAGAATATTCAAAGTCCTTTGATTTGTATGGTACAAGGTCACCTAACTCCTAATATTCTAGGAGTTATGATCGTTTGAAGTTGATCCTTGAAAAATATTACACTAAAACTCAATCGGTAAGAAAGCTTTCAACTCAACTTTGAGTTAGAGGTTCTTTATGACCCTAATTCATATATAATACACCTTCAAAACTTTAGAATAGGTCTTAATACATAGATACATAGAAAATTTATCTAGTTTGGGTCTAACAACATATGAAGAACGGTTCAAATTTGGCTTAAAATTTCTGGGGTGTTACAATATCTCCCCCTTGGGATCATTCATCCTCGAATGAAGACTACTAAGTTGAGATAGTAGGGGAGAAAGGGTTGCAATCCCATCAACTGAGTTCTATGAGCTGAATATTTCATGGTAACTGATTTCTAACTGAAATATAAACTGAGATGGATTCAGGAGGCATGTATGCATACGGAGAGCATAAGCATAACTGATGGGACATGGAACTGAATAACTAGCATGATAACTGGTCTGGATTAAGAGTATTGTCTCAGTTGAAACTCATAAGGAACGAGCACATTCTTAGAAATTGTAGTTAACTTGAAAGGACATCAAACTGAGATGGGTGACTATACGAGGAAACCATTCTCTTTTAAACTGAACTTACTACCTTGGACTAAACTGAACGTAGGGCCTTCTAACCTTAGGAATGATTATCGATAGGTTTGAATTAATCTGATATGAGGAGTCTAGTATATTGAAAGCTGAAGCTACTGGACCTAAGATATGAGCATCCTAGGCTAAGAGTAATAACAAGACTATTCTTGCCTTAAGTACTACAGTTGACAACTCTTAAGCTTAGAAACACCTTTCAACTACACTAACTCATTTGACTACTAAGTTCTGAGTCTAACTACCTGCCTTCACCATGTTCAAGCCTATCTTGACTAAATCTCTTACATCTAGGGTTACCTCCCAAGAATGGTATTCCTTCTTATCATGAAAATCAACAAAGCAAAGCCGACATGTATTTCATTATGACTTTCAAGCCTATCACTATGATCACCTTATAGTTGTAGGTTATACTATCCAAGGCTTCTCTTCTCTTTCCTAGCATATCTAGGAGCTGCAACTTGAAGAACTTCAACAAAGAGACATACCAAAATTACTCATCTAACCATTTCACATGAATAATCCTCACCTAACTTTTCTTCCACGCTTACAACCTACTACTTCCCATCAAGGCTACTACTTAGCTTCCTCTACTAACAGCTATGAAAACACAAGCCAAGATCACTGAGAGAATAGAGTGGAAGCATGAGCATCACGTATGAAGGAATACTGATCGGTCTTGACTTATACTTAGTTTGATCTACCCACTCAAGGTGGGGTTTGAGAAGTCAAGTGAAAAGAGCATGAGTGTCTCTCATCCTGGACATACAAAGCATGGTTAGAGTAAGAAAATCACAAGCATGAATTATTAGAGAAATCTGGTATGAGCATATACATGATATATCATGATTTCATTAGCCATTACGGCATATCTTGAGAACTGAGTATGTAGACTGAGCATAGTGTGAGACATGAGCTTTCATATATGACAAGTATCATGGTACAAAGCTGTAATTCATAAAATCATAGAGTAAGATTGGAATTGATATCTGGAGTAATTTCTGTTTGTTCTGGGAGTTAAGTATGGACGTGAATCTGCATTAAGTCCATGAATTTGAATTAAGAACATGGCATTGGAATACAAGACATGAATGGCGTGTTGTAATGAGGGAAGTATACTTAAGGTGCTAGGATAGAAATAAGTCTCTACACCCCTCCTAACTTCATTCTGACACCCATTAGCATCACTAACCGAGTCTCTAAAATTTGAATGATTCTAATCCCACCATATCCCCCTTCGATTCATGCTACGTTCTATGTCTGTGGACCTCTTGTTAACGTATAAACGGAACTATGATCATTTTAATCTAACAGAGCAAACATTACTCTAGGAGTTAATCTGAATATATACTTCCTTCTAAAGCCTAAGGATCACCCTTACCTAAAAATTTTGGCCTCAACCTTTCTATCTCATATAAGGGTTATACATATCACACTCAATAACTTCCAACCTATCCCTTGCAAAGACATGTCAAGCTTACATGGTTCTAACTCCTAAAGCTCTCTCTTTCTACTACCTACCAAATCAAATGCTTTAAAGCCTATACCGAGAGGCTCAAAATTGCCTATCCTTCTCTGACTCACATACAAATATCATGCCTGCACATTCACACTGGTTGTAACTCATCACTTAAAATCTTGCATACACTATACCAAGCCTACCAAAAAATACCACAAAACTATCATTCTCACTCTCATACTATCATCCTTTTGTTCACATCCTATACCTGGTCTATACTGGCACAAGAAATTACCACTTTTTAATCCACACCAAGGGATGTATCATCCTATTACCCATCTACTAAAACACAACTCTAAATACATACTCTAATCAACTATTATTCTCCCATCTAGGCTACCATACTTCTGACTTCATATTTCTGGCTCTAGGTTCATTCTACTACTAATGGCTTACAATACAACATCTGTCAGGTGACAACACTACCCAATGATCTATGTACATATTTTCCCCTCTTATGGAATAATTAGTAACAAGGTTCTGAAAGAGGATTTGAGAGCACCTCTTTAAGGGATAATCTGAGATTTACTACTTCTGGCACCACAAATATGAGGTAAAATAGGTGGAATTGGGACAACGCATAAATTTGGAGAATAAATAGAGTTAAACTCTATCACACGATATTGAACTTGAAAGAAGTGAAGTCTTTCCTAAAACATCTCATAGCCTTCCTCTCATAGATGTGGCGCGCTTCACACCTATGAAAGAGACTCTACTTGATGCAGCTTTCAAACACCCTAGGACTCTTGAACCTGATGCTCTGACACAGAGTTTGTCATTTTGCGAGGCTAACCCCTTGACGTAACACGGGACTCGAGACCATAAGTGCCCCAAGTTAACCCTTGGTCATAGCATAACATAGGCATACACGAGGAATTATAGCGGAAGCATAAATAGAAAGCTAGGCAATCCAATCCACAAATGCTGAAGTCAATTAGAAATGTAATAAAAAAAGAGAGCCTCAAATACTGTCTATGTCTCAAAAGCCTCTACATGACATAAGGAGTTGCTAGGACAAGACCCTAACTAACTCAAAGTACAAAAGTAAACAGCCATACAGAATACTAAGATCATAACTAGTCCTCGAATAATGAGGACTCACCAACACTCACTGGAATGGCCTGCGGTCTCTAACCACGTGCCTGAGGGAGGGAATCAGAGTCTGCATCATCAAGAGGATGTAGCACAAAATATGCGTCAGTACTATAGGATGTACCAAGTATGTGATATATGCATAAATATAATATAGTAAAACATGGTAAAAGCATACTTAAAACATGATTGATACTGAGTTCATGCATAATTGAAGAAATCATAAGTAAATATCATAGTTTGAGTAATAAGCATGAGATAGGAGTCAAACCTCAAAATAAGATATCATAAAGCTTAGAAAAGTTAAAAGCATTCATACGGTAGTTTCTTATAACCGACAATAGACCATGCGAGCTACATAAAATCTAACTATATAACCCTAGTTAGCAAAGTTGGCCCGAACCTTGCCAAAGTACAGTCCACCATACCCAACTATATAACCCTAGTTGGAAAAGTTGTCCTATGCCCTGCTAAAGCAAGGACACCATTAATCAATATGTGGATCCACTCTCATAAGCCCATAGGGCCCTACATTTCATAACCTACGCTGGCAACATAGTTTTGGGACTTGGGTAATCAAACATTCATCGCTCGGTGCTAAATACTACTCCCAAAACATGTACATATAGCTCATAATTTCTTAGTGGCACAATCTCATGCCAAATCTCATTCGAAAAGTATGAAAACACATAGGGCATCATGCAAATTCTCATAGTTTAGGTAGACACATCTACATGCCAAACCTTTCTTAAAATATAGAGACATATCAAATGTCATATTGTTCATGCTTCAAAATCCTTAAAACTTAACATATCCATAATTCCAAACATACTTTCTTTTCTAAAATCATACTTGAAGAATTAGGCATGCAATTTCATAATACATAAGGACATGCTATCTAAACATGCCAATTTTCACTTGAAATCATGCAATTTTGAAGGAATCATACTTGAAATAACCTTTAATGCATGGGCTTTTGAAATCAATTAAGGAACCTCAAATAGATCATACATAAGTAATGAGAAACCATGAACCAATGCTTTAAAAGTGAACCAACAATTTCCCCCAAATTACTTAAGAACCCAAATTTCACAAATTCGACAAGGATTAGCCTTAAAATCATGAATAGGAAACCACTTATTAAAACCCATGCAAAATCATGCAATTTAGTGTTAGAATACATATAAGAATCATGAGGAAACAATTTATAGAAGAACGTCTGAGAATTGGGTCTGAACCCTAATTTAGAAATTCATAAAACCATTTTACAAGATTGAGGTTTTGAGTATAAGGTTGAAGGAATTCCCTTATTTAATACCCACATACCTTGATTGAAGCTTTCCTAACTTGGGACATGAGGATGGAGATTTGAAGATTGAATCCTTAGCTTAAAGCTAGGAGAATGGAGACCCTTTTCTTCTCTTGGAACTTGATTGAGAGAATGGAAGAGAACTTAGGGTAAGTGGGAATAAACCCCGTTCTAATTTACCCAAAATGACTTAACTTAAGAATCAAAAGAGTGGAAAATTACCAAAATACCCCTGGAAAAGAATTTAAATAATTCAGAAAAATTCATCAAAGGCTTCCACGGACACAAATCACGGCCCGTGGAATGAATCACGGTCCGTAAAATGAAAGTCGTGGTTCCAAGGGAGTTTTCAGGGCTCTGGACTGATTTTCATGAGTTGGTTTCATGACCCATGGAAACTTCCATGACTCGTGGAACCTTCTCATGGTTTTTAGTTAAAAAACTGATTTCCACGAGTTGGTTTCACGACCCGTGGAACCTTCTCGTGGTTGTTATGACAGACAGACACCCTTTAGTAAAACACTGATAACTCTTGGATCTAGATTCGTATTAATGCGCAGTTAGTGGAGTTGGATAGAAGATCCAAAGACCTTTAATTTGGTGGTTACTAGGTCACTTAAATCTTAATATTCTAGGAGATATGATCATTTGAAGTTGACCCTTGAAAATCTTACTCTAAAACTCAATCGGTAAGGAAGCTCTCAACTCAACTTTGAGCTAGAGGTTATTTATGATCCTAATTCATATCTAATAAACCTTCAATACTTAATAATAGGTCTTAATACTTAGATACATAGAAAATTTATCTAGTTCGGGTCTAACAACACATGAAGAACGTTTCAGATTTAGCTTAAAATTTCTGGGGTGAAAGCTAGAGATAGTGTGACCTCCCCAAGCTTAGATTGGTTTTTTGTCGATCAAACTGATGATTCCTTAACCGATATTATCGGATATATGGTTGTTGATCGAAATATAACAATCCATACCTATTACCAATGCTATTTATGTCAATAAGTGAGAATAAGTGTGAATTTATAATCACCCTAGCCCATGATTAAAGCCCCATCGGATACACATCCCTAGTCGCCTACTCAATTTGGTACACCAGCTTTCGTTTATTTGCTTTGATTTGAATTGTGATTGTAGTGACAATATCCCAATTCCCCAAACCTTTTACTTTTCTCGTTTTAAGCATTTACTTTAATTGTGAACTCATTTTGCACAATCTTCATTTAGCTAGCTCCAAGTCCCTTGGGTACGACCCTGCCACTTATTGGAAATTATAAATTTTATTTTGCTTCACGATCACTATGACCTCCAACTTTTGGGGAGCACAATTTGAGCGTTCATAAAAAATGGCGCCATTGCCGGGGACTTAAGTTGATAACTATTTTTGATTATTGATTTGAAATCACTTTGAGAGTACGTGTTTATTTTACTTTTGTTTGTTGCTTGTAGTTGATTGCAGGAACACGTCACTCAAACATCAAATGCCAGTACTTCTCACTCAACCCAGTTGCACTTGATTTTGGATACCTTGTTGAACCATAAGTTGGATTTTTAGGAGCTGAGGGAGCAATGGGTGCGACCTCTGCTAAAGAGATTGAGGATTGGTTAACGAATGACACACAAAGGAATAAAGAGTTATCCATCACTTCCACACTCCTTGAATTTATGGTAAAGAGTGTCTTTCAAATGAGCGAGTTAAAACCATTAACACCATTGGTGTTTTTAGTTGTGTGAGGTCGGTAGAAGATGGTGAGAGCTCAAATGATGGTAGTGAGAAGGGGTCTACAACTATCTACGAGGCGGGGTCCCATGTCAGCCCTTATAGTTTAGGCAGATATGAACATGGGAATCAACATCAGAATGAACAATATAAAGACTCTAGAATGGAAAGTATGCTTGTGTAGTTATAGAGAAAGTAGGGGCAACCTACAGAGTCATTGAGGAGTTGAGCCATAACCTTGGAAGTCTTGCCCAAACTGTGCAATCGCACTCCGTAGCCATTGAACGTCTTGAAGATAGAATGTTTTGGCTTAGTTCGCAATTCAAATCTAGGAAAGCCGAGAATGAAGAGAGAGGTAGTGGTTTTGCGAGCTCCCTCAACCACGTTGATGTTGCAACACTAATGATAAGCAAGCCTCAGAACAAGCAAGTCTGGGGGAATGGTTTGACTAAAGTTGTTCAATGTGAGAGCGAGGAGACTAAGGTTCTCAAACCTTTCCCTACATGTTAGCCTCCATTCCCTCAGTGACTTTTGCAAGAAAGAATGGATGAGAATCCGAATGATTTTGAGTCTATGTTAAAGAGAATCACCATCAATATGCTTGCGAGCACCGTTTTTAACAAAATGCCTGAGTATGCCAAGTTTGTGAATGAATTATACACCACTTGAAACTTAGAGGATGTTGGGGTAGTTCAGCTATCTCCCTTTAGTAGTGCAATTCTTGCAGGGAATTTCACCAATGAGGCGGTGATGCCAAGTGTACACACTATTTATGATTCGAAGGGAGTTAACAAGTCCACTAGGTTAGTGTGCAATGAAATCTCAAGTGTCAACTTGATGTCATTGGAAACTTTCAAACGAATGGAGTTGGGGCAACCCACTAGCACAAACATGGAGTTCTTCATGATAGATCGGTCAATAAGGAACCCTGTGGGGATCGATTGTGACATTTTGATCAAGGTAGGGAAATTTGTGTACCCTGTGGACTTTGTGGTAATTGATTGCAAAGGGAGCTTTGAGATACCCATTATCTTGGGGAAACCTAGCCTAAAAACATGGTTCACCTAGAGCAAAATGGACTCGGGAGAGTTGAATTTGCATTGAATAATGAGGAAGCCACCTTCGACGTGAATAGATCTATGAGGCAACCGAGTGATCTCCAAATGGCTTTCACAATTGAAAAAATCGATGAAAGCATCGATTTGCACATCAGAGAGGGATTCGTTAATGAAGTCTTAGAAGCGGTACTGTTAAATCATGATGGTGAGGGGATAGAGGAATTTGACGAGGTTTGTTGTGAATTAGTGGGCATGGGATCCTACTTTTATCCCCTAAAGAAACTTGATCTCGACCTAAATAATAGGCAAACTTCTCCATCTAAACCTTCAATCATTAAACCTCCTATCTTGGAACTCAAAACATTGCCTTCCCATTTGAAGTATGCCTACTTGGGTGCTAATGAGACCTTTCTGATCATTATTTCTAACAACTTGAGCGACAAACAAGTGGAAACTATGCTTATAGTGTTGAAGAAGCATATCCGAGGTCTAGGATGGAGCATAGCAGATATCATAGGTATTCCTCCGGGAATATGCACACATAAAATAAACCTCCAAGAGGAAAGCATTCCTTCTATTGAGCACCAACGAAGGCTTAAACCACCAATGCAAGAGGTGGTGAAGAAAGAAATTATTAAATGGTTCAACGCAGGAGTTGTCTTTCCCATATACGATAGCACTTGGGTTAGCCCGGTGCAATGTGTTCCGAAGAAGGGTAGAATTACAGTGGTGCCAAATGAGAAAGATGAGATGATTGCTCTCAGACCCATAACCGGTTGGAGAGTATGCATGGGTTATAGAAAGTTTAATTCTTGGATGGAAAAGGACCATTTCCCTCTTCCGTTCATGGATCAAATGCTAGACCAGTTGGTGGGCTGTGGCTTCTATTATTTTTTAGATGGTTATTCCAGATATAATAAAATTTCAATCGTTGGGGAGGAGGAAGAAAAACCACTTTCACATGTCCATGTGGTACCTTTGCATTCAAAAGAATGCCCTTTGGACTTTGCAACACTCCGGCCACCGTCTAAAGGTGTATAATGTCAATATTCTCGGACATGGTGAAGGATACAATGGAGATCTTCATGGACAATTTTTTGGTGGTTAGGGATGAGTTTAATGATTATTTGGAGCACCTAGAGGAGGTACTTAAAAGGTGTAAGGAAATGAATTTGGTGTTGAATTGGAAAAAATGTCACTTCATGGTGAAGAAAGGGATAGTTTTGGGGCACAAGATCTTCGAAAAAGGGCTTGAAGTTGATCAGGCAAAAAATGAGGTTATATCAAAGCTACCCCCTCCCAGAACTGTGAAAGACATCCGAAGTTTTCTCGTCCACACCGGATTCTATCAGCAGTTCATCAAAGACTTCTCAAAAGTGGATTACCCTTTATGTAAGTTGTTATAAAAGGAGGAAAAATTTGACTTTGATGATAGATGCATGGCTTCTTTCCTCACCTTGAAAGAAAAGCTCACCTCCACCCCGATTATCATTGCACCGGACTGGTTAAAGCCTTTTGAGCTTATGTGTGATGCCAGTGGCGTAGATTTAGGGGCAGTGCTTGGTCAATGAAGAAAGAAGCTTTTTCACCTGATATATTATGTAAGAAAAACTTTGAACATAGCACAGACAAATTACACGGTTACAGAGCATGAATTGTTAGCTGTGGTATTTGCTTTTGAGAAATTTTGGGCATATCTCTTGGGGACTAAGGTGGTGGTGCACATTGACCACGCAACTATCAGGTATTTGATGACTAAAAAGGATGCCAAACCCCGATTAATCTAGTGGGTATTAATTTTTCAAGAGTTTGACTTTGAGGTGAAGGACCGGAGGGGGTGTGAGAACCAAGTGGCCGACCACTTATCGCATTTGGAAGAAGAAGGAAGGCCTGTGGGGGAGCTTAAAATTAATGAATCATTCTCAGATTAGCAAATTTTGGCTGCTTCTCATGACTTGACACCTTGGTTTGCGAATTTGGCTAATTATTTAGCAAGCGATCTACTTCCAGAGGGATTGAACTCTAATCAGGAAAAAAAATTCCTCCACGATGTTCAAAAATATTATTGGGATGAGCCCTACTTATTCCGTATTTTTACCGATGGGATGATACGCAAGTGTATACCAGAAATTGAAATGTTACCCATTCTTAGAGCATGCCATTCGTGGAGTATGCGCACGGCCTCTAAAGTGTTGTAAAGCGGGTTATATTGGCCTATCTTGTTCCAAGATACCCATGATTTGGTAAAGGAGTGTGACAAGTGTCAACACGGAGGGGGAATATCTCGACATCACAAACTTCCGCTAACACCTATCCTTGAGGTCAAATTATTTGATGTATGGGGTATCAATTTCATGGGGCCCTTTACAAGCTCCCACGGGAACACCTACATTCTAGTGGCTTTGGACTATGTGTCCAAATGGGTCGAAGTGGTGGCTTTACAAAATAATGAATGGAGAAGTATGACTGCTTTTATCAAAAAGCACATCTTTGCGAGGTTTTGAACCCCTCGTTCCATCATTAGTGATGAAGGATCGCACTTTTGCAACAAGTTGTTTGGCGCTCTACTTGAGAAACACAAAGTGTCCACCCCTTACAATCCACAAACGAGCGGTCAAGTTGAGGTGTCCAATCGGGAGATTATGTCCATCCTTTCAATATCGGTGAATATTCACCAAATGGATTGGTCACGCAAGTTGTACGATGCACTTTGGGCATATAAGATAGCTTACAAGACCCCGATTGGAATGTCCCCCTACCAACTCATCTTTGGCAAGGTTATCATCTCCAGTCAAATTGGAACATAAAGCTATGTGGGCCTTGAAGAAGCTGAACTTAAATTGGAAGAGAGTCGCTTGTGCTAGAGTGGAAGACCTCAATGAAATGGATGAATTTCGAATGCGAGCGTATGAAAGTGCCTCTATCTACAAAGCCCAAATAAAGCGCTATCATTATCAACAAATTTTAAGGCGAGAGTTCCACCTTAGGGATTGGGTTCTCCTCTTCAATTCTAGACTTTGGGTTTTCCCAGGAAATCTAAGGTCAAAATGGTTGGGTCCTTTCAAAGTGCTTCAAGTCTTCACCAGTGGAGCCATAGAATCAGAAAATGAGGATGGCTTGGCTTTCAAAGTCAATGGGCAACAAGTGAAGAAGTACTTGGGCATTTCGAAGGATGTTGCAATGGTAGAAGACATTTACTTAGATTAGCCTTGAGTGAGAGGTACCTTCGTTGAGCCGTGACCTTAAACCAAGTGCTTCTTGGGAGGCAACCCAAGCACTTTTTCCTTTTTTATTTTTCTTGCTTTCTAGTTATATTTTGTATGTTGTTTTTGTTAGCCTTGTAGTTGGGAGTCGAGCTAAAGATGTGTGAGAAATAATCAAACAGTGCAACACTTCATGCGCTTGCACCTCAGAAGGTGCACATCGCATAGTAGGTCGCATGAGCTTAAAAGAAAGCTGACAAGTCGGACTACACAATATGCCATTGGTGTGCGATCGCATGAGAAGTTGTGCGCATTGCACACCAGTTTTGCATCTCTTAGCAGACGATTGGCAGTTCTTCCTAGAAATCCATACCACCATGCGATCATTGGGGCATTTAACATACTCCAAAGTGCGTGTCGCATAGCCTTCGCACATGCAACAAACAAAATAATGTCTAAATTGGCCACTTTGATTGTGCAATTGAGATGCGGCCGCACCACTTGTATTGCATTTCGCATAAGTACCTCAGGGAGTGTTCTACTTTCTCTAGCTAATATCATTGGGGACAATGCTCGGTTTTGGTTGGGGGTGCTTGGTTATCGCCTTGTTAATAATAGTTTAGAAATAAACTCCGAGGGTTTTCTTAATACCACGGTTCTTTCCAAAGTAGCAAAAGTTATGATTATTTTATTTTTATTTCCTTTTGTTTTTGTGTCAAACTGGGTTGGTGTTTCCCTATGATAGATTGAGAGGAAACTTTCTTAAGGGAAAATGCCAAGTTTTAGTTTTAGAATTGAGTTTGTCGTTGCTTGTCTTAAAATGGGCCCACCGAAAATTTCTCTTGGCAAATTATTTTGAAAATAAATGGAAGAAGGAAAATGTATTTTTGACGAAAATCATTCTCTTGCACACTCTCACTTTGGCTTTATTGATTCAAAAACGAGTGTGTAATGAACTCAGAATAGCTTGTCAAAAATTATTTGTCCCAATTGATTTTGAGACTAATGAAAGAAGTCTTGTGGCATGATGCCTTGTGTGATGAGGCGTTACCTTGATTCTTGTGCATAAGTGTCATCTCGAACTTGCCCTGAATGTGATTTAAGACAAAATTCTAGGTGTGACCGAGCTTGGAAGATGACCTTAGGCCTTTTTTAACAGCCACTTTGCCCAAATGACTTCCCATGATTTCAACCCTAGTAAAACCCGTTGAACTTGTGACCGTTCCTTGGCACCTTATTAACACCATAACCTCTTTAGAACCTCTATCTTGGCATCTATCCTACTTAATTACTTGAAAATGAAATGTAGGCTAAAAGCCTAAGTTTGAGGGGGGAATGAATGATAACATAGGCAAATGCCTAAGTTTGGGGGTGTATGTGATCAAATGAGGAGAAGAAAAGAAGTACACTCAAAGTGCAAGGTAGCACCTTAGGTTTGAATTGAAAATTTGCTACAAAAGTTCAATCCAATGAGCAAAATGAAAAGAAAAAATAGGTGCTACCAAACAAAGGCGATACAAGGAGTTTGAATGATCATGAGTAAAAATGAGAAATCTTAGGTTGTGTGAGGGAGAAATTAGGTGAAGTTGAAATTTGAAAATGTGAGCAGTGTTTGAAATGAGAACAAAGAGCATTAGGGAGGTGTAACCACTTGAACCAAATGAAATCCTCACCTTAGACCTAGCCAACATCATAACCCGCAAGTCCTTGGTAATTCCAAGCTTGGCTATCCTACATTAGTGGTGATATACATGAAGGACAAGCCTATGGTTCGAGGCGTATGCACTTGAACATCTTTGAAAGAGTGAGAGTCTTTTTGGTTCTCCTATAATCCCGGTTGTTTGTGAATGGAATGATTATGAGTGAGATTCTCTCTTGTGGTGAGTGGCAGCATGCACTCGAATTGAAACATGAGGTCTCTATTTCAATTGAGGGGAATGACTGAGACAAGTTGTGTGCCGAATATCGAGGCAAACCTTGATGGTCCATGCCAATGACTTGAGAAGCTTAAATGTCTTATTTTGAATGACAAAATTCCCTTGATTTGAAATGAGAATGAAGTCCTTTTGAAAAAGTTTTGAAATAGCCAAATGCCTTGGAAAGACTTCTCCCCGAGTACATCTGCTCCATCGTAAACCCCTCCCTCTGATCACCGTCGACTTTTAGCACTTGGTCCATAACAATTGGCTCTATGGAGGTCTACTCGTAGACCACATATAGACATAAAACTCAAATATCTCAACAATTAGGATCTCGCAGTACATTCCCGGATCCAATTCGAGTCTAAATCAGTAGTCATGTATCAATAACCCTCATCAAGGATGTCCAAAGCGTATCCAGGTCTAAATCAGTAGTCATGTATCAATAACCCTCATCAAGGGTTCCAAAGCGTATCCGGGTCTAAAACAGTAGTCATATCTCAATAACCCTCGTCGAGGGTGCCCGGAGCGTATCCGGGTCTAAAAAAGAAGTCAAGTATCAAAATTCCTAAACAGGGTGCCCGACTCATATCTGGGTCTAAATCCATAGAAAACAACGTCTAGTGTTGTGGTCCAGCCGAGCCTAGAATCAGAATGAAGATCAATAATCAAATCATCGTAATCTCCCTTCTACTCTGAGAGGTTTTGTAAAAGTCAATTTAAAACCCCCTTTCAAAGTCATGTACCGAAAATGGGCCCTCGGGGCCATGCAAAGTTTAGAAAATCAATTATAGTAGGCTCAAAGCAAAATCAGTAATAAAACATGCAGGAAAACCTATTCATGTATGATATGCTCACAAACAATATAGTATCCCAAAATGGCTCACAAACATTTCCTATCGGCCCTGACAGGCTCAACAACTCTACAGCAGTCATAACCAGCCTAAAAGGATATCTCTATGTCCGGGACTCATGAACATTCCCAAATAACCCACCATCTATGTTCCAGAGTCAATACAAGGCCACACAGGACCACAACGGTAATATACAATATTGACACGAATACTTCAATCAACGTGCAAAATAAATGGACAGAAAAGGCGGGCAAGGTCTGGGGTACCAACCTATAACAACCCACCCAAGGATGCTAATTAATGCAGTTATGGCCTATATACGCAGAGTCTAGGTAGGGAAATCCATAACCTACCTGTCGTGTAATGAATAGCTACGGGGTCGGCGTCGTCCAGGCTCGAACTGCTCCAGAAAGCTCCAAATTTTGAAACCACTATCAATAAAATAATCTACACATTAAAACAAGACTAAGGATACCCATATTACTATAATAATAGCCGGGTCAAAATTTGGGTCACAAACAGACTCGTGGGCCTCGTATCCCAAAACTGGAAACAAAAAATACCAAAGTGTTTCGTACCATCTCGGGAGCGTATGCTCAAAATTTAAGCGGAAACGGACAATAATTGGGGCTCAAAACATCCCGCTCAAGTCAAGAATTAAAGAAGGAATTTTAAGAATGAACAATCGGAAATTAAGCAAGAAAGCTTACCATAAAGCGAGGAATTTCACCCGAACAACGAGTCTAGGGGAAGAATCTACAAGAGTTTCAAAGCTTTAGAGACTCCTAACAATGGTGGTTTCTTTATAAAATAAGAGAAGAACAAGTTGGGGAAGAAGACTTACAAATTGTCGAGGGAATGCAGATTTTTGATGAGCAAAAGATTCCCCAAGTTCAAGAACTAATTTGGAGCAATTTGGTAGAGAGAATTTTCAGTTTGGAGTTGGGAGGAAACAAGAATTTGAGGTGAAAACTCGAAGGAGGAAATATTTATAGGGGTTGGACGCAGGTCTGCGCCGTTCGCGCTAAACAAATTTTGTTGTAGAAGACCAACAACCAAAACTTCTACGGGGTGTTTCGGCCATAATCAGAACCCGATACTCACAAACTAAATATGCTATTAGAGGGGAAATGATATTCGAGACTCAACAGAACTAATAAAACTTCCATACTAGGTCATTTCAGATGATGTTTTACCTAAGTAACCACTAGCTAACGCCAACCAAACAAACAAAATGAACTCGGATCACCCGAGACCCGAACCAATCAACTACCTAACACAAACTCGGCATTCCAGAGCTAACGACACTGACAGAATTTCCATCTGAGGCCGTCTTCTCCGAATGTTGACCAAAGTCAACCAAATAAGCCCAACTTTCTTGAAAACACAGAACGAGAGAGAATTCCAAGCTGAAAAGCTCCCGGATCCCGACCAAAGGTCGCTCTAGACCAAAGTCCACGCTCAGGAGCTAACAGAACTGCCGGAATTCAATTTCGAGCACGTTCACCAAGAATGTTGACTGAAAAGTCAATGATTTCAAAAGCTTAAAGCTCTACAACAAGAAATGGCCAAAAAGACCAAACAAACGGCCCAGGCACCAAACTACCAGTCCCAGCAATCCATAAATGACTTGGGGTCGCTACAGGCAAGCTCTAATAGTACGAGAAAGGAAAACACGTGTAAATGACCAAAAAGATCATTACATTATCCACTACTAAAAAGACTTTCGTCCCCGAATGTCAGGAAAGAAGGAAAGACTAGAGATTAAAAGAACAGCGGATACACAGCCCGCACTACTCTCTCAGACAGCCTGGGTAGCCTCCTCGACCGGACGGCATCCAAGACAACAGAACCAAAGAAAGCAACCAAGCCTAAACTTCTTACTAACCAAGCTAGATTCCAACCTCAAACTCCAAAACTCCAAGGATCTGCCAACCCAAACTGAACCCCAAGAATCTCAACCGAAAACACCGATGCACATTGAAACCAGAGAAGAAAGGCGACCAACACACTGAACTCGAATCTTCAAGACCATAACAAAGTTTACCAGAAAAGCCAATAACTAAAACTCTAAATAGGAATTTGTATACAAGTCAAACACTCAAACACCCTCAAAGCATCAACTGACACACCGGAGATCCACAATCTTCGCTTATACTCTACCACGAACGTAGTCACCTCTTTTTGCTCAAACTTCTTTCAAATCAAGCTATAGTCCACTAGCATTTGCAATCCAAGATAACAACTTGAAGCGTTTCTTCGGAAACTGGAGTTACCTGTCCTTACTAACCATCAACTAATGGGTGAACACTTTTGCTAACATCAAATTCGATAATTGAACCCAACTGAACCAACCATCTGAACCAGACTGAAGTCCATACACCCAAGTTAGGAAAGGCACGTATGAATACCCTGTGTTAACAGAGAAACTCCCAAACTATAGAATGAACCCAATTGTTGCACCGTGCTAAGTCTGAGTCAATTGGAAGCAAACAAACCAGGGAAACCTGCCCAATATACCTAAACCAAAACCAAGCCACTGCAAGTAGTGTGGTAAGTCTACCACAAAGCTCGTAACCATCACTAAGCCCCCAACTCTAAGAAGTACTGTTGCTACTCCAAATACTCGAACACCATTCAGATTTGAAATTCCTTTACAAATCTCTACTCGGGAAGGAGTATACCATCCCTCGAATCTCAAGTCAAAACACCCTGTAGGCAAAGAAAAAGGTGCCTGGGGTTCAAAGTTTCCATCTAGCCATAGAAATTTTTGCATATACCTTCAACTCATCCCTTTGGCCCAAATCAACCGTTCTACCATATCAACACACAAACAAACCATCCTGAAACATACCACATACAAAACTTCTAGACCACACTGGCTAAGTCTAACCAACACTGGGACCACATATCAAAGACAGCCCCTTAAGAATCAACATGCACTATCTGAGCACACATAATACACTAACACCGATTCTCGAACTTACGCCACCGAGTTTTCCTAACCAAGGTAGAAGGAACATCATACTATCAGGAACAATACTGAAAAATGGGATGTCTAGTCTAACTCAAGAGGTTAGCCAACGGCTAGGTGTCCAATGCCAACTGCCACCCCATAACAGAAAATGGGTAAGCTAAGTTGTCCGAACTCAATGCTTTCCAACCAAGAAGCTGCAACTGAAAGAACAACCATGAACCATCCAGAGTAGTTTGCTAGCCCACGATTCTGAAACCCAAATTTAAAATTTCCAACCAAAGCTCTTATCGAACTCGTATGCTGCCAATAAACCCTTAGGAACTGATGTCAACTATGCCTGAATATGCAAGTTTCCAAAACCACAACTGCAATTGAAATTTCAAACTAATTGAAGGAAAACCACTACAATCTGTAGATGGCCGAATAAACTCACCAACACACGATCCCAAAGCAAACCTTCATCGTCACCTCAGTCAACTACTGAAACACATAAGCATGAACAAAGTCATCTCTCTCCTTTTTCAACTAAACAAAACCTTTCCGTAGCATATACTGAACCTTACCAACTCCCTATCAAATAAAATCTAGAGCCATTACCTTAGCTCCCATACTTACATTGTCAAAACTTAACAAGGTAGGAGAAGAATGGGCCGGATGCCCAACTTACCCAAACTACTACGAATACACCTCAACCATGATTCTATGGTCAACACGTAGTTGAAAATGCTAAAGCCAAAACTCAATCACAATACTGAATCAAAAGCTCAACCAAAGGGCTACGATCAAAATTTATTCCAACTGGAATCGGGGAGACAATTAACATCCCAACTGGATAAGAAACTGAGGGAGACCATGGGAAGCACCCACATACCTGCTAACCTCCTAACCAACCAAACAAAGAGGATCGATTCTAATCACTTAAAAAACCAAACCAATCTATGCAAGCTAGGCTACTGATACCTCTCAACTTAAGTTAAAGCTCAAACTCTGGCACAAATACCGGTAACATATCAAACTAACACCAGAACCTCTAGCAAAAGCTAGGAAACATCCTAGGTAACAACCATCTAGTACTGCTCTAAAGGGAAGACTCAACACAAGCCTAGAGTCACAACGAAACTAGAAAACAAACCCAACCAGAAAATAGACTAACAAGAACTACCCACGAGCTACAACTCTGGGTAAAATACCTCATAAGGATAACTCACCCCATACATTACTAAGGAATAATCTACCAAGAAAGCAACGCATAGATACTACAATACAAGTAGCTAATCAACTAAACAAGTAGTAGGTAAGCATATAAGCAAATAAATGACAAAAAGGATAGAATTGCAATGCAAGCAGGACCATCACAAGTCAAAGGTAGAAAAAGCCTAACATGGAGCAATGATATCAGGAACCTATACATGTGGCCCACCAGGAAGGGCATCAGACTAACAAAATCTAAATCTGGGCTGAGTAGTCAAAGTTGAAAGCTCTGCCATCCTTCGTCGGGGACAAGCTCAAAAAAGGTGACCAACTTTCCCACAATCATAACAACTAGGCTGACCAAGATAAATAATCATGTGAAATTCCTAGAAAGATGCCCACGCTCACCACATCAAAAATAGCCTCTGCCAGATGAAGTCCAACAGGAAGATCTCACGGAACCTGACCGGCCACCACAGCCTACACACTCTGAAGGAAAACCCCGAAGGATATGATCCGAACCCTATCTACTCTTCTCAACATGCCCTACACAACTACTCTCTGGAACCTGTGGAGCAACCAAAACTGGCCTGCTAGATAAGAAGCAACATAACTGATCTCTAGTAGACAATCCCATATCTCGAGTCTGAGAACCTCGAGATCTATCCTGGCGATGATGTTTAATAGCACCACCTCCATAAGCCTTATGGCACAAACTCCTGACAGCCCAAGCATGATCCACTACCTGAAGGAAGGTAGTCGCAACCGTAACCAAATGCTCGGTTGCTAAATAGAGCCCTAAAATTAAACCCCCAACAAAGCTCTGAACTCTATCAAACTTTGAAGGCACAGTCCTAGAAGTACGCCTAACCATCTCGTGAAATTTTACCTTATATTCCAACACCAACATACAACCATGCTGGAGAACTGGAAGATCAACCCTAGCTGAAGCACTGCTCATAGAACCGGGTACTGAAACACCCACCAAAAGACTCAGAGTCCTAGCCATAGTGTCCTGAAGAACTGGAGTAGTTATGAATCCAATCGGAGAATGGGATGACCCCACACCCCCTATATGATGCGGTATACTCTCATTCTGAAGTCATGGCACTGACGGAAGCACTGACACAATAGGCACAGAAGCCTTGACATCACCTATTGTTGAACTCATTTTAGGCATCTGAGAAGGAAAGAAACAACCAAAGTTTAGAAGTCAATAGAACCAGGAACGCACGACAAAGAGCCAAGAATATGAAACTTTTCCTAACAATGCCATATAGCTTCTCGCAGATAGGATACGGACGTCATCGTATCTATCGATAAGACTCTACGTAGATAGTTTCTTCTGTACCACGACACTAGTGAACCTAGAGCTTTGATACCAAGCTATCACGACCCAATTTATCAGGTCATGATGGCACTTACAACCCACCAGTAGGCGAACCAATTCCCATAGTATGGAACGGTTAGTAATGGGAAACTACCTAACCAATACACACAATGAAAAGAAGTGAGCAGAAGAAGAATATAAAGGTAAGACAACATGAAAGCAATAACCTAAAATATATATACACATGATACTACACCAAACCCAAGACTTGGTATCAATAATACCAAATCTTCTAGTAGAGTACAAGTGCTAGAAGTAACAAATAAGTACAATTGTCTTCGAATATAGATACAAGAGTAACAATACAACACATGAGATGTAGACAAGCCCCGACTGTTAGGCGCTCACCCTTTCTCGAATCTCCCAAAGATTGCACGAGTCTCCAACGCGATCAAAGGTAAAAGCTCAACTAATATTTGAACCAAGAAGTGCATAAGTGTAGTATGAGCACCAAGACAATGGATACTCAGTAGGCATCATCGGCTGACTGAGCCAATATAAGATATAAAAATAGTAATATAGCAGATAGCAAGAAAGCAATCACAGAAGAAAGGAAGAAGCACAAGGAACTAGCATAAGGAATGATCTACCAAGGGTTACAAGTATACATACTAGCACAAGACATATACATAACACAGAAACACAGGTGTAAGGAAGAAGAATGCACCTTGAATCCTTGCAACAATAGTATATAAAAGGAGAGAGAGAATCAGGAATGTGGCAGTATACCAGTAACCTCAAGTAAAAGGAAAAGAAGGAAGGCAATCTAACATACTCAAGATGGAATCCACAAGCATAAGGAAAACATAACACTAATCCAACTTCAAGATAGCATAAACAGGAACCCACCTCAAAAGTACAACCCTAGGATAGAATAACTAACCCACAATAACCGAGAAATACTACTCAAATCCAGATAAAAATGGAACCAGAAACTCACAATCTTTTTTGAAGGCCACACAAAAGTCCTCAATAAGATAGGACTCCCTAGCCCTCTCAATAATAAAAATCCTACAATTGGAGCCTCAACAGGATAATAATCGCTAAATCACCAAGAAACAAGGACCATAACTAGCTTTATAAAGCAACAAGAGTAATCTAAACTACCTACAGTCCCCACGGCCGCCCATACAATCAAGGAACGCAATCAAGTGAAAAAAAACCCTCCGGCCGCCCATATTATCGGAGGGTACACAAAACACACAACAAACAAGGGTGGAATCCGAGTGAAATATGCATGCTAATATGATATGCTGAATCAGGAACCAAGTGTGATCATAGTGTTGTATGTTACCCCCTTCGATGCCCTAAAGGCCAGTAAAGGCGGGATCCATGGAATGACTTCTCCCGAGTACATCTGCTTCACCGTAAACCCCTCCCTCCGATCACCAACGGCCTGTAACACTTGGTTCGGAACAATAGGGTCAATAGAGGTCTACTCGTAGACCACATACAGACACAAAACTCAAATATCTCAACAATTAGGATCTCACACTATGTGCCTGGATCCAATCCGAGTCTAAATCAGTAGTCATATATCAATAACCCTCACAAGGGTGTCCAGAGCTTATTTGGGTCTAAATCAGTAGTTATGTATTAATAACCCTCATCAAGGGTGCCCAAAGCGTATCCAGGTCTATAACAGTAGTCATATCTCAATAACCCTAGTCGAGGGTGCCCAGAGCGTATCCAGCGCTAAAACGGAAGTCAAGTATCAAAATCCCTAAACAGGGTGCCTGACTCGTATCCGGATCTAAATATATAGAATACAACATCTAGTACTGCGGTCCAGCCGAACCTAGTATCAAAATGAAGATCAGCAATCAAATCATTGTAATCTCCCCTCTACTCCGAGAGTTTTTGTAAAAGTCAGTTTAAAAACCCCTTTCAATGTCATGTATCGAAAATGGGCCCTTGGGGCTATGCAAAGTTTACAAAATCAATTATAGTAGGCCCGAAGCCAAATCGGTAGTAAAACACGCAGGAAAACCTATTCATGAATGATATGCTCGCAAACAATAGAGTAGCCCAAAATGGCTCACAAACATTTCCTATCGGCCCTGCACAGGCTCAACAACTCTACATCATTCATAACCATCCTAAAAGGATATCTCTATGTCCAAGACTCACGAACATTCCCAAATAACCAACCATTTATGTTCCAGAGTCAATACAAGGCCACACAGGGCCACAAAGGTAATATACAATATTGATACAAATACTACAATCAACGTACGAAATAAACGGACAGAAAAGGCGGGCAAGGTCTGGGGTACCAACCTATAACAACCCACCCAAGGATGCTAATTAATGCAGTTATAGCCTATATATGCCGAGTCTGGGGTACCTGTCGTCCGATGAATAGTTGCGGAGATGGCATCGTCCAGGCTCGAACTACTTCGGAAAGCTCCAAATTTCAAAACAACTATCAACAAAATAATCTACACATTAAAACTAGATTAATGATACCCATATTGCTATAATAATAGTCGGGTCAAAATTTAGGTCACAAACGGGACCATAGGCCTCGCAACCCAAAATCGGAAACAAAAAATACCAAAGTGTTCCTTACCATCCCAGGAGCATATGCTCAAAATTTAAGCAGAAACAGACAATAATTGGGGCTCAAAACAGCCCGCTCAAGTCAAGAATTAAAGAAGGAATTTTAAGAATGAACAATCGGAAATTGAGCAAGCAAGCTTACCATAAAGTGAGGAATTTCACCCGAACAACGAGTCTCACGAACCCACGATCATGCACTCACAAAAGGGGAAGAATCTACAAGAGTTTCAAAGCTTTATAGACTCCCAACAATGGTTGTTTCTTTAGAAAATAAGAGAAGAACAAGTTGGGGAAGAAGACTTACCAATTGTCGAGGGAGTGCAGATTTTTGATGAGCAAAAGATTCCCCAAGTTCAAGAATTAATTTGGACCAATTTCGTAGAGAGAATTTTCAGTTTGGAGTTGGGAGGAAACAAGAATTTGAGCTGAAAACTCGAAGGAGGAAAGATTGATAGGGGTTGGTAGTAGGTCCGCGCCGTTGGCGCTGACCGGGTGCCGTTGGTGCTGAACAAATTCTGCTGCAGAAAATAGGCAATAGCCAAAACTTCTACGGGGTGTTCCGTGCATAATCAGAACCCGATACTCACAAACCAAATATGCTATTAGAGTGAAAACGACATTCCTGACTCAACAGAACTGATGAAACATCCATACTAGGTCGTTTCAGATAAATGTTGACCTAAGTCAACACTAGCTAATGTCAACCAAACATCCGAAATGAGCCTGGATCACCCAGGACCTGAACCAACCAACTACCTAACACAATCTTTGCATTACGGAGCTAACGGCACTGATGGAATTTCCATCCGAGGCTGTCTTCTCCGAATGTTGACCAAAGTCAACAAAATAAGCCCAACTGGCCTGAAAACACAGAACAAGAGAGAATTCCAAGCTGAAAAGCTCCCGGATCCTGACCAAAGGTCCTTTTAGACCAGAGTCCACGCTCCAGAGCTAAGGAAACTGTCAGAATTCGATTCCAAGCACGTTCACCAAGAATGTTGACTGAAGTTAATAATTTTCGAAGCTTAAAGCTCTAAAACAAGGAATGGCCAAAAATACCAAACAAACGGCCCGGGCACCGAACAACTGGTCCCAGCAAGCCATAAATGACTTGGGGACGCTACAGGCAAGCTCTAACAGTACGAGAAAGGCGAACACGTGTAATGACCAGAAAGGTCATTACATCATCCACTACTAAAAAGACTTTCATCCCCGAATTTTAGGAAAGAAGGAAAGACTAGAGATTAAAAGAACAGCGGATACACAACCCACACTACTCTCTCAGAAAACCTAGGTAGCCTCCTCGATCGAATGGCACCCAAGAGAACAGAACCAAAGAAAGCAACCAAGCCTAAACTTCTTACTAACCAAGATACACTGAACTCGAATCTTCAAGACCATAACCAAGTTTACTAGAAAAGCCAACAACAAAAACTCTAACTCATGAACTTGTTGATCCGTAAAACTCTTTTTATTCTTAAATAGGAAGTTGCATACAAGTAGAACACTCAACCACCCTCAAAGCATCAACTGACACACCGGAGATCCACAGTCTTTGCTTATACTCTACCAAGAACATAGTCACCTCTTTTTGCTCAAACTTCTTTCAAGTCAAGCTATAGTCCACTAGCATTTGCCATCCAAGATAACAACTTGAAGCATTTCTTCAAAAAGTGGAGTTACCTGTCCTGACTAACCATCAACCAATGGGAGAACACTTTTGCTAACATCAAACTCGATAACTTAACCTAACTGAACCAACCATCTGAACCCGACTGAAGTCCGCACACCCAAGTTAGGAAAGGCACGTATGAATACCCTGTATTGACAGAGAAACTCCCAAACTGTAGAACAAACCCAATTGTTGCACTGTGCCAAGTCTGAGTTAACTGGAAGCAAACAAACCAGGGCAACCTTCCCAATAGACCACAACCAAAACCAAGCCACTGCAAGTAGTGTGGTAAGTCTACCACGAAGCTCGTAACCATCACTAAGCCCCCAACTCTAAGAAGTACTGTTGCTACTCCAAATACTCGAACACCATTCAGATTTGAAATTCCTTTACAAATCTCAACTCGGGAAGGAGTATACTATCCCTCGAATATCAAGTCAAAACACCCCGTAGGCAAAGAAAAAGGTGCTTGGGGTTCAAAGTTTCCATCTAGCCATAGAAATTTTTGCATATACCTTCAACTCATCCCTTTGGCCCAAATCAACCGCTCTACCGTATCAACACACAAACCAACCATCCTGAAACATACAACATACCAAACTTCTAGTCCACACTGGCTGAGTCTAACCAACACTGGGACCCCAAATCAAAGAGAGCCCCTGAAGAATCAACTAATCAAGCTTTCAACTCTTGATAACCAATGGTGAACACTAGTATCTAAGTATCATTAGAACCAAAAATAGCCTCGCTAGTCTCAACACGCACTATCTGAGCACACATAATACACTATCGCTGATTCTCAAACTTACGCCACCGAGTCTGTCCAAACAAGGTAGAAGGAACCTCATACTATCAGGAACACTACTGGAATCTGGGATGTCTAGTCTAACTCAGCGGTTAGCCAAGGACTAGATGTCTAGTCAAAACTTAACAAGGCAGGAGAAGAATGGGTCGGATGCCCAACTTACCTAAACTGCTACTAATACACCTCAACCACGAGGCTATGGTCAACACATAGTTGAAAATGCTAAAGCCAAAACTCAATCACAATACTGAATCAAAAGCTCAACCAAAGGGCTACGATCAAAATTCATTCCAACGGGAATCAGGGAGACAATAAAATAGCCCAACCGGATAAGAAACTGAGGGAGACCATGGGAACAACCCATATACCTTCCAACCTCCTAACCAACCAAAGAAAGAGGATCGATTCTAATCACCTAAATAACCAAACCAATCTATGCACGCTAGTATAACCGACACCTCTCAACTTAAGTCAAAACTAAAACTCTGGCACAACTACCAGTAACACATCGAACCAACACCAGAACCTCTAGAAAAAGCTAGGAAACATCATCGGAAACAACCATCTAGGGCTGCTCTAGAGGGAAGACTTAACACAAGCCTAGAGCCACAACGAAACTAGAAAACAAACCCAACCAGAAAAGTGACTAACAAGAACTACCCACGATCTACAACTCTGGGTAAAACACCTCATAAGGATAACTCACCCCATCCACTACTAAGGAATAATCTACCAAGAAAGCAATGCATAGATACTACAATTCAAGTAGCTAATCAACTAAACAAGTAGTAGGTAAGCATATAAGCCAATAAATGACAAAAAGGATAGAATCGCAATGCAAGCAGAACCATCACAAGACGACGGTAGCAAAATCCTAACCTGGAGCAACGATATCAGGAACCTTTACATGTGGCCTACCAGGAAGGGCATCAGACTGATAGAATGTAAATCTTGACTGAGTAGTCAAAGCTAAAAGCTCTTCCATCTCTCGCCAGGGACAAGCTCAAAAAAGGTGACCAACTTCCCCACAATCATAACAAACAGGCTGACCAGGATACAGAATCATGGGGCAATTCCTAGCAAGGTGCCCATTCTCAGCACATTGAAAATAGCCTCTACTAGATGAAGCTACGTGTCCAATGCCAACCGCCACCCCATAACAGAAAATGGGTAAGCTAAGTTGTCCGAACTCAATGCTTTCCAACCAAGAAGCTGCAACTGAAAGAACAACCATGAACCATCCGGAGTAGTTTGCTATCCTACAATTCTGAAACCCAACTTTAAAATTGCCTACCTAAGCCCTTGTCGAACCCGTATGCTACCAATAAACCCTTAGGAACCGAACTCAACTAGGACTAAATATGCAAGTTTCCAAAACCACAGTTGCAACTGAAATTTCAAACCAATTGAAGGAAAACCACTTCAATCTGTAGACGGCCGAATCAACTCACTAATACACGATCCCAAAGCAAACCTTCATCGTCACCTCAGTCAACTATTGAAACACATAAGCATGAACAAACAGTCATCTCCCACCTTTTTCAACTAAACAAAATCTTTCTGTAGCATATACTTAACCTTACCAACTCCTTATCAAATAAAATCTAGAGCCATTACCTTAGCTCCCATACTTACATTGTCAAAACTTAACAAGGCAGGAGAAGAATGGGTCGGATTCCCAACTTACCCAAACTGCTACGAATACACTTCAACCACGAGGCTACGGTCAATACGTAGTTGAAAATACTAAAGCCAAAACTCAATCACAATACTGAATAAAGCTCAACCAGAGGGCTAAGATCAAAATTCATTCCAACTGGAAATGGGGAGATAATAAAATAGCCCAACCAGACAAGAAATTGAGGGAGACCACGAGAATAACTCATATACCCGTCAACCTCCTAACCAACCAAACAAAGAGGATCAATTCTAATAACCTAAAAAACCAAACCAATCTATGCATGCTAGCATAACCGACACCTCTCAACTTAAGTCAAAGCTTAAACTCCGGCACAACTACTGGTAACACATTGAACCAACACCAGAACCACTAGCAAAAGCTAGGAAACATCCTAGGCAACAAACATCTAGGACTACTCTAGAGGGAAAACTCAACACTAGCCTAGAGCCACAATGAAACTAGAAAACCAACCCAACCAGAAAAGAGACTAACCAAAACTACCCAAGAACTACAACTATGGGTAAAACGCCTCACAAGGATAACTCACCCTATCCTCTACTAAGGAATAATCTACCAAGAAAGCAACGCACAGATACTAAAGTTCAAGTAGCCAATCAACTAAACAAGTAGTAGGTAAGCATATAAGCAAATAAATGACAAAAATGATAGAATCGCAATGCAAGCAGGACCATCATAAGCCGAAGGTAGCAAAAGCCTAACCTGGAGCAACGATATCAGGAACCTCTACATGTGGCCTACCAGGAAGGGCATCAAACTGACAAAATCTAAATCTGGACTGAGTAGTCAAAGCTAAAAGCTCTGCCATCCCTCGCCGGAAACATGCTCAAAAAAGGTGACCAACTTCCCCACAATCATAACAACCAGGCTTACCAGGATACAGAATCATGGGGCAATTCCTAGCAAGGTGCCCATTCTCACCACATTGAAAATAGCCTCTACCAGATGAAGTCCAACAGGAAGATCTCATGGAACCTGACTGGCCACCATAGCCTACACACTCTGAAGGAAAACCCCGATGGATATGATCCGAACCCTGTCTACCCTGGAGCAACCAAAACTGGCCTGCTAGATAAGAAGCAACAAAACTGATCCCTAGCAGACAATCCCCTATCTCGAGTCTGAGAAACTCAAGATCTATTCTTGCGACGATGTTTCATAGCACCACCTCCATAAGCCTCACCGCACAAACCCTTGATAGACCAAGCATGATCCACTACCTGAAGGAAGGTAGTCCCAACAATAATCAAATGCTCGATCACTAAATGCAGCGGTGAAATCAAACCCCCAAGAAAGCTCTAAACTCTATCAAACTCTGAAGGCACAGTCCTAGCAGTACGCCTTACTATCTCGTGAAATTTTACCTCATAGTCCAACACCGACATACAACCCTGCTGGAGAACTGGAAGCTCAACCCTAGCTAAAGCACTGCTCATAGAACCAGGTACTAAAACACCCACCGAATTACTCAGAGTCCTAGCCACGGTGTCCTGAAAAATTGGAGTAGCTATGAATCCAATCGGAGAATGGGCTGACCCCACACCCCCTATCTAATACAATATACTCTCATTTTGAAGTCCTAGCACTAACAGAAGCACTGACACAACAGGCACATATGCCTTGACATCACCTATTGTTAAACTCATCTTAGGCATCTGAAAAGGAATGAAACAACCAAAGTTTAGAAGTCACTAGAACCAGGAACGCATGACAAGGAGCCAAGAATATGAAACTTTTCCTAACAATGCCATATAGCCTCCCGCAGATAGGATACAGATGTCATCATACCGATCAGTGAGACTCTACATAGACACTTGCTTCTGTACCATGACACCGGTGAACCTAGAGCTCTAATACCAAGCTGTCATGACCCAATTTCTCAGGTCATGATGGCACCTATAACCCTCCAGTAGGCGAACCAATTCCCATAGCCCAGAACGACTAGTAATGGGAAACTACCTAACCAATACGCACAATGAAAAGAAATAAGCGGAAGAAGAATATAAAAGTAAGACAACGCGGAAGCAAAAACCCAAAATATATATACACATGATACTACACCAACCCCAAGACTTGGTATTGATAATACAAAAGCTTCTAATAGAGTACACATGCTAGAAGTAACAAATAAGTACAACTATTTTCGAATATAGATACAAGAGTAACAGTACAACAGATGAGATGTAGACAAGCCTCGACCATCAGGCATTGACCCTGGTCTCGAATCTCCCAATGGTTGCACGATTCTCCAACGCGATCAACGGAAAAAGCTCAACTAATATTTGCACCAAAAAGTGCATAAGTGTAGTATGAGCACCAAGACAACGGGTACTCAGTACGCATCCTCGGCCAACTGAGCCAATATAAGATATAAAAACAGTAATATAGCAGATAACAAGAAAGTAATCACAAAAGAAAGGAAGAAGCACAAGGAACTAGCACAAGGAGTAATCTACCAAGGGTTGCAAGTATACATGCTAGCACAAGACATATACATAACACAAAAACACAGGTGTAAGGAAGAAGAACGCACCTTGAATCCTTGCAATAATAGTATATAAAAGGAGAGAGAGAATCAGGAATGTGGCGGTATACCAGTAACCTTAAGTAAAAGGAAAAGAAGGAAAGCAGTCTAACATACTCAACATGGAATCAACAAGCATAAGGAAAACATAACACCAATCCAACTTTAAGATAGCATAAACATGAACCCATCTCATAAGTAAAACCTTAGGATGGAATAATTAACCCATAATAACTGATAAATACTACTCAAATCCGGATAAAAAAGGAACCAGAAACTCACAATCTGCTCAGAAGGCCACACAAAAGTGCCTCAATAAGATAGGACTCCCTAGCCCTCTCAATAATCAAAATCCCACAACTGGAGCCTCAACAGGCTAATAATCGCTAAATCACCAAGAAACAAGGACCATAACCAGCTCCATAAAGCAACAAGAGTAATGTAAACTACATATAGTCCCAACGGCCGCCCATACAACCGAGGAACACAATCAAGTGAAAAACAAACCCTCTGGCCGCCCATACAACCAGAGCGTACACTGAACACGCAGCAAACAAGAGTAAAATCTAAGTGAAATATGAATGATAATATGATATGATGAATCTGGTACCAAGTGTGATCATAGTGTTATATGTTACCCCCTTCGGTGCCCCAAAGGTCCAGTAAAGGCGGGATCCATGGAAGGACTTCTCCCGAGTACATCTGCTCTGCTGTAAACCCCTCCCTACGATCACAATCGGCTTGTCGCACTTGGTCCAGAACAATAGGGTCTATGGAGGTCTACTCGTAGACCACATACATATATAAAACTCAAATATCTCAACAATCAGGATCTCGCAGTACGTGTCCGGATCCAATCTGAGTCTAAATCAGTAGTCATGTATCAATAACCCCCACCAAAGGTGCCCAAAGCGTATCTGGGTCTAAATTAGTAGTCATGTATTAATAACCCTCATCAAGGGTGCCCAGAGCATATCCAGGTCTGTAATAGTAGTCATATCTCAATAACCCTCGTCGAGGGTGCCCGAAACGTATCCGGGCCTAAAACAGAAGTCAAGTATCAAAATCCTTAAATAGGGTGCCCGACTCGTATCCGGGTCTAAATCCATATAAAATAATGTCTAGCATTGCGGTCTAGTCGAGCCTATTATCAGAATGAAGATCAGTAATCAAATCATCCTAATCTCCCCTCTACTCCAAGAGGTTTCATAAAAGTCAGTTTAAAAACCACTTTCAAAGTTATGTCCTGAAAATGGGCCCTCGGGGCTATGCAAAGTTTAGAAAATCAATTATAGTAGGCCCGAAGCCAAATCAGTAGTAAAATATGCAGGGAAACCTTTTCATGTATGATATGTTCACAAACAATAGAGTAGCCCAAAATGGCTCATAAATATTTTCTATTAACCCTGCACAGGATCAACAGCTCTACAATAGTCATAACCAGCCTAAAAAGATATCTCTATGTCTGGGACTCGCGGACATTTCGAAATAACCCACCATCTATGTTCCAGAGTTAATACAAGGCCACACCGGACCACAATAGTAATATAAAATATTGATACGAATACTATAATCAACGTATAAAATAAATTGATAGAAAAGGTGGGCAAGGTCTGGGGTACCAACCTATAACAACCCAACCAACAACAACAACAACAACATACCCAGTGTATTCCCACAGCGTGGGGTCTGGGGAGGGTAGAGTGTACGCAGTCCATACCACTACCTCAGAGGTGAGGTAGAGAGGTTGTTTCTGATAGACCCCCGGCATAAAAACCCAACCAAAGATGCTAATTAATGCAGTTATAGCCTATATACGCAGAATCTAGGTAGGGAAAGCCATAACCTACCTATCGTCCGATGAATAACTGCGGGGACGACATAGTCCAGGCTCGAACTTCTCCAGAAAGCTCCAAATTATGAAATCACTATCAACACAATAATCTACACATTAAAACAAGACTAACGACACCCATATTGCTATAATAATAGCCGGGTCAAAATTCAGGTCACAAACAAGCCTGTGGGCCCTGCAACCTGAAATCAAAAATGAAAAACACCAAAGTGTTCGTTACCATCCCGGAAGCACATGTTTAAAATTTGAGTGGAAACAGACAACAATTGGGGCTCAAAATAGCCCTCTCAAGTCAAGAATTAAAGAAGAAATTTTAAGAATGAACAATCGAAAATTGAGCAAGAAAGCTTACAATAAAGCGGGGAATTTCACCCGAACAACGAGTCTCATGAACCCACGATCATGCACTTACAAAAGGTGCAGTATCTACAAGAGTTTCCAAGCTTTAGAGACTCCTAACAATGGTGGTTTCTTTAGAAAACAAGAGAAGAACAAGTTGGGGAAAATACTTACCAATTGTCGAGGGAGCGCGAATTTTTGATGAGCAAAAGATTCCCTAAGTTCAAGAACTAATTTGGAGCAATTTGGTAGAGAGAATATTCAGTTTGGAGCTGGGAGGAAACAAGAATTTGAGCTGAAAACTCGAAGGAGAAAAGATTTATAGGGGCTGGACGTAGGTTAGCATCATTGGCTCTGAAGGAAATCATAGGTTGGCGCTGAAAGAATTTTGCTGCAGAAAACCAGCAATAGCCAAAACTTCTACGAGGTGTTCCGGGCACAATCAGAACTCGATACTCACAAACCAAAAATGCTATTAGAGTGGAAAAGGCATTCCGGACTCAACAGAATCGATGAAACTTCCATACGAGGTCATTTCAGATGAATGTTGACCCAAGTCAACACTAGCTAATGCCAACCAAACATCCAAAGTGAGCTCGGATCACTCGAGACCCAAACCAACCAACTAGCTAACTCAAACTCAGCATTACAGAGCTAACGGCGCTGACCGAATTTTCATCCGAGGTTGTTTTCTCCTAATATTAACCAAAGTCATCCAAACAAGCTCAATTGTCCTAAAAACACAGAACGAGAGAGAATTCCAAGATGAAAAGCTCCTGAATCCCAACCAAAGGTCCCTCTACACCAAATTCCATGCTCCGGAGCTAACAGAACTGTCGAAATTTAATTCTGAGCACGTTCACCAAGAATATTGACTGAAGTCAATGATTTCAAAAGCTTAAAGCTCTAACACAAGGAATGGCCAAAAAGACCAAACAAAGTCCCTGGCACCAAACTACCGATCCCAGCAAGCCATAAATGACTTGGGGTCGCCACATGCAAGCTCTAACAGTATGAGAAAGGAAAACACGTGTAAATGACCGAAAGGGTCATTACAATATGTCGGTAATCTACCAACTTATTGAGCCTATATCCATGAATTATTGTTATGTTTTTAATAGATTTAGAGATTCTTATGGCCTTTATTGATGTCTATGCAAGTACTTTTGATAAATGATGAGAAACAAGGAAATGGACCCAAAAAGAGCAAAAAAGGAGTGAAGTGTTTGAAAAAGCTGGAGATTCTGACCTGAGATGCGGTGGTCGTGCGACACACACAAGTTGAGGTGCGAACCTCACCTCCTCCGCATAAAGCTTCAAAAGCCACTAAAGAATCTTCTAAGTAGTGCGACCATTGTGCGACGCGCACATCCCAAGGTGCAAACCACACCCCTTTCGCATGAAGCTCCCATTATTAGCTGAAGTCACTAGTCTTACTGAAGAGGGTGTGCGATGTGCACGTCACGCTGCACGAACTGCACATCGCGCTATACACCACTTAAAGGGAAATTTTGTCCTAAATTATAGTGACGTTTTGGGAACCTATAAAAGACCAATTTAGGCACAATTGTAAATAACATTCTTCAGTCCTGCATATTTTAGAAAGCTTTTTGCCGTGAGAACAAGTTTTTCCTCTCCAAAGAGAAGAGGGTTTGAATCCATTCTCTTGGTTAACCATTTGTGTACTCAAATTGAGCTTAGAACTTGAGATTTAGCTCCAATGAAGAGTATTTTGACTTACCCATTTGGTATATCTCTCTCTTTTGCTATGAGTGGCTAATTTCTCTTGTCTAGGGGTGTGTTGATGATGGGTGCTTGACAAATGGGTGTGGGTTTTGTTAATTCATCTATATAATTGCTTATTTGACATGGATCTAGTAGTTTCACAAAGTTTTAATCCTAAAATTGGTGGTTGCAAACATTAATGTTCATTACTTGACTATGTGATTCCTTGAAAGAGGATTTCATGGTTTCGGATGTGAAATTACTAGTGGGAACTTGGGACTCCATCCAGATTTGAGGGTAGAAATAGCTCTTATCGAAAAAATCACCAACTTAATTGTCTAAGCTAGAGATAGTGTGACCTCCCCAAGCTTAGATTGGTTGTTTGTATATTAAACCGATGATGCTCTAACCGAGATTATTGGATATATGGTTGTTGATCGAAAGATAACAATCCATACCTATGACCAATGCTACTTATGTTAATAAGAGAGAATAAGTGTGAATTGATGATCACCCTAGCCCAGGATTAAAGCCCCATCAGATACACATCCCTAGTTGCCTACTCAATTTGGTACACCCGCTTTCATTTATTTGCTTTGATTTGAATTGTGATCGTTTTAAGCATTTAATCTCATTGTGAACTCGTTTTGCACAATCATCATTTAGCTAGCTCCAAGTCCCTTGGGTATAACCCCGACACTCATTGGGAATTATAAATTTTGTTTTTCTGCACGATCGCCATGACCTCCAACTTTGGGGAGCACAATTTGAGAGTTCATCAGCTAGCGCCATCGTGCTGCTTGGGCACCGCTGGGCCTGAAGGCCAGCCTATTGAAGAAAACCAACAACGGCCAAATCTTCTACGAGTCATTCCAAGAATAATCAAAACCCGATACTCACAAACCAAACATGCTATTAGAGTGGAAACGACATTCTAGACTCAATGAAATTGATGAAACTCCTATTTAAGGTCGTTTCGAAGGAATGTTGTCCAAAGTCAACACTAGCTAAAACCAACAAAACACCCAAAATGAGCCCGACTCACCTGAGACCCAAACCAACCACGTACATAACCTACACTTGACATTCCGAAGCTGATAAAACCGTTGGACTTCAAATTTGATGCTCCGATCATCAAAAGTTGACCAAAGTAAATTTTCTAACTCAAACTAGCCTAAAAACACAATAAGAAACACAAAACAACACCAAAAGTTCTAAGGCCTCAATTAATAGTCCAACTAGACCAAACTCCACATTCTGGAGCTAACAGAACTATGATAATTCGATTTCGAGCACATTAGCTAAGAATATTGACAAATTTCAATGATTTCCTAAGTTAAAGCTCTAAAATAGGAAGATTGCTATAAGGACCAAACAAATGGCTAGGGCACCAAACCACCGATCCCAAAAAGTCATAAATGACTGGGGGCTGCTACAGGCAAGCTCTAACAGTATAAAGAAAGCATAAACATGGGAATGACCGGAAGGGTCATTACATCATCCACTACTAAAAAGGATTTTTATCCTTGAAAGTCAAGAATAAGGGAGTACCTAAAGGCTCAAACCACTGCAGATACTGAGCCTGCATCTCTCTCTCGGTCTCCCAGGTAGCCTCATCAAATGGATGATGCCTCCACTGAACCTTAACTACAAAAATTTCACGAGAACTCAATCTCTTGACATCTCTGGCTAGAATAGCAACTAGCTCCTCAATAAAATCTAGACTCTCATCCAACTGAATTGTATCTTGCTGCAACACATGATACTCATTCAGAACATACTGCCTCAACAACGATACATGGAATACTGGTTGCATGGCTGAAAACATCATAGGCAAAGAAAGCATATAGGCAACACTACCAACCCTTAAGAGACTCTCAAATGGTCCGATATACCTAGGGCTAAGCTTTCCCGCCTACAAAATATCATAAATCCCTTCATGGGCGATACATAGAGGAACACTAAGTCACCAACACTGAACTCTAAGGCACGAAGTCTACTTTCAGTGTAGTTCCTCTGCCTACTCTGGGTTGCCCAAAGTTTGTCCTGAATCACTCAGACTATGTCTAAGGAATCACGAAGAAAGTCTGTACTCTATGGCCTAGACTCTAAACCATTAAACCAACCCATCGGTGATCTGCAATGCCTAAAATACAATTCCTCAAATGGTGCCATGGCAATGCTTGAATGATAACTGTTATTATAAGAAAACTTTGCCAAAGGAATGAACTAATCCCAAGAACCTCCAAAGTTAAGAATAAATACCCGTAACATGTCCTCCAAGACCTGAATAATCCTTTTAGACTGGCCATCTTTTTGAGGGTGGAATGCAGTACTAAGCTAAACCTCTGTACCCAAGCCTTGATGAATAGCCCTCCAAAACTGATATGTGAACTGAGTGTCGCGGTCTGAAATGATAGAAGCTGGGACCCCATGCAAACAAAAAATCTCACGAAGATAAATCTGATCCAACCTCTCTGCATTATAAGTAGAATGGACCGGTAAGAATTACACTGACTTAGTCAGTCGATCAATAATTACCCAAATAGAGTCGAACCCTTGAGAAGTGCATGGCAACCAAACTATAAAGTCCATAATAATCCCTTCCCACTTCTACTCAGGAATGGGAATTCACTGCATGAATCTGCCAGGTATCATATGCTCAAACTTAACCTCCTGACAGTTCAAGCCCCAAAAAAAAACTCCACTATGTCCCGCTTCATACCACTCAACCAATAAAGTTGTCTCAAGTCTCTATACATCTTAGTTGCGGATGGATGGAATATCTAGAACAATACGCCTCATAGAGAATTAACTGAATCAAATCCCCAACTCTCGAAATACAAAGGTGACTATCAAACCTCAGAACCCCATCATAATCTAAGGTATCCCGGCTAGCCTCACCTCAAACAACCTGATCACGAATGTCCACAACCACTGATCCTCAAACTGGAGACTCTAAATCTGATCAACCAAAGTAGAACAAAACTCAATACTGGCAGGAACACTACGAGAATCAAAAAAGTCAAGCCTAACCAAACGGTTAGACAAGGAATGGATGTCCAAGGACAACGACCACTTCTGAACTAAAAGTAAATCTAGGCTTCCCATACTCACCACCTTCTGACTCAAGACATCCGCTACTATGTTTGCTTTTCCTGGATGATACAGAAGGGTGAAATGATAGTTCTTTAATAACTCAATCCATCTCCGCTACCTAGAGATCAGCTCTCGATGACTCGTGATGTATTGAAGACTACGGTGATCGATGAAGATCTCACAATGAACCCCATATATGTAGTGTCTTTAAATCTTGAGCATGAAAACTACCGCTGCCAACTCCAAGTCATAAGTGAGGTTGTTGCACTCGTGAACCTTCAGCTGTCTCGATGCATAAGATATCACTCGACCTTGTTGCATCAATACACAACTAAGACCAACCCCTAAAGAATCACAATATACTGAGAAGCCCTGACCCTCAACTGGCAAAGTCAATACTAGAGCTGAAGTCAACAAGGCCTTAAGCCTCTGAAAGCTATCCTCACACAGATCCGACCATTGAAATGGGACATCCTTCCTAGTAAGCCTAGTCAAAGGTGCTTCTATTGAAAAAAACCTCTCGACAAACCTCCTGTAGTATCCTGCTAACCAATAAAGTTTCAAACCTCGGTATGAGTGGTAGATCTTTTCCAATCACGAACAGTTGAAATCTTTCCTGGGTCCACTCTAATCCCATCCTTAGATACCACGTGTTCTAGGAATGCTACTGACTCAAGCCAAAACTCGCACTTTGAGAACTTGGCATAAATTCGATGGTCTCTTAAAGTCTAGAGTATAACCCTCAAGTGTTGCTCATGCTCATCTCTACACTTTGAGTATATCAGGATGTCATCAATGAATACAATCATGAACGAGTCCAAATATGAGCTGAGAACTCTGTGCATCAAGTCCATGAAAGCTGGGGGGAATTAGTCAACCCAAAAGAAATTACCAAGAACTCAGAGTGGCCATAATGTGTCCTGAATGCTGTCTTAGGGATGCCTTCCACCCTAATCCTCAACTATTGGTAGCCTGACCTCAAATCTATCTTCAAAAGCACGGCTGAACCCTGAAGTTGATCAAACAAGTCATCTATGCATGGCATCAGATACCTATTCTTCACAGTCACCTTATTCAGCTACCTACAATTAATACGCATCTCCATCGACCCATCTTCCTTCTTAACAAATATAACTCGAGCACCCCAAGGTGATACAGTCGGCCTAATGAAACCCATGGCCACAAATCCTTGAGCTCCTCCTTAAGCTCTCTTAACTCCGTTGGAGCCATACGATAAGGAGAAATAAAAATGGGCTTGGTGCCCGTCTCTAACTCAATAGCAAAGTAAATATCTCTCTTAGGTGGAAGGCTTGGTAGGTTGGTCAGAAACACATCTAGGAAATCTCTAACCACAAGAACTGACTCAGGGGATGAAGTGTCGGTGCTAGCATCTCAAACATATGCTAGATAAGCCAAACACCTGTGAGAAATCAACTTCTTAGCTCAAAGCTAAGAAATGATTCCAGATGGTGCACGGCTAACAGATCCCAGCTACACAACCAGGGATATGCCAGGAATGACTATGGTAATGGTTATGGCATAGGAATGCAAAACCGCACGGTGAGGGCATAACCATTCCATGCCTAGAATCACATCAAAATCTAACATATCCAGAATCATCAAATCACCCCAAGTCTCCAAATCACCAACAAAAATCATGCGGGATCTCACAACATGATCCACTACTATAGAATTTCCTACTAGGGGCGAAACATATACCTGCATAGATAATGACTCACTATCCAACCCCAAACAAGGAACATAGTAGGTAGATACAAATGAGCAAGTAGATCCAAGATCAAATAAATCCAAAGCTAACTAACGGCATAGATAAATTTTACCTGTGATCACAGCATCTTAGGCCTCTGTCTCCAGTCTCCCTAGGACCACATAAAACTGATGCTGACCACCCCTGACTGACCGCTATCCCTACCACCTATCCTGCCATGCGAGGAACTACCTCTACCCTAACCACTACCTCTTCTAGCCGATGGCTGCACTGCTCTGATAGGCTAAGCCAGTTGAGCAGCTGGCTGAACTGTACCCCGCTGGGGGAAATCTCTAGCATAGTCACTGATGACTCTACACAAATAACAAGGCCCTGATGGCCCACGCTGTTGGGATAAACTAGTTGCACCTGTGTGGCCACCATGGCCTGATGCCCCAAGAGTTGTACCTCTCAAAGTCTGACCACGATGACCCTATTGACTACTCTTACCCTGCTCAAACTGAGAACCATCTAGTGCCTGAAGCAAATCGTAAACCGGTCGACTAGACTGACCCTGGTGTTGTTGTGGATGATACCCTCGGCCCTACTGACATGAATCTCTACCACTATAATGGGAACCATTGTAGCTGCCCTGATATCAAGGCCTCTTATCTATGGCCCCTGGGTCATGATGGTGCAAATCCTCAATAGTACAAACATGATCCATTATGGCCTGGAAGAATCATCTGCTGGTAACTAACACCTCAGTTGTCTGTCTGAACTCTATTCTTAACCCCCAAATGAATCTATGGACTCTGTCGGGTACAGTAGGGATGATCATTGCCCCAAATAGATCAAGCTGGTAAAAGCAAGTCGCCTACATAGATACAATCATAGATCCCTGCATAAGTCTAGTGAACTGCTCCCTGCAATGCTCTTTATCGCTCTGTGGCAAAAACATGGCCATAAAGGCCTCATAAAACTCTAACCAAGATAACTGAGGAGATGTAGATAGTGTGCAAGCAACCTAGGCCATCCATCACAACTTAGTTGGGCCCTCTATATGATAGGTAGTATACCCAACTCCGTGAGTCTCCAACAACCCCAAATGATGTATAATCTCCTCACATGTAGTGATAAAATCATGCGGATCCTCCCAAGGATCACCAGAAAACCTAGGTGGCGCAAATTTCATAAATCTTCTAAGAGCCTTCTGCTCAATCTTTGTCATAACTGGATGAGGAGCAAGAGGCTATGCAACAGATGGTACCAGAAGAACCTCAGCATGGGGAGCCGCAGTAGTAAGTTATGCTCCTAAACTTTTTACACCCAAGGCTACCCCCTGAGCGGATGTTTGTGCTATCACTGAAGGCTGATACCCTATCATACCCAACAACTGAAGAAGTAAACCCTGAATATCAGACAAAGGAGCTAGGGCTGAAGCTGGCACAAAAGCTGGTGTTGACATAGGTGGTACCTGGGCTGTCCCCCAGTCTACAGGCTATTGCTCAAGAATTATCTCATGCTCAAACTCAGTAACCAAAGTCTCAAAAATGCATGCTCAGAGTCTATTCGAATCTAAATCTGTGAATCAAGACTCAAAATCCCTATCAAAGGTGCTCGAGCATAACCCAGTCTAAAATAGTAGTAAAACAAGTTTGATGCTTGGCTCGACCGAGTCTACTATCATCTCAAATCAATGGTAAAGCATGTATAGCACCACTACTCAGCCGAGTCTAGTATAAGTATGAAAATAGTGATAAAATCATCTTTTAGTCTCTTTTACCCCTAGAAGATCCATGAAAATCAATTCTGACCCTTTATAACCATTTTTACCGAAAATGGGCCCTCGAGGCCATGCAAGGTTTAAAAAACCATTTATAGTAGGCCCGCAGCCAAAACAATAGTAAAACATGCAGAAAATCTCTTTATATGCATGATAATGGCATGCCTAATCACAAACAGTAGCCCAACAACTCACAATCAACCTATCAGCTCTATACAGGCTCCAATCACTCTACAACATATATAACCATCTCTTACAATCAAATATAGATGTCTGGGACTCACGGACATTCCCAAATAACCCACCATCTATGGTCCAGAGTTAATTACAAGGACACACAGGACCACAAGGGTGACACTCCCAACTACAATGAATACTACAACCGTAGGAGCAATAATAAGACATACATGAAGAAGCGAACAAGGTCTGGGGTGCCAAAATAATAATCCCAACCCAATGATGCTAATTAGTATATTATGGCCTATATATGCAAAGTCTAGTATGGAGAAGGCCGTAACGTACCTCTTGTCCGATGACAAGCTGCTAGAAAAATAATGTCTAAGCCTGAACTGCTTCGAGAAGCTGCAAACAATAGTCAAACAATCAAAACCATAATCAATGCAATAAAATGAAGCTAAGGATACCCATATTGCTAGAAGTATAGCCGGGTTGAAATTTAAGTCAAAAGCGAGCTCGCAAGGACCACAACCTAAAACCGAAAATGAAAAAGTACACGACAAACCCAATACTCCCAAGAGTGCATGCTCTAAAAATGAGTAAATTTAGCCAAAAAAAGAGAGTTGAAAACAGCTCGCTCAACTAAAGAATTAAAGTGGGAATTTAAAGAAGAAATACCAGAATTAAAAGTAAGAATTCCCCTACCATGATGAGAGGAAGCAAGTCTATGGGATGAAATATGTGGAATTACTAACGAGCAGCTTTAATTTGAGTAACTACAACCAACAAAACCCCAAGCTCAATGAAGGCACAACAATAGAGTTTAGCCATGGAGAAGAAGCTTTTGAGGAAGAAGGTGACTTACGGAAACGAAGGGGGAAACAAAATAATCTGCCAATTATGAATCCCCAAGGCCAAGAACTGATTTGCAAGCAACTTTAGGAGAGTGAAATGAGTTTAGAGTGAGAGAACCAAGGAGAGAAATGGCTGAAAATCGTGAAAGAGGCAATATAAGGGACTGGTCGCAGGCTAGCGCCTTTGGCACTGGAGGGGCGCTATTGCACTGAAGGCAGGAAAGGAGGGCGGGGTTGTTGGTTCTAGCAAGGTGCCAACATGCTGGAGGGTCAGGCGCACGTGTGCGCACACACGCGTGATCGCGCTAAATAAGCGTAATCGACACTGGCAGGCAGGTAAAGGCTTGGGCGCTATTGGCGCTGGCAGGGCGCCATCGGCGCAGAAGGCAGGTGCAGGCTAGCGCAATCGTACTGCCTGGGTGTTGTTAGCACTAAAGGCCAGCCTCTTACACAAAACCAACACCAGCTAAATCTTCTACTAGGCATTCAAGGTACAATTGGAACTCGATACTCATAAACCAAACATGCTATTAGAGTGGAAACGACGTTCCAGGCTCAATGGAATCAATGAAACTCCTATACAAGGTCATTTTGGAGGAATGTTGACCCAAGTCAACACTAGCTAAAACCAACCAAACACCTAAAATAATCCCGACTCACCTGGAACCCGAACCAACTACCTATCTAATCCAAACTCGACATTCCAGAGTTGATGGAACCATCAGATTTGGAATCTGACGCTCCAATCATCAAAAGTTGACCAAAGTCAAACTTCTAACTCCAACTAGACGGAAAACACAAAAAGCAACAGAAAACCACAGTAAAATTTCTCAGCTTCGACTAGTGGTCCAACTAGACCAAAATCCATATTCCAGAGCTAATGGAAATGTCAGAAATTGATTTTGAGCATGTTAGCTAAGAATGTTGACTAAAATCAATAATTTCCTAAGTTAAAGCTCTAAAATAGTGAAACATCCATCAAGACAAAATTAATGGCCTAGGCACCGAACCACCAGTCCCAGTGAGTCATAAATGACTTAGGGCCGCTACAGACAAGCTCTAACAGTATAAAGAATACGTAAACGTAGAAATGACTGGAAAGGTCATTACACAGGTTTATTTCCTATCATCAGGCAAGGAAAGATCCCCAAAGGATGAATTTACTATATTGTATGAGTTTAAGTTATTAATGCTTAGCTATCAACTCTTTAGTTTAATATAGTGGTTAATGAGTTTCTAGATACGTTTCTGCATGAGCTTTATGGTATTCCCCTAAAATGGGAGATTGATTTTTTATTGATACATTACCAGATGTCCAACCAATATCAATTCCCCCATATAGAATTTCACCAGCAGAATTGAAGGAATTTAAGGAATAACTAAAAGATTTACTAGATAAGGGCTTCATCATAACTAGTGAATCATCGTGTGGTGCACCAGTGTTAAATGTGCATAAGAAAGACAATTCATTACAAAAGTGTATAACTACTAAAAACTGAATAAGGTGACTATAAAGAACAAATATCAACTACTAAAGATTGATGGGTCTTTTGACATACTGTAGGATGACCGATGTTTCTTAAAGATTGATTTATGTTCAGGGTACCATGAGGTACTTGTTTGAGAGAGTGATATTCTAAAGACATTAGGTCTAGATACGACTATTTTGAGTTTCTTGTGATGTCTTTCAGGTTGAAGAATTCCCTAATTGGATTTATGGACATTATAAATAGTATATTCAGGTCATTCTTAGACTTGTTTATTATTGTATTTATTAATGATATTTGGGTACATTCTTGATTAGAGGACAAGCAGATAGATCATCTCCAAGTACTGCTTTAGGTACTATGAGATTAGAGGTTGTATGCTAAGCTCTCAAAGTGTGAGTTCTAGTTTGATTCTATTGCATTTTTGGGCCATATTGTATCAGATGCTAGTATTCAGGTTGATTTGCAGAAGATTAATTCCATGAAGACTTGGCCTAAAACCTCAACCCCGGTAGAAATTAATAACTTTTTAGGTTTAGAAGGGTATTACAAAAGGTTTATGGAAGGATTTTCTTCACTTTCAGGACCTTTGACAAAGATGACTCAGAAAGCAACTAAGTTTCAATGGACTGCAACCTACTAGCGGAGTTTCTAGGAGCTAAAAGACAGATCAACTTCAGCACTAGTTCTGACTCTACCAGAGGGTTTAGAGGGCTATGCATTGTATTATGACACTTCAGGTATTGAGCTGGGTTGTTTTCTGATGCAACATAGAAAGGTAATTGCTTATGCTTCTAAAAAGTTAAAGAAAAATGAGAAGAACTACCTGACCCATAATTTAGAGTAGGCTACATTTATTGATGCCTAGATGATTTGGAGGCATTACTTGTATGTCTTTAATGTTGATATTATATAGATCATAAAAGCCCCCAATATATTTTTAGACTAAAAAAATTGAACCTGCAATAGTGCCGATAGCTTAAACTGCTAAAAGACTATGATATAGATATCTTATATCAGCCAAGCGAAGCCAATATAGTAGTGGATGCCCTCAGTCTTAAGTCTATGGGCAGTCTATTGTATTTAGGAGATGAGAAGTGGGAGATGGCCTAAGAGCTCTATCAACTAGCTGGCCTAGAGTTTAGATTGTTAGACTCTAATGATACTTGAGTCACATTTCAGGACACAACCATTCATCTCGAGTTGTGGAGGTGAAGGTGTGATAATATGAGGGTCACATCTTAGAGTAGCTTAGAGGAAAGTCTCAACAGTGGGAGTCTTTAGCCATTGATATAGTAGGAGATAGAGTCCTCAGTTTTAAAGATCAGTTATATGTGTTTTGGATATTGCAGGGCTTCGATAATAGGTTATGGAAGAGGCATACCATTTTCGTTACTCCATTCACCCAGGATCCACAAAACTGTATCATGATATTAAGGAGATTTATTGGTGGTCGATCATGAAGAAGTATATAGATTAGTTTATGGAACAGTCCAAAATGATCACCAGGTAAAGGTAGAGCATCAGAAGCCCAGTGGACTAACTCTGGAGATAGATATTTCGTTGTTGTAGTGGGAGGCCATAAATATGGATTTTGTCATGGATTTGTCTTATTACTGATGGAAGTTTGACTATTTTTGCCTATTTCTTGTAAGCCAGGGCCACATTATCAACTGATGTTTATGTTAGGTTGTACACTAGAGAAATAGTTAGACTTTATGGTGTCCCAATATGTCACGCCCCGAGCCTATACCATGGATGTAACACGGTGCATAGAGACATAAATGACCCAAAGCTAACCCATGGTCTGGTATAATACTGAATATATGTATAAGTAAGACTGAACAGAAGCTAAACTGATAAAACATAAGCTTTAGGATTTATTTGAAAACCTCTTAAGATAATATACATCTGAAAAGTAAGACCCAATCTGAAAACAAGCTGAATATCTAACTCTATGTATGGAAGCCTCTACCACTGACGAGGGTCTAGGATAAGTCCTCAGCTAACTCTAAATACTGAAACTGAAAATACTAAAGAAGAATGTCATAAAATTCCATCCTCGAATGATGGGGGCTCACCTCTGGTAGTTGCTGATGTGGCAATGGATTGAACTAACTTTGATGCTGAGACTGAGAGCCTAAACTTGATATCATAATATGATATAGTGCAAAGAAGTATGCAGTCAGTACTTTGAATGTACTGAGCATGTGAGATATGCACTAACACAAAAATCATGAGAAACATGTATATACTTAAAGCATGGCTAAAAATTAGACTAAGTATAGATGTCTGAGAATGTATAAGTCAAACTGTAGAATATAAGCTCTTTTGCTGAAAAGAGTGTAAATCATGTTTCTGAACGATAACTGTGAGATCATAATATTTAAACATATGTAAAACTGTTACTTGGAGATCCATAAGCTAAAAAGATTAATTATGTTTGTAAATCCTGAAATAGTTCAACTGAGTTGAAAACCATGTGTCATGTTTAAAGTAAATCCTTAGGGGAGTTTCTTTTACTGAGCATGCTGAAAATACTGATATATTTTACTAAATGACAACTGAAAGACATAAGATGATGCAATGACCAAGTATATAAACATACAATTTTATATTACTGCACTGAGTGGAATAACTGAATACAAGGTCATACAATAATAAAACTGAATTGTGGGAGCTACTGTTAACTGACATACCCCTAGCAGAGCTAAGTATGGGGCCAACCTGTAACCCTTGCTGGGAGGGTGTTCATATTTTTCCAAGGGTACAAACATTTTTTCGTGTGGATCAACTAATGCGATGTCCAAAAAGGACAAGGGTGTCAAGCCTAATCTGATGGGTGACCCCTTTAGAAACTATGGTGGTGCCGTAGTTTTGGGACTTAGGGACTTCTACTAAAGGTCTCATCCTAAACTGATGGGTGAGCCTTTATCCCTTCGTCCGCTCAATGCTAAGTACTACTCCTAACTGAATAAATAGATAATCTGACTTTCTGAGAATGGAAATTATTACTGAGACTGAAGCATTCTAATCATGTAATTCTGACTGACTGAGTATCTGAATAAAAATGCATGAGAACTATTTGTATCATGTGACATATCTGAATTTCAAAAGAGTTCATATTTAAAACATATTTTTTAGATCATATTGAAGGTAGGCCAATGCCTGCTAAATCATGCATAGTTATTTCATACTTAAAACAACTAGACTGAAGTGATTGAGAATCATGCATACTTGTCTGAAAGCAAAACCCATAGTTAAAATCATCATGAGGAAACTTAAACTTGTTTAGACTGAATGCTAACAAGTTGAACTAAATTCTGAAAGGATAGCTAAATTATGAGGAAATATTGTAAAATCAAGCTAAAACTTGCTTCTCCCAAAAATCTTGGGATTTGAAATCTATTTGAAGGAATTCATGTAAAAATCATTCTAACAAGGATAGTAGTCATATAGAATCATCAAGAGATCGTATTCATAGTAAAACACTTATTTGGATAAGAACCCTAGAATCATAACTTATAAAAATTATACTGAAATCTAAAACTTTGGTCATGAGGGTGAAAGGAAACCCTCATTGAAATCCCACATACCTGTTTAATGGAGAATCTTTAACTGAGGCCTGGAGGATTTGATCTTGAGGATGAACCCTAGGTTTTCGCTTGGAATAGGCGTGAGAGCGTACTATTTTCTGTCCTTAGATGTTTAATCAAGTGAATGAGGGATTTGGTAGACTAATTAACCCTTTAAAATCTCCCTCTAAATGAGTTAAACAACGTAGTATAGGCTTAGAAAATAAGGAAAAGACTGATTTACCCTCAACTAATTGAATTAGAAAAACTAAAATCAGAGGTTCTACTGATGGGTTCACGGGGAGTGGAATGGGTTGAAGACCACACAACCCACTCGTGGAATTTAGAGGACTTGACACCTCTCTAAAGGTGACTCCACAGGTAACAGAATGGACCGTCATTCAAAATGATGACCCGTAAAGCCACTCATGGAAACCTGGGATAAAAGGCTAAAATTTGACATTCCACGGGTCATACTATGGACAGTGGTTTTGGTCTACAAGTCATGGACCAACCTATAATTTTCTAGGTGAAAATTCTAAGTTTCAGGTCTATTTTCACGAGTCACGGTATGAACTGTGGTTTTGTTCCATGGGTCGTCATCCTGTCCGTGGTGAAACTGACAATACTGTAGTAAAATACCAATAACTTTTTACTAAGGAATCAGATTAATTCACAGTTGGTGGTGTTGGAAAGAATACTAAAAAACCTTTAATTTGGTGGGTACTTGTCCACCAAACTTATCATATTTTAGGAGGTGTGATTATTTGAAGATGACACTTATAGAATCTTACATGAGAACTTAATCAGTTGGGGTACTTTCAACTTAACTTTATGATAAGAGTTTCTTATGAACATGATTCACATCCAAAGCACTCACCACACTAGGGAAATAATTATTACATGTATGGAAATTGTCAGGTTCTTAGCTTTGAGTTTTTGGGGTGTTACACAATATCAGTTATTTCAGATAAAAGGGTGTGGTTTACAACATATTTTTGGAGATCTTTCCAGAAAGGTTTAAGGACTCAGGTTAAACTTAGTTCAACTTTTCATTCTTAGACCGATGGCCAAGCCAAACATAAAATCTAGATGCTCGAAGATATGTTATGGGCATGTGTGCTAGATTTCAGAGGGAACTTGGATTATCACTTGTTACTTATTGAGTTTTCTTGTAATAATAGCTATCATTGAAGCATTGGTATGGCACCATACAAGGCTTTATATGGGCATAAATGTCGATCCCCTCTTAGTTAGTTTGAAATTAGAGAGTCAGGGTTTCTTGGTCCTGACATAGTATAATAGGGCATGAAAAATTTTAAGTTAATTAGAGAGAGATTCTTGATACCTCAAGGTTGCTAGAAATCATATTCAGATGTTAGGCGATGGAACTTAGGGTTCAATGTTGACGATTGGGTCTTTTTTAAGGTTTTTCCAATAAAGGGCATTATGCAATTTGACAGGAAGGGAAAGTTAAACCCTCAATATATTAGGTCATACCATATTATACAATGGATACGCAAAGTTACTTACCAACTAGGGTTTCCTCTATAATTAGAGGCATTGTATCCAGTCTTTCATGTTCCTATGTTAGGAAGTATATTGGACATCCAACACTTTTAGTACCGGCAATAGATGTTCATATTTTAGAGGAACTATTTTATGAAGATGTCTCTGTAGCCATTGTAGTCCCCCAGATCAGAAGAATGATGAACAAGGATATAGCTTCGGTGAAAGTGTTGTGGAAGAATCATAATATCAAAGAGATGACGTGGGAACCTGAAGAGGACCTAAAGTCCAGATATCCTTATCTATTCACTCTTTCATATGATGTTTAGAGCAGAAAGATAGTACACCTTAATTTGAGTATGTGAGGTACGTTACTTGTATAGTTTATGAGTTCTTAGGTTGTTTCCTATTATGTCGTGTACATTATCATCATTCAAGGATGAATGTCCCTATGGGGGAAAGGATGTATCACCTCGCTCGTTTGAATGTTGCATTAACTCATACTTTTGGGATAAGACTAAGAGTACTTAATATATTAGAAAGGATGTTCTACATGGTATTTTACTTTCACAATGGTCATATATTAAGTTTTGAAGTCAAGCAAGTTGCAAATTAAATGTCAAAAAAAGTTATTGTAAATTCCATTAAGAGATTCTCTGAAAATTTGGGTCAAATATCTCAGAGATTTTCTCCCAATCTATAAAGAATTAGTGGCCCACAGCTTGCTAAAATCAAAGGTCTACGAGTCTAGTTTCAGACCACTAAATTGTTATCCATACAACTTTAGAATGGAGAGATATTTGTATTTTTACGAGACTGCACAAGCAGGCACCTCAAGGTGGGTCCCCCTAGCCCGTAGGCCTGTGGACCATTATAAAAGGCTATTCTACTTTATTTAAACCCAAAAAAATCACCAAAAAACATTAGAAAATCAGATATAAAGCCCCTAAATCCTCCATGGAAGTTGGTGCTTTGAACTCAGAAGTTGCTCTATGTCGTGAGCTCATCATTGTGGTATAGTTTTCTCATCAATTATGACTCTATTTGTTGTTAACTCAAAGTAGCAGGTCATGGGATTTATATTTATCTACTATTAGAATCCATTTGTCGGAATGTAAAAGTTCTAAATCCTCAATCCGTTCTTAAATTGAGCTTTATAATTAATTTTGAGGAGGAACTTATTGTTATCGGCATATTTGTCATGTTTTCTTGATGTATATTGCTACAGATCATGGTGGGTAGTTCTAACAGCTTGCTTAGCTTGGAATTGCAAAGATTTTTATTGAGGTAATCTTCCTCATATGACCCTTCTTTGTAATTCCATGTTCTAGTATCATTTTATATATTTTCCTGCCATGAAGTGGTATTTTGAATATTGTAGCTCTGGGAAGCCCCTTTGTCTTATTGAGTTGGGTTATTATTATTGTATATTGATGCTGGTAAGGTTTTGGAGGGACTGGGGTTGTTGTGATTCTTATTGGAGTCATATACAATAGTTGTTGAATTGAATGACGTGAAGTACGCCTTGAAATAGTGCCTCGAGAGTTCATCGCTCCTTCAAGATGAGGTTAGCATATTGTTGTTGGATTTAACTGTTGTTTATTATTATTTTTTGGCCTAATTTTATGCTTTGGAATTGGCTGATCGTGAGTGTGACATTAATGCCCTATCAATTGTCTATGGATTGTTCTTGCAGCCTTGTTGATTCTAGAAATTGTTGCATTTTATGATAGGTTGGTCAAGCTTCATAGAGACACCTATTAGGCTTCAGTTGAAAGGTATGTTAAGGCTTTTTTTCACTTCCTGGCATGACCCTGAAGGTCCAAGATGTTTATATCTTGTATCACATTGATATTCGACTTATGGTCTTATTCTATTGAGTTTGCCACCACAGAATGATATAGTGACTACCAACAACACTCTATTACTTACTTAGTGGCATGGAAAAACATGTTATGATTGTATTGAGATCACCTGTGATTACATGCTATGATTGTATTGTTTTAATCATCTTGCTGCCGCCTATGAGCTTGTTTTGACCTCAGCAAATACTGACACTGTAGGGTTTTGGAGCCTACATTCTAATTACTATTACCATGCCTTCCGATCGGGAAGACCTTACCTATGGATGGGAAGGTTGTACCTTTGGGCCAACAGTTACATTAGATTACCATACCTTGGGCCGTGTAAATCATACTTATGGGATAGGAAGGTTATACCTATAGGGCAGAAGTTAAATTACATTATCGTACCTTTGGGCCTAGCAGACCGTGCCTATGGGTCGGGTAGATTGTACCTATGGGATGGTCAAGTTGAACCTATGGGGAAGCACTTATATGGCACCATAGAGCCTCAAAGTTATACTGATTCACGATACATGTACATTTAGACAGTTCAGGTTAGATTATTACTAAGGTTCAGGTAAGGGGAACAGTAGGGTATTTAGTGACTGTTTGTACTCCTTAGGACTTATAGTGATCGTGTGGTAATTGTACCTACCACCTTATAGGGGCCAGGTGGGGTTATAATTTGCTACGTATTTAAATGCTTCATAATTGTAGGAAAGTAAGGTATTGTACTTCTGTTTTACTCCTGGCCTTCTTGTTCAGTCATTACACTTTTGTTTTAGTTTTTAGTTTTCCTTACATGCTCGGTACATTATTTTGAAGTGACACCCCATTTCCTGGTGGCGCTGCATTTATGCCTGCAGGATCTGAGAGACGACTAGACAAACCTACTAGGTAGCATAACTGAGCTTTCAATGGGTTGGTTGACTCCTTTTCTTCCAAGGGGTTTCCAAAGTCTCAGAGGTTTGATTTTTCACTGGTTATAGCTTTTGGGTAGGTTGGGTCCCTATTCCACCTATTATGGTGTTCATAGAGGCTTGTAGACTAGTCTGTTTGGTTGCATAGCTATGATGGTGGCCATTATGGCCTTGTATTTTTATTAGATGTAGCTTGTTAGCAAGTTGAGCCTTGTTGTTATTGTGTTTGTAGTTTAGCGGCTCATTGGCCTAGTTTACATTGTATATAAATGCCTTGAGTTTTTATATAGAGATCATGGTGGCCTCCACGGCCCACATAGCATTTATGATTTCCTAGATATCATGGCGGCCTTGATATCCCAAATAGGACTTATTCTACCTGCTTATTACTTTATATGAACTATTAGGAGTAGCTATTTTTTAAAGCTGTCTACAGGGGCCTCACCGGTTGAGGACTGTTTTTAAAGCCGAGATATACTTGTTTGTTTTCTTGATTGCATTTTGTTGTTATGCACCATTGGCAAATGGTTCAGAAGGGTCAACTTTAGCCTAAGTTTTGGAATCAGGTGCCAGTAGTGCCCTCCAAGTTTGGAGCATGACAAATTAAGGTCTTATAGAACCTCTAGTACAATGTTAGGTCGAAAGCTCCCTTACAAATTAAGATTTCGTATAAGTTCTAACGAGGGTCAACTTCAAACAAATATTTGTTATAGAACTTAAATAGTTACATGTCCCATCAACCATCAAATTAGAGGTTTTTGAGTCTTCTTTCCAATGCCACCAACCCTCGTCTATCCGACTCTTAAGTAAAAAGTTATGTGCATTTTACGGAGGGGCTATCAGGGCAAATTGGCTACTGCAAACAATATTCTTGGTGTGGCGCCCTAGATGATTCCAAGGGCAGTACCACATGTATTTTAGGCAGTAGGGTCAGGAAACCTTTCTTACTTATGGGTATTTTCATCCTAGGGCTTTTGGGTACTCATTATAAGCGTTAAACCACTCTTTTTAGCAGACAAAGCACGCAGAAAGTATCGTTTTACTCCATCCTTCTCTCCCCCAAAGTCACAGAAGGGTTTTAAGAGCTCAAGAAAGGAAATCCAAAATTTCTTCTCTAAGTTTTCCTTCTTCGAGGTATGTAAGGCTAATCCTTCTATGGGAACCCTGTTCTTCCCCACAACCATATCTAATGTCTTAGTTATATTCTCAAAAGTAAAGCTAGGGTTTCATGCTAGACTATATAAGCTAGTTTCTCTATTTTGTGATAATGATATCCATGCTCTACGAGTATTTCCCTATATCTGTTTATGAATTGGTGAACCTTATGAAAGTGATAAGAAATCGTATGAAATATGTTATGACCTATTATCCTCATGAATTTTGTGAAGTCTAAGAATCTAATGTCTCTATGTGTCTCATGAAACCTATGAAATCTATGAACTTACAATCCCCATGAATCTTATAAAATCCCAAGTTGTTAATGTCATGACCTAATTTCTCAGGTCATGATGACACCTATAACCCCCCAGTAAGCGAACCAATCCTCGTAGCCGGGAATGGTTAGTAATGGGCTACTACCTAACCAATACACACAAAAAATAGAAATAAGCAAAAGCCGAATATAAATATAAGACAATGCGGAAGCAACAACCCGAAATATATATATATAAATGATACTACACCAACCCCAAGACTTGGAATCGATAGTAGATAAGCTTCTAATAGAGTACAAGTGCTATAAGTAACAAAAGATAAGTACTACTGTCTCCAAATATACAAAGAGTATCAGTACAAAAGATGAGATGTGGTCAAGCCACGACTGTCATGCGCTCACCCTAGTCTCGAATATCCCAAGATCTGCACGAGTCTCAAATGTGATCAACGATGAAAGCTCAAATAATATCTTCACCAGAATGATGTAGATATGTAGTATGAGCACCAAGACAATGGATACTCAGTAGGCATCATCGGACGACTAATCGCATATAAGATATCAAAACAGTAACATAGCAGAACGCAAGAAACCAGTCATGAAAGAAAGGAAGAGGCACAAGGAGCAATCAACCAAGAGTTACAAGTATAAATGCTAGCACAAACATATACATAACACAGAAACACAAGTGTAAGGAAGAAGAACGCAACTGGAATGCTTGCAACAATAGTATATAAAAGGAGAGAGAGTAAGGAATATGGTGGTATACCGATAACCTCAAAGAAAAGGAAAAGAAGAAAAGCAGTCTAACATATTCAAGATGGAATCAACAATCACAAGGAAATCATAACACCAATCCAACTTCAAGATAGCATTAATAGGAATCCACCTCACAAGTACAAAGGATTGAATAACTAACCCACAATAATCGAGAAATACTACTCAAATCCTGATAAGAATGGACCCATAAACTCACAATCTGCTTAGAAGGCCACACCAAAGTGCCTCAATAAGATAGGACTCCCTAGCCCTCTCAATAATCCGAATCCCACAACCGGAGCCTCAACAGGCTAATAACCGCTAAATCACCAAGGAACAAGGACCATAACCATCTCTATAAAGCAACAAGAGCAATCTAAACTACCTACAGTCCCAATGGCCGCCCATACAACCGAGGAATACAATCAAATGAAAACAAACCCTCTGGCCGCCCATACAATCGGAGCGTACACTAAACACACAGCAAACAAGGGTGGAATCTGAGTTAAATGTTCATGATGATGATAATTATGGAATCGGTAATAGTGACTTTGTATGCACCTCCCCCCGGCACTTCGGCAGTAGGACCCATGGTTGGACGTGCCCGCTATACCTCATCATTAGGAAATCAGGTCTAGTGCTCTGCCCAGCAGAGCCTAGTATCATTAGGAAATTAGTGTGAAATCATCCAAAATCTCATGTCATCATTAGATTATACCAAAAATGGGCCCCCGGGGCCATGCAAGTTTAGGAAAAATCGTCAATAGTAGTTCGCACCCAAAATCGAAGTAAAAGATGCAGGAAAAACATTTTTCATGGATGATATGCTCGCACACAAATATAATTTAGCCTAATGGCTCACCATATTCCTACCGGCCCTGCACAGGCTCCATAGCTGCTCAGCAGACATAACCAACCTAAAAGGATATCTCTATGTCTGGGACTCACGGATATTCCTAAATAACCCACCGCCTATGTTCCAGAGTCAATACAAGGCCACACAAGACCACAAGGGTTATATACAATACTACACAAAACTACAATCAACGTATGAAGTAAACAGACATAAAAGATGGGCAAGGTCTGGGGTACCAACCTAAAACAACCCACCCAAGGATGCTAATTAATGTAGTTATAGCCTATATACATAGACTCTAGGTAGGGAAAGCCATAACCTACCTGTCGTCCGACGAATAGCTGCGGGGATGGCATCGTCCAGGCTCAAACTGCTCTGGGAAGCTCTAATTTGCAAAACAAATATCAATACAATAATTTACACGTCAAAATAATAATAACGATACTTAAAATGCCATAAACATAACCTAGTCAAAATCTGGGTCACAAATGGTCCCGTGGGCCTCACAACCCAAAATCAGAAACAAAAAACACACCCATATTCCTTACCATCTCGGGAGCACATGCTCAAAAATTGAGCAGAAATGGACAACAATTGGGGCTCAAAAAAGCCCACTCAAGTCAAGAATTAAGGATGGAATTTTGAGAAATAGTTCCAGAAATTAATCAAAAGAAACTTACCACCACGAGAAGATGAGCTAAGGGAGTGAGAACTCAGAATCCATGAGCATGCAAAGCTCAATGGGGCAGATTCTACAAGAATCCCAAGCTTTTGAAAGTAAGCAACATTGGAGGATTTAGGAAAACAAGAGAAGAAAAGGTTGGGGAAGAAGACTTACCAATAGTCGAGGGAACACGGATAATTGAAGAACAACAATTTCCCAAAGCTAGGAAATGATTTGGAGCAATTTAGAGAGTGATTTAGGTGCCTAAGGGTTGAGGGAGTTAAAGGAAATGGCTGGAAAAACAAAGGCCAAGGAATTATATAGTTGTTGGTCGTTGGTCAGCGCTATCACACTAAAGGAGCGCGATCATGCTGAAGGGAAACTCATAGACCAGCACAATCGCGCTGAAGGCCACCAGAAGCAGAAAAACCAGCAACAACCAACACTTTTATGGGTTCCGGGCACAATCGGAACCCGATACTCAAAACCAATAGTTCTATTAGAGTGGAAATGATGTTCCGGACACAACGAAAATGATGAAACTTCCATATGAGGTCGCCTCAGAGGAAGGTTGACCCCAGTCAACACTAACTAACGCTAACCAAACACCTGAAATAAGCCTAGATCACCCGAGACCCAAACCAACCAACTACCTAACACAAACTCAGCATTCTTGAGCTAACAGCGCTGACGGAATTTCCATCCGAGGCTATATTCTCTGAATATTGACCAAAGTCAACCAAACATGCCCAACTGGCCTGAAAATGCAGATTGAGAGAGAATTCCAAGATGAAAAGCTCCCGGATCCTGACCAAAGGTCCCTTTGGACCAAATTCCACGCTGTAGAGCTAACAAAACTATCAAAATTTGATTCCAAGCACGTTCACCAAGAATGTTGACCGAAGCCAACAATTTCAAAAGCTTAAGCTCTAAAAAAAGAACGGCCAAAAAGACCAAACAGATGGCCCGAGCACGGGACTACCAGTCCTAGCAAGCCATAAATGACTTGGGGTCGCTAGAGGTAATCTCTAATAGTACGAGAAATGCAAACACGTGTAAATGACCAGAAGGGTTATTACATCATCCACTACTAAAATGACTTTCGTCCCTAAAAGTCAGGAAAGAAGAAAAGACTAGAGATTTAAGAACAACAGATACGAAGCCCATACTACTCTCTCGGACAACCCGGGTAGCCTCCTCGGCCGGACGGCACCCAACAAAATGAAACCACAAAAGTCAACCAAGCCTACACTTCATACTAGCGAAGCTAGATTCTAAAATTAAATTCCAAAACACTAAGGGACCAACCCAAACTGAACCTCAAAAATATCAATCGGAAAGCACCGACACAACACCGAAACCCGAGAAGCAAGGCGATCAACACACAGAATTCGACTCTTCGAAACCACAACCAAGTTTACCAGAAAAACAAATAACAAAAACTCTAACTCATGAACCTGTTGATCCGTAGAACCCTTTTATTCTGAACTGAACCCTTTTGCACCACAAATAGGAAGTTGAATACAAGTCGAGCACGTAAACCATCCTCAAAGCATCAACTGACTCCATGGAGATCTATATTTTCCACTTATACTCTACCACAAACGAATCAACCCTTTTTGCTCAAACTCTTTCCAAGACATTTTTATAGCCTACTATCCATTAACATCGAAGATACTAACCAAAGCACATACTCGAAAACTGTAGTAGTTTTACCCAAACTAACTACCGACCAATGGACGAATACCTCTACTAACATCAAACTCGATAACTGAGCCCAACTGAACAACCCATATGAACCCCACTGAAGTCCGCACACCAAAGTTAGGAAAGGCATATATAAATATATTGTGTTGACAGAGAACTTCCAAACTGTAAAACAAAGCCAACCCCGCTGAACCGTGCCAAGTCTGAATCAACTCGAAGTGAATGAACCAGGAAAACCTTCCCAACAAATCCAAACCAACACCAAGATACTGTAAGTAGTGGTAAGCCTACCACGAAGTCCGTCGCCATCACCGAGCTCCAAACTCTAAGAAGCACTTGTTGCTACCCTGAATACTCGAACACCATTCGGATTTGAAATTGCTTTCCAATTCTCAACTCCCAAAGGATTCTACGATACCACGAATATCAAGTCAAGACACCCCGTACGCAAAGGAAAAGGTGTTCGAAGTTTAAAGTCACCATCTAGTTGGAGAAATTTTGCATAAACTATCAACTCTTCTCTTTGGATCGAATCAACCGCTCTACTATATCAACACACAAGACCACCACCCCTGAAGCATATAACACACCAAACCTCTGGTCCACCATGGTCGAGTCTAACCAATACTGGAACTTTACATAAAAGACTACCCTTGATGAATCAACTAAGCAAGCTTTCAAACTCTTGGCAAACGGATGGTGACTACTAGTCTCTAAGTATCAAGAGAACTCAATTTAGCCTCGCTAGCCTTAACTCACAGAACCTGATCACATAAAGCATACGCCACTGCTGAATCTCAAACTTACGCCACTGAGCCTATCCAACCATGGTAGAAGGAACTTTGTAATAACTGGAACACTGCCAAAATATGGAATGTCTAGCCTAACTCAAGGGTTAGCCAAGGACTAGGTGTCCAAGGCCAACTGTCACCCCATAATGGAAAATGGGTAAGCTAAGTTTCTCGAACTCAATGCCTTCCAACCCATGACACTGCAACAGAAAGAACCAACCATGAACCATTCGAAGTAGTTTGCCACCCCACGATTCTGAAACCCAACTTTAAAATTGCCAACCAAAGCCTCTGTCGAACCCATATGTTGCCAATGAACCCTTAGGAAGCTAAGCCAACTAGGCTTGAATATGCAAGTTGCTAAAATCACAGCTGCTACTGAAATCCCAACCAATTGGAGGAAAACCCACTGCAATCTATAAACGGCCAAATCAAATCACCAACAGATGATCCCAATGCAAACCTTCATCATCACCTCAATCAACTACCAAACATATAAGCACAAACAAGGAGTCATCTCCCTACTTTTTCAACTAAACAAAACCTTTCCATAGCATAAACTGAACCTTACAAACTCCTTCTTAAATAAAAAATCTAGAGACATTACCTTAGTTCTCACATCTATATTGCCAAACTCAATAAAGCAGGAGAAGAATTGACCGGATGCCCGACTCACCTAGAATGCTACAAATACATCTCAACCAAGAGGCTACGATAAACACTTAGTCAAAAATGCTAAAGCCAAAACTCATTCACAATGCCACAATCAAAGGCTCAATAAGAGGACTACAATCAAAATTCATTCCAACTAGAACAGGGGAAAAGGATAAGACAACCCAACCAGACAAGAAACTGAGGGAGACTATGGGAATAACCCCCATACTTGCCAACCTCCTAAGCCAACCAAATAAAGAGGGTCGACTCTAATCACCCAAAAAACAAAAGGGGTAACACATTAGCATAACTACTGGTAACACCAAACCAACACAAGACCTTCTAGCTAATGCTAAGAAATAGCCTAGGCAATAACCATCTAGGACCTTTCAAGAGGGAAGACTAGCACAAGTCTAGAGCCACAACGATATGGAAAACAAACCAAACCAGAAACAGACTAACAAGAACTACCCACGAGCTACAACTCTGGGTAAACACCTCTCAAGGACATCTCACCCCATCCACTACTAAAAAATAAACTACCAATAAAAAAATGCATAGATACTACAACTCAAGTAGTCAAATAACTAAACAAGTAGCAGGTAGGCATATAAACAAATAAATGGTAGAAGGGATAGAATAGCAACACGAGCAGGACTATCACAAGCCGAAAGTAGCAAAAGCCTAACCTGGAGCAATGATATAAGGAATCTCAACCTCGAGCCCACAAAGAGGGGCATCGGGCTGACGGGGTCTAACATTGGTCGGAGTAGTCAGAGCTGAAGGCTCTGCCATCCCTCACTGGGGACAATCTCTAGAATAGTGGCCAACCTCTCCACAATCATAATAACTACGCCGACTGGAATGCGTAATCGTAGGGCAACCCCTAACACAGTGGCCATACTTACCACATTGAAAGAAAAACCCGCAGAAAGAAGTTGGGTGAAAAGAACTCGCTGAACCTGATCGGCCACCACGGCCTACACAACCTGTATGCAAACCTTAAAGAACCTAACCCGTAACAAATCCACTCTAATCGATATTCCCTATACCATCACCCTCTAAAACCTGTGGAGTAACTTAAATTGGCCTGGTAGATAAGATGTAATGGAACCTATCTCTAGTGAAAAATCCCCTACCTTGAGTCTGAGAACTTCATAAACTATCTTGGCGATGATGTTTCTTATCACTACCTCCATAAGACTCACGGCATAAACTCTTGATATCCCAAGCATGATCCACTACCTGAAAGAAGGTAGTCCCAATTGTAACCAAGTGCTCAGTAGCCAAATGAAGCAGTGAGATCAAACCCCCAACAAAGCTTTGAACCCTATCGAACTCCAAAGGTACAACCCTAGTAGTACACCTAACCATGTCATGAAATCTTACCTCATACTCCAATACTAACAGACAACCCTGCTAAAGAACTGGTAGCTCAATCATAGCTGAAGCACTGCTTATAGAACCGAGTACTGAAATACCCAGTGGAGGACTCAGAGTTCTAGCCACGGTGTCTTGAAGAACTGGGTAGCTATAATTCCAATCGGAGGCTGGGCAGACCCCATGCTCCCAATATAATGCGGTAAACTTTTACTCTGAAGTCCTGGCACTGATCGAAGAACTGAAGCAATAGACACAGAAGCCTCAACATCACCCGCTGTCGAACTCGTCTTAGGCATCTGAGAAGGAATGAAACAACCAAAGGTTTTAGAAGTCAATAAAGCCAGGAACGTGATAAGCACTCAAATTGTGGCTCTCTAATTAAGAGTACACGGTGTTCACATAGTCAAAACAAAATTTATAAACCCAACGTATGTCGTGGTCGTACCCAAGGGACCTGATTTAGCTTATTAGAGATTGTGTGAAGCAATTTCAAAGTGAGAGTAGTTGTTCAACAAACAAAAGCAATAAAATGGGGGAATTGGGAAAGCTTTCACAACTAACTCAATTAAAATAAAAACTATAAAATCGAGATGGGTGTACCAATGAGAACTAGATGACTAGGGGTGCATTTCCTATGGGGAATTCGCTATAGGATAGGGTAGTCACTAATTCACTTAAATTCTCACCTATTGACATGGGTATCATTGTTCATATGTGTGGAATGCTATCTCTCGATCAACATCCATATATCTGATGATTTCGGTTAGAACATCATTCGGTGTGCTAAATAACTAACCAACATTTGCTTGGGGAGGTTGTCTTATCTCTAGCTCGGACCCTTAAATGGGAGATTCCATGATTGGAGCTCTATCTAGCCTCCAATCTAAATGGATTCCCAAGTACCCACTAGAAATTTTACATTCACAACTACAAAATTCTCTCTCGCAATTAGATAGCCAAGTAAGGTAAATTCATGTTTGCAATCACAAATTATTAGATTATAACATGGTGAAATTACTATACCCATATCAGATAAGCAATTACAAAAGCAAATTAGCAACACCCACATCCATTAGCTACACACCCATCATCAATACACCCCTAGACAAGAGAAATTGGCCACTCATAGAAGGGGGAGAAGATATACCAGTTGGGTAAATCAAATTCCCATCCATTGTAGTTGATTCTCAAGTTCTAAAATCAAATTAGGTACACAATTTTTTAACCAAAAGATTGGATTGAAAACCCTCTCTACATGGAGATGGAGAAAAGTGTTTACAAGCCAAAAATATCTTCAAGTTCTCTACTGAAATTCTCTGCTCAAAATTATATATACAAAACAAGCCTAAAATTTCCTTTTATATGTTCCCAAAATCATCACATAAATTTAGGACAAAATTTCCCTCCATGTGGTGTGCGACGCGGCATGTGGTTCGCACGTCACAGTGTGCACGTCGCACACCTGCTTTAGGTTGACCAGTGACTTTAGCCGCTTAAGTAGGCTTTGTGCGAAAGGTGATGCATTTAGCACCAAGAGATGTATGCGTCGCATGGCAACCACATGTCCTAGCAGAATCTTCAGTCATCTTTGCAGCTTCATGCGGAGGAGATGCGAACTACACCTAGGCTTGTGCGTATCGCACAACCATCGTACCTCTTGGTAGATTCTCCAGGTTTTCTCAACTCTTAACACTTAGCTCCTTTTTGGGTCCATATCCTTGTTTCTCTGCTTCTATCCAAAGTACCTGCATAGACATCAATAAAGGACATAAAAACCTCTAAATCAATTCAAAACGTAGCAATAATTCATGGATATAGGTTTAATAAGTTGGTAGATTATCGACATATCAAACCCCCAAACTTGACCTATTGCTTGTCCTCAAGAAAGATACTCACATGGCAAGGAATGAATTATGATAAGGCTCAATTAAGGCACAAAATCTATTCTACACAAAAAATTTAAGCAAAATAAGCAAACAAAAGACTCAACTACTATGCTTATCTCAATTTGGAACCCCACATGCTCAAAGAAATTGCTCATTTCAAAACTTTTTTTACAAAAAGGACATCATATCTCTTTTAAAACTTAAGGGAATTTTCCATTAAAAACAAGACATTTTAGCTTCTCAAGTCATTGGCATAGACCGTCAAGGTTTTCCTCGAGATTAGTGATAACGCTCAAAGTACCACTCCAATTAAGAAGCGTAAGCGATCGTTGTCAAATATAGAACCCAACAAAGGTTGGGGTCGATCCCACAGAGAATATGGTGAAAGTTAAGTCGTTAATGAATTAATTGACTAATGGTCAATAGTTTCCGGTAAATAAAAGCGGGGGGTTTTGTGTGAACAATGTGTAAGCAAAACAAACAATAATTTATGAGAATAATCAGTAGGAGAATGAACTAGGGAAGTGTTTACCCTGGCATTGGTAACAATGTCGATTCTAGGCTTAACTGGGTTCTTTCTATATGCGTGTCATGATGTGATTGAATTAATTGTATCGTCTAAACGTTTCTCAACCAAATAGACAAATTTACTTTTCAATTCTCTCGAACTTGAAAAGGTGTGCTTTTAGATTTCAATCCTAAACATCAAGTAGATTAATCTAGTTACAACATTAATCATAAGACGAGCGTTAGTAGTCTCGAATCCTCGTCGTTAATCAAGTTTCCCGGTTTTAATCTCTTTACTCAAGCAAATTAAACCTAGGCATGTTCTAATGTTTGCAACCACTAGAGAACATTAAATAATGAATGATTAACAACGTGACAACATATATATTGAACCCGTCGCTACCCGGAATCTATATCGCTACTTTAGCCATGGCTCCGACAACCCTAGTTGTGGGAGGTTTAGTTACTCATGCTTATAGAAGAATAAAAGAAAGTCATATTCATAATAAAGAAAAGAGATCCTTACAATGTAGTGAGAACAATCTCTAATTATTCCAAGAACAAGAAAAACAAGATCCCAAGAACAAATCAAGAACAAGATTGAGGAGGAAGAAAACGTGTATTGCGTGTTTTCCTCTCTCAAAACTCGACTTTTAAACTCCTAAAATTATTGGGTAATGTATGTAAAAAGCTTGGTAAATAAAATAAACCTAACATAGGGTATTTATAGGAGTCTAGGAAACAAATCCCAAAAACGCTCGGATTCCGCGTAACCGACTGCCCAGGTGCGACGGCCAGGCTGACGGACCATCACTGGCTTGACGGACCGTCGCCTGGGCCGTCACCACTAGACAGTGGCACTGCCCAACTTGACGGTCACTGTGACAGACCGTCACATGTGTGACGGGCCGTCACTCAGGCCGTCACTCTTATCCAGAATGTTCTTTTTCGCGTATTTCCTTCTGTTTCCATGTTTGTCTCTATTTCCTGAAAATACAACATAAAAACATCAAAAACGACAACGGTTGCTTGAAAACGTACGATTGTTCTTAGTTTAAAGGAGTCGAAAGTGCCGTAAAATGGCGGCACATCAACACCCTCAACTTAAGACGTTCGCTTGTCCTCAAGCAACATGACACAATATAATAATACGACGACTCAACTAAGCAAACAAACTCGTGTCTTTAGCAACTCATGGTCATTCATTAGTTCATTAAATCAAGCTCCCTCGTAGCACACAAATGTATGAAACAAACTTGCAAGGATCCAAACATGTCATTTCGATATGATAAAATATTATGCATACACATGCGCAGCTATCCTAACAATCAATAGGCAATACAGAAATCTTGGTGCCCTCACCACAAAGAAATCCCACACACAAGATTTGGGACTAGGTAAGCGCTCACACTCACAAATGATTTCAAACAATGCACATGTGATACCATAGGCTTGCCCTTACTATTCTATTTTGGTTCTTCAGAAAGCCGCTCAGGATCACTACAGGACTTGTTTAGGCTTGTAATGAGGCTTCAGGTGCAGGTAGGATACATTTAGGGGTTAGTGACTAAGCCCTCCTTGGAACTACCGACGTCTTATTACCGCATAACTTTTTGTCCATCCTTATTCACCTTTTTATTTCCTTCTCTCTAGCTACAGGTGCGACCTCTTTATTTTGACCATTCTTTTTATTACTTTTTTGATCTTTTTCATCTCTTTTTATTTTTCTTTTCTTTTCTTAGGCGCACACCCGAATTTTCATTCTATTCCCAACCAATCTTCTTCATCCTCTTTTTCTTATCATTCACCGCTGTAGTAGCCATTCTCAACTTAGGCTGATTGCCTGCGTTGAGGTGCACAATGTCCAAGGGAGGACCAGGGCCAAAACAGGGTTTACCTCTATAGTAGCCACCCTCAACTTAGGTTGATTGCCTGAGTTGAGGTACACGATGTCCAAGGAAGGACCAGGGCCAAAATAGGGATTCAAAGTTAAACAGGAATGGTGACAGGTTATTGAAAGAACAAGGTTAATTATGGCTCAAACAGGGATCAAAAAGGGATTATTTGCATTTGGTCGGTCTTATAGGTTAAGTGGACTGCATACAAAAAGGGCCTGTGATCCTTTCCTAAGCAACCAAACTTCGACTTTAACAAAATAGACCGGGCAAGTTCTAGATGCATGCACAGAGTAAGAATTTATAACAATAATCTCACACACTCTTGGCACCAAGAAACTATATCGCTACCAACTATCCAACAACCGCTCGGCTTAAGCATACTCATTCTAATCATAATCGTACAATGACATTCAAGGATCCAGACAGTCAATATTTTCAACATAAGCTCAAAACCAGAAAATTTTTAAAGGAGCCTCGTTTTAGTCAAGAAAATGCCATGATGCTTTGCTCTAGACACAAGAAAACAACTAACAAAAATTAAAATAACAACCTAAACATGCCGGTTCTACTAGATAGCACACCGGAAGGAAAAGAAACACGGCAACAAAAACCCTCGGTGGTGACTCACAGGTTTCCCCACACCCTCAACTTAGACTCATGCATTGTCCCCAATGCATCCATATGAAAGCTAAAAACTGTGAGAGAAAGGAATACATGTGAAGTCGATATGACTCAGATTCTGGAATGATGTTGGAGACCGCCAGGGTCTCCAAAACAGGAGAACTCGATGGAGTGTGTGCACGCGACAACCTCATGTTGCATTTCAGCTTCTTCTTGCATTGGCTCCGCAGCTAGTCACGACAACTTCTTCGCTCTTTATTTGCAGATTCTCTTGCGGTGTTTTCATTTCTTTGATCTATTTTCACCGCCTTCCTCTACATGTCTCCCTTCTCGCGCCATCCTTCTTACAACAGCTAGAGATTCGACCGAACCCTTCTCCTCAAGATGCACATCCGCAGGTGCTTCCTCAATAACATTGACGACCGCGACCACCCTCATGTCACTTGGTTGCTTCATCAATTTAGACACATCGAACTTGACAACTTCATTGTTTAGCCTGAAGGTCAGTTCATTTCTTTCCATGTCAACCAATACTCTTGCCGTGGCTAGCAATGGTCATCCCAAGATTATGGGAACTTCAAAATCCACTTCGCAATCCAAGATCACAAAGTCAGCTGGGAAGATAAGCTTACCGATCTTTACTAGCACATCAGACAATATTCCCACGGGCCGCTTTACCGAACGGTCAGCCATCAACACTCTCATGGATGTTGGTTTAGGAGTTCCCAAACCCAGTTATTTATAAACTTCTAGCTGCATCAGATTTATGCTAGCACCAAGATCACACAAGGCTCTTCCGAAGCCGAGCTTCCCAATAGTACAGGGAACAGTAAACGCACCTGGATCTTCCTTTTTGTCTACTAACGACCTTGAGGAAATAGCACTGCAGTGGTGGAGGTTGTCTTTCGGTTCGAAACTTACCGATCTCTTCTTTGTAATCAAGTCCTTCATGAACTTGGCATAACCGGGCATTTGTTCAAGTGCCTCCACCAATGGGATGTTTATTGATATTTGCTTGAGCATGGTCAGGAAATTCAGGAACTTACCATCTTCCGCTTTCTTCTTGAGGCGTTGTGGGAACGGACTTGGTGGTCGAGGCATCATAGTTGGAAGTTTTTCGGCTTCCTTGCTTTCCTCCGCGGGCTTTAGCGTTTTCTCCTCTACCACCTCTTTGTCATCCGCGACATCACCTTGAGTCTGAATTACCGGATGTGATTTCGGTAATGTTCTACCGCTTTTGGTCGTGATTGCCATACAACTCGCATCCTTCTTTGGATTTTGGACGGTGTCGCTCGGCAAGGTACCCGTCCTTCTCGGATTTAAGGATGCCGAGATCTACCCCACTTGTTGTTCCAATTGCTTTATCGAGGTGGAATGAGAATCCACCACTTGACTCAATGTTGATAACTCAGTCCTCATCTCCTTTACCCCAGAGTCAGTCGATTCCACCTTCAGCAGTATCTTTCCCATCATGTTTTCTAGCTTGGACATCCCTACCTCGTTGCTAGCTTTGTCCCGATTACCAGGTGGTATATACAACCCACCTCTATCAGTGTTGTTCCTCCAGTTTCCTTGGTCGCGATCTCTGTAGCCAGCCTTTTCATAGAAGTTGTCCTTCTGATAGGTCCGACCTTGGTTTCCTTCGCCATTGGCCTGGAAACCCCCCAAGTAATTCGCCTCCTCATCAGTTTCCACTTCTGCTGCTCTACCTTGGGAACCCACAGCTTTTACCTTCTCTATACCTCCTGAAAACAAGTGCTTTGTCAGAAGGTCCAACTGCATTTTCAGATGCGCCATGTCTTGGTCGCGCTCCTCCTCTTTTCTGCGCTGCTCAGCTGGCATACCAACTGCATAAGTGCTAGCTGCTACCTCTGTATCCCGTGTATGCCAGGCCCTATTGGTTTTGGTGAGCCTGTCCAAAGTAGTTGTGGCCTCAACAAAAGTGAGACCCATGAATGCACCACCTGCTGCGTTGTCTAACGTCGGCTTGGTAGCCGAATTCAATGCCCGGTAGAACGTCTGCATCAAAAAGTTATCGGTCAACTGATGGTTCGGGCATTGTGTTATCTTCTTTTTGAATCGCAACCAGGTCTCGTGCAATGCTTCGTGAGATTGCTGCCTGAAGTTGCTAATCTCGTCCCTCAACTGTATCATCCGAGAGGGAGGAAAGAACCTTTCTAGGAAAGCTCCTCTCAACTCTCCCCAAGTTGCGATAGAGTCGGGGGTCAGCTCTGTCAACCACAACGCTGCCTCATCAGACAGAGACAACGGAAACAACCTGAGCCTGATCGCTGTCTGACTCACGCCCGGCAGTTCGAATGACTTGCAGATGCCCACGAAATTCATTAGATGCTGATTTGGATCATCCCCAGCGGCACCTCGGAACACTCCTCTCAAGTTCAACAGTTGGATCATCGTGCTAGTGATGTTGAACTTAGCTCCAGGCGCTAGCGGTGGAAGGGCAATGGCGCCCGTAGCGCCAACTCCATCCAAGTCGATTTCCTCATTATTCAGCAGAACATCATCCTGCAGACCACCAGCATTCAGATTGTGTTGGGCCTGCAGTTCTGCAGCGAGCCTTGCTGCCTCTTGTTGTGCGGCCATATTTCGCCTCAATGTTCTAGCAAGCTCGGGGTCGTAAGGTAATGTTGATTCACCTGAGCGCCGGGTACTTGGCATGCACAACTCTGTACCCTATCAAAACAAAAACAACAAATAAACGTAAAAGCAGGAAAGTATGACTAAGAGTCAGATAAACACACCAGACTTAACAAACAACCGTATTCCCCGGCAACGGCGCCAAAATTTGATAACGCTCAAAGTACCACTCCAATTAAGAAGCGTAAGCGATCGTTGTCAAATATAGAACCCAACAAAGGTTGGGGTCGATCCCACAGAGAATATGGTGAAAGTTAAGTCGTTAGTGAATTAATTGACTAATGGTCAATAGTTTTCGGTAAATAAAAGCGGGGGGTTTTGTGTGAACAATGTGTAAGCAAAACAAACAATAATTTATGAGAATAATCAGTAGGAGAATGAACTAGGGAAGTGTTTACCCTGGCATTGGTAACAATGTCGATTCTAGGCTTAACTGGGTTCTTTCTATATGTGTGTCACGTTGTGATTGAATTAATTGTATCGTCTAAACGTTTCTCAACCAAATAGACAAATTTACTTTTCAATTCTCTCGAACTTGAAAAGGTGTGCTTTTAGATTTCAATCCTAAACATCAAGTACATTAATCTAGTTACAGCATTAATCATAAGACGAGAGTTGGTAGTCTCGAATCCTCGTCGTTAATCAAGTTTCCCGGTTTTAATCTCTTTACTCAAGCAAATTAAACCTAGGCATGTTCTAATGTTTGCAACCACTAGAAAACGTTAAATAATGAATGATTAACAACGTGACAACATATATATTGAACCCGTCGCTACCCGGAATCTATATCGCTACTTTAGCCATGGCTCCCACAACCCTAGTTGTGGGAGGTTTAGTTACTCATGCTTGTAGAAGAATAAAAGAAAGTCATATTCATAATAAAGAAAAGAGATCCTTACAATGTAGTGAGAACAATCTTTAATTATTCCAAGAACAAGAAAACAAGATCCCAAGAACAAATCAAGAACAAGATTGAGGAGGAAGAAAACGTGTATTGCGTGTTTTCCTCTCTCAAAACTCGACTTTAAACTCCTAAAATTATTGGGTAATGTATGTAAAAAGCTTCACAAATAAAATAAACCTAACATGGGGTATTTATAGGAGTCTAGGAAACAAATCCCAAAAACGCTCGGATTCCGCGTAACCGACTGCCCAGGTGCGACGGCCAGGCTGACGGACCGTCACTGGCTTGACAGACCATCGCCTGGGCCGTCACCACTAGACAGTGGCACTGCCCAACTTGACGGTCACTGTGACGGACCATCACATGTGTGACGGGCCGTCACTCAGGCCGTCACTCTTATCCAGAATGTTCTTTTTCGCGTATTTCCTTCCGTTTCCATGTTTGTCTCTATTTCCTGAAAATACAACATAAAAACATCAAAAACGACAACGGATGCTTGAAAACGTACGATTGTTCTTAGTTTAAAGGAGTCGAAAGTGCCGTAAAATGGCGGCACATCAATTAGCCAGACAACTTTTCTCATTCATTCCCCTCAATTGAAATAGAGACTCTATGCTTCAATTCGAGTGCATGATGCCACTCACCACAAGAGAGAATCCCACTCACAGTCATTCAATTCACAAAACACGGGATTATAAGAGAACCAAGAAGACTCTCACTCTCTCAAGGAAGTTTAAGTGTATACGCGTCGAACCATAGGATTTCCATTCATGTAAATCGCCACTAATGTAGGGTAGCCAAGCTCAGAATCACCAAGGACTTGCAGGTTATAATGTTGGGTAGGGCTAAGGTGAGGATATCATGTGGTTCAAGTGACTATACCTCCCTAATGCTCTTTGTTTTCATTTGGAACGCCACTCACATTTTTCAATTTTTCAACTTCACCCTATTTCTCCCTCACACAACCCCAGATTTCTACTTTTGCCTCATGATTATTCGTACCTTATATTACCTTCACTTGGTAGTACCTATTTTTGCTTTTCAATTTGCTCATTGAATTGTTCTTTTTGGAGCAATTTTCAATTCTCAAATCAAGGTGCTACCTTGGACTTGAAGTGCATTTCTTTTCTTCTCCTCGTTTGATCACATGCACCCCCAAACTTAGGCATTTGCCTATGTCATCTTTTGTTTCCCCCCCAAACTTAGGCTTTTAGCCTACATTTCATTTTCAAGAAATCAGGGAGGACGGGTGCCAAGTTAGAGGTTCCAAGAAGGTCAAGGTGTTACAAAGGTGTCAAAGAATGGTTACAAGATTAAAGGGGTTCACTAGGATTTGATGTCATTGGGAGGTCATTTGAGTGAAGTGGCTATCAAAAAGGGCCTAAGGTTATTTTCCAAGCTTGGCTACACCTAGAATTTTGCCTTGAATCACATTCGAGGCAGGTTCTAGACGACACTTATGCACAAGAATCAAGGTAAAGCCTCACCGCACAAGGCATCATGCCACAAGACTTCATCCATTAGTCCCATAATCAATTGGGGCAAATAAATTTTGACAAGCTATTCCGAGTTCATTACACACTCATTTGTGAGTCGATCAAGCCAAAGCGAGAGTTTTCAAGTCATGACAAGAGAACGCTTTTATCTCAAGAATTCATTTCCCTTCCTCTTTTCCTTTTCAAAAACAATTTACCAAGAAATTTTTTCAGTGGGCCCATTTCGAGAAAAGCATTTACGGACTCAATTCTAAACTAAACATGGAATTTTCCCTTAAGAAAGTTGCCTCTTAATCTACCATAAGGAAACACCAACCTGGTTCGACACACAAAAACAAAAGAAAAGAAAAAAGAAAATAATCAAAACTTTTGCTCCTTGGGAAAGAATCGTAGTATTAAGAATACCCTCTGAGTTTATTTCTACACTACTATCAACAAGGCGATGCACAATTTTTTGCGCTCATGAATAAATCAAGAACAAGCCTCGGCATAGGCATTTAGAGCATTTGCAAGGAATGGGTAGTGGAACAATGGGGCATGTAAGACCAACCCGGAACACCATCAATAACATTCAAGCATCAAGCCCGGTGAGGGAACAATTAAGCTCAAAGTAAAACACAAACATAATCTAAAGAAAGAAAAAATAGTAGCATCACAATCAATTATCCAAAATGTGCCTGACAAGGGCCAAATAAAACTATGCAGAATCGTCAGCTAGGGCAATAAATTATCTCAAGCCCACTCACGGGCACCAAAAAGAAAGTAAAAAAAGCCCCCGCACCCATAAAAGAAGCATTGTCCTCAATGCTCATAGTGCAATGGGAAAGGGTGGAACTCCCTGTAGGATCTAGTCCTCATCATCTTCATCAACAGCAGCAGGCTCAACTAGGGCCAGCACTACCCATTCAGGAGTTTGAAGAAAGTGTGGAGTCACGAAGTGCCCTTTGAAAATCCAGATCATGATCATCCTCCAGCTCTCAATCTTCGGTCTCAGGCAACTTTTCCTCGGCATAAGAGGCAAACAAGTCATCCAAAGGTTCGAAAATCTTCCAAGGTGGCGGCAATGTAGTCAAATCCTCTTCCACCACAGGGGCCTTGCCTTTAGCTTTGTTAACATCTCTCCAGAGTATCATGATTGCTCCCTCCATGAAATCAACCTATTTTCACAAAGTGTTCAACCTATACACTACCCCCCTTCATTGTGCTCTTTACTACCTTGTTGATCATCCCCGGTAGTTTAGTGGCTAAGTTAGAAAGCTGCTTCTCATGGCTATAGGTTTTGTCAACCATAACTTGAAGTCTACTTTTGGTCATTGAGGGGGCTGTAGCATATGCATGTGGCTCAGCAGTGACCCGGGTGGGAGATGGAACATCCGCTCTATCATCAAGGTCACCTCCCGCAGCTGGCACTGATACCTCAGTCATCTATCTCTTAAATCGAGGGGAATCCTTTTTAGTTTTCTTGTCAAGATCAATCACCCTCATAGCATGGGCGACTTTCTCACTACTGAAGTAGGTAATCTCTGCCTTGGCACACAACTTGCTGATCAACACTAGGAAAGGGAATGCATCCTTTTCTCTGTGGGCTTTTCTCTAAATAACCATGGTTGTTATTTATCTGAAATTCACATGTTCACTTGTCATGATGGCCGCAACCAAAATAGCACCCTCTTGAGTTATTTTCTGATCATTTTGAGAGGAAAGGAACCTATTGCAGACTAGATCATACCACAGTCGGGCTTTAAAGTGCAACATTTTTCTTGGGATATCACCCCCAGAAGGGACCAAGAAGGAACATCTCAAACAATGATTGGGGCTATTTCTTAATATGGATTTAGCTCGACCACCAATTTATCCATGAGGGATGGTGCAGGGTCGATTGCTTGGCCCCAATATATATCATTGATAGCAGTGGGGGTGATGCTAACATTCTTGCCTCTACCCTTGACTGAATTCAAGTTGGGGAATTTCTCCGCTGGCCCTTTGTATCCTTTAGAGTCTTGGGTAGCCTTATATGCCGCGAAGAATTCCCACACCACTTCCTCATAATAACACTGGGTACATCCTAAAAGGGGTGCCACTTTCCCTCAGCCATCTGTCCGTGCATGTTTGGTATTTCATCTCTGACCTCTCCTAAGTTAAAGCTTTGCTAATCATTGAATTGTAACACCCCGGAAACATATCCAGCTATCTAAGTTAAAAACCTCAGAAAAATTCAGGTTCCAGGAACTATAGGTCTAAACCACGGACCATGGTTCAAACCACGAGTCATGGAATGGAGCTGTTGTTGGCTTTATACTGGTTCAGCCTCTGGTCTGGAACTACGAGTGGGTTATACGGACCATGGTTTAAACGGACCATGGTTTAAACAACGGGTCCATACTGTCCACTCGTGGAACTCAGATCAGAGGAGTGGCAGGTCCCTCTGAAATGACGACTGGGTTTGATGACCCGTCATCCAGATGATGACCCATCATCTTAAGTCATGGTTTGACCAAGGGTCAACTGTATTCCCAGCAACGATGACACCAAACGATGACCCATCATTTATTCTACGGATCTGTCCTGTTTACCCATAGAAATGTTCCTGCAGACTGTCTAGATAACTAGGTTCCACGAGTTAGAACCACGAGTCATGGTTCAAATAATGATCCATTGAATCAAATTGTAGAACCTGAAGCCGACCAAACTTCCTAATTTTTCTAAGTTAAGTCCCAAGGGTATTTTGGTCTTTTCCCACCCTTTTAACTACTAAGTGAGGTCATTTTGACTATTTCAAGTAGGGTTTTCACCCTTATTACCCTAAGTTCCTCCTAAATCATTCATTCACCTCCCAAAAGAAGAAAGTTTTTCCTCAAGCTTCAAGTCTCCAAGCTCCAAGTCAAGCCTCCTAAGTCTTCTCCATTGAAGTGGGTTATCTTCACCCAAGGTATGTGGATAATCAACAATGGGTTCCTTTCACCCTTGTGACAAAAACTCCTAATTAATATTTAGTTTCATGATCTTCAAATTAGGGTTCTTATCTAATTCTTATGGGTTTTGCCAAATATGATCTTCTCATGATTTGATTATGAAATTACTATTAAATTGCATGATTTTACATGGGTTTTTACATGTTAACTCTTATTTCATGAATTGAAGTTTAACCATGGAAATTTCTACATGCATGAAGTTGATTTAAGCAAATTGGATTTTGATAGAATGTTCCTTATGGATTTTTAAGCATGTGCATGCCTAGTTCCTATGTTCTATGAAAGTATATGTTTTATGAAATTGAACTAGAGCCATGCAAATTTTACAAGTCATGAAGTATGCAAGTCTTTCCATGTTATAAAGTATTATGCAAGACAAGACACCCGATGTTCCATCAATGCCTATGAGTTATCTTCTAAACTAAAACTCATGAATAGTATGATGATCCGAGTTATGAAAAAGTATGAACAAGTTATGAACAAGTTGGCATCAGATATGTCATATGAATGTGAGCACATATTATACATTTTGGGAGTAGTATTTAGCACTGAATTGGACTGGGTAAGAGTACCCATGGTCCAAGAAGTACGTGCCACCGTAGGTTCTAAGTCCCCTCTGTTAGGCATCAGATTTAGTGATCATGCCATATGTCATGCCTCTATACCCTGGCAAGGTATATTGGGTCCTTTCGATGGGGCAAATACATCAGACTCCATGTAGCTCAGCATGGTTTATGTCGGTTAAAAGAAACTCCAATGTGTTTATTTTCAAGCTATGAATGTTATATGATTCTATACTATGAAACATAAGCTTTATTTCATGTTTTATGTATTATACCTTGGTATTTATTCATCTTTCTTCTTTATGTAATAAGTTCATTTTAAGCATGTCTTTAAACTGCTTTTATCATGATTCATGCATCGCTCTTATACTAGATACATCCTATAGTACTGACGCATATCTTGCGTTGTATCCTTTAATAATGTAGATTCAGGTGTTCCTTTCTAGACATGTGGCTAGAGTTTCCAGACCACTTTTCTATCAGCAGTTGGTGAGTCCTCTTAGTTTGAAGACTAGATATGTTTTAGTTATTTTGATTTCCTATTTCAGTACTTCGAGTTAGATAGGGTCTTGTCCAAGCAACTCATTATGTTATGATTAGAGGCTTTCAGACATAGACCGTATGTAACCCTTTGGTGGTGTCGTATCTCTTGATTCGACCATCCATCTTAGGCTATTCTATCTATATATATGATGGTTTCCCTATGTTTCCTTTATGTTTGCTTGAGAATGTTATAACCAAAGGTTAGCTTGGGATCCTTGTGGTCCTAAGTCCCATGTTACGTCTAGGGGGTAACCTCGGGGCATGACAAACTTGGTATCAGAGCCTCAGGTTCAAGAGTCCTAGGATGTCTGAAAGCTACATCGAGTAGAATCTTTTTCATGTGTGTGAAGTGCTCCACACATATGAGAGGGAAGCTATGAGATGTCTTAGAAAATTTTACTTCTTTCATCATCATGTCGTGCGATAGAGCTTAACTCTTATGTTCCTCTAATCCTCATCTTGTACATTTCAGATTATGCCTCGTCAACGTGCTATGCCTCCCCGAGCTGCTCGAAATGTTATTCCTCTCATTCCGGTTCCCGATGTCACGAATGAGGAGTTTAGGAATTCCATCCATTTGCTAGCCCAGACTTTAGACACTTAGGCCAATCAGCCAGCTCCTTCCCCAGTCCATCCTTAAGGTGGGGTAGCATCCCAAGTTCGTGACTTTGTCCGGATGAACCTACCTGAATTTTGGGGTTCAAAAGTGAGTGAGGACCCTCTCAACTTTATTGATGAAGTGAAGAAGATCTTTGAAGTTATGTAAGTGGTTGGTGTTGATTGTTTTGAGCTTGCATCCTATCAACTCAAGGATGTGGCTCATATTTGGTTCACGCAATGGAAGGAGACTAGGGTGAGGGATGCAATCCCCATGACTTGGGAGTGTTTTGAGAGGGCCTTCCTTGATAGGTTCTTTCCCCGAGAGTTGAGGCAATCAAAGGTGGAGGAATTTGTGAACTTTAGACAAGGTTCGATGTCGGTGCAAGAGTTTAGTTTGAAGTTCACTCAGTTGTCTAGATATGCTCCCTCCATGGTAGCGGACCCGCATGATCAAATGAGCAAGTTTATATATGGGGTTTCTGATGTGGTGAAGAAAGAGTGTAGGTCTTCTTTGTTGTTGAGTGATATGAATATTTCCTGACTCATGACTCATGTCCATCAGATTGAGGGTGACAAGCTTAGGGATATGGCAAGGGAGAACAAGAGGGTAAGATCTGAGGGATCAGGTTTTGGTCATCACAGATCCAGAGGTGGATATCGCTCTTCTTTTTAGAAGAAGTCATCAGGATCCGTTCACTCTTCTGGTAGTGCTCCTACCCAGGCCTCATCATGATCCGGGTGGTAGGGGATCTAGTTCTTATTCCCAGTTTCAGGGAAGTATTGCTAAGGGGCCTTCTTTCCCTGTTTGTACCAAGTGTGAGAAGAATCACCTCGGTGAGTGCTTGGCCAGAAAAGAGGGTTGATTTGGTTGTGGTCAACTTGGACATCGTATCAAAGATTTCCATTCATCTAGAAAGGGGCAGGGAGGTAGGACTCAGTCTACCCCAACAGCTTCAGGAGGTAGACCAGCCCAGTAGGGCAAAACTTCTAGTTCTGGTGGGCAGCTCCAGAACCGCCTTTATGCTATGTCATCTCGTCAGGATCAGGAGGTTTCCCCAGATGTTGTTACTGGTATGTTAAAAGTCTTCTCTTTCGATGTGTATTCTTTGTTGGACCCTGGTGCCTTCGTATCTTTTGTAACCCCTTATATAGCATGCAAATTCAAATTATGTCCTGAATTGCTTTTTGAACCCTTTTGTGTTTCCACTCATGTTGGTGAGTTAGACTTAGCCAAAAGAATCTACCGAAATTGTCCCATCTCAGTCCTTCATAGAGTCACTTTAGAAGATCTAGTAGAGTTGGAGATGACTGATTTCGATATCATTCTTGGCATGGATTGGTTGTATGCTTTTTATTCCTTGGTTGACTCTCGTACTCATGTTGTTAGTTTCAAATTCCCTAATGAACCCATTCTAGAATGGCAAGGTAGCTCTTCTTCTTCGGAAGGTCGCTTTATATCCTATCTTAAGGCTAGGAAGATTATTTCTAAAGGCTACGTATATCATATAGTTCTGGTTATGGACACGGAGTTTGAGACCCCATCTATTCAGTTTATCCCTGTTGTGAATGAATTCCTAGAAGTGTTTCCCAATGATTTTCTCGGAGTCCCTCCCTAGCGGGAAATTAACTTTGGGATAGATCTTATTCCAGATATGAATCCTATCTCTATTCTTCCTTATAGAATGGCTCCTACAGAACTCAAAGAGTTGAAAGATTAGTTGAAGGATCTTCTTGATAAAGGTTTCATCAGGCCTAGAATTTCTACATGTGGTGCCTCAGTGTTGTTTGTTCGAAAGAAAGATGGCTCTCTTAGAATGTGTATTGACTACCATCAGTTGAACAAGGTCACAATCAAGAATAAGTATCCCATTCCTAGGATTGATGACTTGATTGATAAGCTTTAGGGTGCTAGTTTCTTCTCCAAGATCGACCTTAGATCCGGTTATCATCAGTTTCGTGTTAGAGAGTGTGATATTCCAAAGACAGCCTTCAGAACTCGGTATGGTCATTATGAATTTTTTGTGATGTCTTTTGGTCTAACAAATGCTCATGCAGCTTTTATGGATTTGATGAACGATGTGTTCAAACAGTATTAGGATATGTTTGTGATTGTTTTCATTGATGATATCCTCATTTACTCTCAAAGTGAGGAGGAGCATGAGGATCACTTTAGGGTTGTGTTGCAAACCCTCAAGGATAGACAGTTGTTTGCTATGTTTAGCAAGTGTGAGTTTTGAATGAAATTTGTTGCTTTTCTGGGTCATATTGTGACTAAAGATGGTATTCGGGTTGATTCTCAAAATATAGAGGCGGTAAAGAACTGGCCTAGACCTACTTCTCTGTCAGATATTAAGATCTTTTTGGGTTTGGCTAGTTACTAAAATAGGTTTGTGGAAGGCTTTTCTTCCATTGATGCCCCTTTGACCCGATTGACTCAGAAGAAGGTAAAATTTCAGTGGTCCGACTTGTGTGAGAAGAACTTTTAGGAATTGAAGACTAGACTGACCACAACTCCAGTGTTAGCTCTACCCGAGGGCTTAAATGATTTTGTTTTTTATTATGATGCTTCTAGGATTGGTTTGGGTTGTTTTTTTATGCAACGTGGTAAGGTGATTGCTTATGCTTCGAGACAACTTAAGACTCATGATAAGAACTATCCTACTCATGATCTTGATTTGGCAGCCGTGGTCTTTGCTTTGAAGATTTAGAGACATTACTTGTATGGTGTGCATGTGGATGTATTTACCGATCATAAGAGTCTCCAGTATGTGTTCACTTAGAAGGAGTTGAATTTGCGACAAGGGAGATGGCTCGAGCTCCTTAAGGATTATGATATGAGTGTGCTTTACCATCCAGTAAGGCCAATGTCATAGTGGATGCCTTGAGTAGATTGTCCATAGGAAGTGTGTCTTCCGTTGATGATGGGAAAAAGGAATTGGTTAAGGAAGTTCATAGGCTAACTCGGTTAGGAGTTTGCCTTATGGACTCAACAAAAGGTGGTGTGATTGTACAAAATGGTGTTGAATCATCATTGGTAGATGAGGTTAAGGCAAAGCAAGACAAGGATCCCATTTTACTTCAGCTTAAGGGTGCGGTTCATCAGCAGCGGGTGGAGTTTTTCTCACAAGGGGGAGATGGTGTGCTTCATTATCAGGGTAGCTTATATATGCCAGATATAGATGGGTTGAGACAGCAGATTCTGACTGAGGCTCACAGTTCTATATATTCCATTCATCCGGGTGCTACTAAGATGTACCGTGATCTATGGAAAGTCTTTTGGTGGAACGATATGAAGAGGGACATAGCCGATTTTGTAGCTAAGTTTCCAAACTGTCAACATGTAAAGGTGGAGCATCAAAGGTCGGGTGGCATGATTCAGGATATTGACCTTCCCACTTGTAAATGGGAAGCAATCAATATGGACTTTATTACTAGATTGCCTCATACTCGAAGGAAACATGATTTCATTTGGGTGATTATCGACCGAATGACCAAATCATCCCACTTCTTGGCTGTTAAGACTATGGATACAATGGATGATTATGCTAGACTCTATATTCAGGATTGCATGGTGTTCCCTTGTCTATCATTTCTGATAGAGGTCCTCAGTTTACATCTCAATTTTGGAGATCGTTTCAGAAAGGTCTTGGTACTCAGATGAAGCTTAGCACAGCTTTTCACCCTCACACAGACGGTCAAGCATAGTTCACTATTCAGTCTTTGGAGGATATGTTGAGAGTGTGTGTGATTGACTTCAAAGGTAACTGGGATGATCACTTACCTCTTATTGAATTTGCCTACAACAACAATTTTCACTCTAGCATCCAGATAGCTCCGTATGAGGCACTTTATGGTTGGAGGTGTAGATATCCTATTGGTTGGTTCGAGGTTGGTGAGGAAGCCTTGATTGGTCCAGATTCTTTGCATGAGACTTTGGAGAAGGTTCATCTTATTTAGGAAAGGTTAAAGACTGCTCAGAGTCGATAGAAATCTTATACGGATGTGAGGAGAAGGGAGTTGGAATTTGAGGTTGATGATAAGGTTTCCTTAAAGTGTCACCCATGAAGGGTGTGATGAGGTTTGGAAAGAAAGGAAAACTTAGTCCCCATTTTGTAGGTCCTTATAGAATTTTGAGGAGAGTTGGTAGTGTTGCGTATGAGTTGGAGTTCCAAACGGAGTTGGAAGCAATTCATCCAGTTTTCCATGTTTCCTTTTTGAAGAAGTGTGTTGGTGATCCGAGCTTGATTGTCCCTTTGAAGGATGTGAGTGTGAAGTATAGACTCACCTATGAGGAGGTTCCCGCGGATATCCTTGATCGTCAGATTCGGAGGTTAAGGAATAAAGAAGTTGCTTCGGTAAAGGTTCTTTGGAGGAATCAGCTTGTTGAAGGAGCTACTTAGGAAGCAGAAGAGGCCATGAAGGCCACATATCCTCATCTATTTCCTTCTGATTCAGTTTCAGCTTGAGGTACTAGTTTCCTCCTTAGTATGTCCCTCCGATTCTATTCCACCGGTTACTCTCATGATTCTAGCATGCATCCATGTTTTACGAAGTTAGTTTATCATGTTTTCAAGTTGAAAATTTTAGGTTTTATGTTTACTCTTTGATTTCCACGTTTTGATGTTTGGTTGGGCTATTTTATCCTCAATTTTCCTTGTTTAGTCTTCATTCGAGGACAAATAATCCCAAGGGGGAGATATTGTAACACCACAGAAATATATCCAGCTATCTAAGTTAAAAACCTCAGAAAAATTCATGTTCCAGGAACTATGGGTCCAAACCATAGACTGTGGTTCAAACCATGGGTCATAGAATGGAGTCGTGGTTGGCCTTATGCTGGTTCAACCTCTGGTATGGAACCACGAGTGGGTTCTACGGACCGCGGTTCAAACCACATGTCTTTCCTGTCCACTCATGGAACTCAGATCAGAGGAGTGACATGTCCCTCTGAAATGATGTCTGGGTTTGATGACCCATCATCCAGATGACGACCCGTCGTCTTGAGTCGTGGTTTGACCAAGGGTCAACTATATTCCCTGCAATGATGACTCCAAATGATGACCCATCGTTTGTTCTACGGGTCTATCCTATTGACTCGTAGAAATGTTCCTGCGTACTGTCTAGACGACCAGGTTCCACGAGTTGGAACCATGAGTCCTGGTTCAAACGATGATCCATGGAATCTAACCATAGAACCTGAAGCCGACCAAACTTCCTAATTTTTCTAAGTCAATTACTAGGGGTATTTTGGTCTTTTCCCACCTTTTTAACTACTAAGTGAAGTCGTTTTGACTATTTCAAGTAGGGTTTTCACCCTTATTACCCTAAGTTCCTCCTAAATCATTCATTCACCTCCCAAAAGAAGAGAGTTCTTCTTCATGCTTCAAGTCTCCAAGCTCCAAGTCAAGCCTCCTAAGTCTTCTCCATTGAAGTGGGTTATCTTCACCCAAGGTATGTGGATAATCAACAATGGGTTCCTTTCACCCTTGTGCCCAAAACCCCTAATTCAAATTTAGTTTCATGATCTTCAAATTAGAGTTCTTATCTAATTCTTATGGGTTTTGCCAAATATGATCTTCTCATGATTTGATTATGAAATTACTATTAAATTGCATGATTTTAAATGGGTTTTTATATGTTAACTCTTATTTCATGAATTGAAGTTTAACCATGGAAATTTCTACATGCATGAAGTTGATTTAAGCAAATTGGATTTTGATTGCATGTTCCTTATGGATATTCAAGCATGTGCATTCCTAGTTCCTATGTTCTATGAAAGTATATGTTTTATGAAATTGAACTAGAGCCATGAAAATTTTACAAGTCATGAAGTATGCAAGTCTTTCCATGTTATAAAGTATTATGCAAGAAAAGACACCTGATGTTCCATCAATGCTCATGAGTCTTTTTCTAAACTAAAACTCATGAGTAGTATTACGATCCGAGTTATGAACAAGTTATGAACAAGTTATGAACAAGTTGGCATCAGATATGTCATATGTATATGAGCACAAGTTATACATTTTGGGAGTAGTATTTAGCACCGAGTTGGACCAGGTGAGAGTACACATGGTCCCAGAACTACGTGCCCCCGTAGGTTCTAAGTCCCCTCTATTGGGTATTAGATTTAGTGATCACATCACATGTCCTGCCTATATACCCTAGCAAGGTATATTGGGTCCTTTCGATAGGGCAGATACATCGGACTCCATGTAGCTCAGCATGGTTTATGTCGGTTAAAAGAAACTCCCACGTATTTATTTTTAAGCTATGAAGTTATATGATTCTATACTATGAAACTTAAGCTTTATATCATGTTTTATGTCTTATACCTTGGTATTTATTCATGTTTCTTCTTTCCGTAACAATTTTATTTTAAGCATGTCTTTAAACTTCTTTTATCCTGATTCATGCATCGATCATATACTCGTTACATCCTATAGTACTGACGCATATCTTGCGTTGTATCCTTTGATGATGCTGATTCAGGTGTTCCTTTCCATACACGTGGCTAGAGCTTCCAGGCCACTTTTTTGTCAGCGGTTGGTGAGTCCTGTTACTTCAAGGACTATATATGTTTTAGTTATGTTGATTTCATATTTCCATACTTTGAGTTAGCTAGGGTCTTGTACTCACAACTCATTATGTTATGATTAGAAGCTTTCAGACATAGACCGTATATAACCCTTCCAGGGTGTCGTATCTCTTGATTTGACCATCTATCTTAGGCTATTCTATCTTTATATATGATGCTTCCGCTATGTTTCCTTTATGTTTGCTTGAGAATGCTATGACCAAGGGTTAGCTTGGAATCCTTGTGGTCCAATGTCCCGTGTTACATCTAGGGGGTAACCTCGGGGGTGACATGAATCCTCTATCTTTGTTCCGTTTGTAAAGAGCTCTCATGCCCTCTATTCTGAAGTGGAGCCTTGCTTCATCTGCAGCTGATCTTTGCCTTGCTTGGTTTCCCGGGTTTCTCCTGCAAGAAGACATAGTCTGCATCCAAGGATTATGAGCTAAAAACAAAAAAAAATATACTAAAGGTGTAATACAACATATTAGAAAGCAAAGTAGGTGTATGTTGTCTTGCGTGGACCACATGCGAAATGCACTAGGCAGAGTGCGTGTCACAAGTGCTGTCGCACAAGCCAACAAAACCTTCAGGAAATTTTTCTATTGATGTGCGAAGCTAGTGCGATCTGCACCATCAGAAGTGCCTATCTCATCAAGCTTCGCCCCTCAAGTCAGTGTTCAGCACTTTCTTTTCAATTTGGTGTGACTCCTTGTGCGACCCGCAAGTCAAGATCCATGCATCGTATGCAAAATGCACAAAGGCAAAATTGGAATTTTTGGTTCCTTGTGTTCTTGTGAGTTATGCATATTATCCATAGAGCAAGATATGCTTCAGTACTTAGTACCACACGCAACCAATTCATAATAACAAAGGGGCAAAGGGGATTCATGACCATAACTTCCGGGTACTCAGACTTCCTCGGATTTCCATTAACACGTAACCAATAAGAAAGGAGTCAATGACTTCCCTTAAGATGGGTGTTACCCCGTCTATCATCGGTAACATCAATATCAAGTTTAAGGTAAGGTCCTTCCCCTTAACCCCTTATTGTTTATTAGGATAAATATATAATTCTAGACATAATTATTGTACGAACTCACATGATAGTGATCGGAAGCTGTGAGTTTGAGTTATTATGGTTATGTTGAACTGTTTTAGGACTATATTTTGTATATTTTTTGTTGTAAAGGTTTAAAGACTCATGGTTAGGATTTGGTTGTGTGTCACACCCTTAGTCTACACCTTAGACGTGGTCGTCACTTAGAACCACTAATGGCCCGAGAGGACCTTTGACCTGGCTTGATACTAAACTGAGTACTAAATGCTATGCGGAAGCTATCAGAGTAATGAGCATGCAATACTTTGAAAAGAAAAGGTAGAGCTTTTATAAATAAGTCTAAAGATCTGAATAATAGATATGTTTTCAAAACAATTGATAACTGAACTGAAATGACTATTTGACTGACTCGTCTATGAAGCCTATATTACTTAAAATGATTCACCGGGACAAGACCCACGACATTTGGATAATCTACTAGAAATATCTAGTAAATACTAATAAACTAAATAGACTAGAGCTCTCAGAAAGCAAGGAGGTCTCACCAACATTAAATGAATAAAATAAAAGTGATATGTCTACTGTCGATGTTGAACACTTGAATCTGCATCATATAAATATACAGCACCAAATGGCATTAGTACGTGTGAATGTACGATATGTAAATAGCTTAATGAAATAATAAGGTAGAACTGAAATACTGAGTTGAAAGAGTAAATCTGACTATAGACTGAGATAAATCAACTGCACAGTAAAGCATGCATGTGTACTGTAACAACAAGACTTTACAACTAAAGATATGAGTCAAGCAAATAATGTAAATCCAACTTTAGTTCTTTAGGGAGTTTCTTTAACCGATAACCATCACGTGAGCCTCATGATCATATAATGTCTTACCCACGTTGCCAGAGTTATCCTATCCCTTTCAAGGGTATAGAACAAACTTTACTTTATGGATCTAAATCTAAGCCTTTTTAGGGTTAATTAAGTAGTCGTCCAAATCAACGGTATGATCCTATCCTATGCTAGTGGCGTAGTTTTGGGGTTTGGGTTGTCTTAATCCTTATCCATCTCGGTTCTAAATACTACTCCCAAAACATTGCAATAATGGTCAATAACTTTTAAGATGTATCCCTTTAGGGGAAAAGTGATAATCTCTTTCAGTGAGCCTATGCTAAAAAATACTACTTTATACAGAACTTTACTTGCTTTAAAACTGACTTTGCTTTCTTTCTAAAATCATGTACTTGAACCTAAATATGTTTACTTAAGCTCGTTCTTGAAATACTTTTTAAATTGTAACATCCCAAAAATTCTAAGCTAAGGCACAAACTGCTTTTCATAGGTGGAATGATCATTTCCCTAGTATGGTGAGTGCTTTGGATGCGAATCATGTTCACAAGTAACTCATATCTCATAGCCAAGTTGAAAGCTTCCTTACCGATTGAATTCTTGTATAGAATTTTTCTATAGTCAACTTCAACTGATTATAAATCTTATATTATGAGAAGTGTTGGAGCTCAAGAACCACCAAATTAAAGGTCTTTGAGTCTACTTTCCAAGCCCACTAACTGTGCATTAATTCGAGTCTGAAGAGAAAAGTTATACTTAGTTTACCAGAAGGTGTATGTCTGCTAGAGTGTGATAGATTTGTGTGATGAACCGTTATACTTGTGCTGGTTCATCAATGCAAACCGTCAGGCTTAACTAGTAAGACCAAAATTTGGTCATGTTTTGACAGTTCAGAGTGACGGTTCATCAAGGGTTAGATGGTTCATGTAACAAACCATCAGACGGGAATGTTCTGCACTATTGACACATTTTCAAAGGGTTGTTTGGTCTTTTCCCACTCTTTTAACACAAAAACTACACCATTTTAACTATCCAAAACCTGAATATTAAGCCTAAACTACCCCAAATCCTTCATTCCCTCAAAAATCATATCGACAATTAGCCAAGACCAGTAAAAGAGGTGATTTTCTTCTCCCAGGCAAGAATTAGGGTTCTCCAACTTCAGGCTCAAAACTCAAAGATTTCACCAAGGGTTCTTTCAGGTATATGGGATTTTAACAATGGGTACCCTTTCACCCATTGTGTCCCAAAGTTAATTGAGTTCTTCAGTTCAATTATTCTTCAGAGCTTAGGGTTCATGAATTGTGTGAATTCCTTTGTACTTCAGCTCTCTTATTATATATGAATATTTAATGCATGTTTCCTTGATGTTTAGCATCATTGTTTACTCCTAATTTTCAAACCCCCAGTTTTCATCTATGCTTGCAGTATTTACGTATTTTCTCATGATTTAAAGTTAGTGCATATCTCACATGCTCAGTACATTTAAAGTACTGACTACATTATTTTTTGTGCTATATCATATTATGATATCAGGTTCACGCTCTCAATCTCAGCATCCTAGTTAGTGCGATCCAGTGCCACATCAGCGGTTAGCAGTGGTGAGTCCTCATCATTCAAGGATGGACTTTTATGATATTTTTCTTTAGTATTTCTAGTTTATGTATTTAAATTAGCTATGGACTTGTCCCAGCCGCTCATTAGTAGTATATGCTTCCAGACATAGATTCAAATATTCAATTTGTTTTCACATTAGGTTTCACTTTTCAGAACTTAATATTATTTCAAAGATTTCTTAGTTGAATTCAAAAACTTATGTTTCTATCAAATTAGCTTCTGCTCAGATTTAAATATGAGAATTTTTTAGCATATGCCAGACCATGGGTTAGTTTGGGGTTACTTGTGGATCTAAGAACTGTGTTACGCCAGGGTATAGGCTTGGAGCATGACAAACTTGGTATTAGAGCACCGAGTTCAAGTGTCCTAAGGTATTTGTGAAGCCGTGTCTAATAGAGTATTGCTTATGGGTGCTTAGTGCACCATATTTTATAACCAGGAGGCTACATGGAATTTAGGAAATGTTTCCCTTCTTTCATACTCCAAATCATGCAGTAGAACTATTTCTTTAGAGACTTATGCAGATTAATGCGTTGCTCCTATTCCTCTGACCATTCCTCATCTCTTAAGTGGTGGAAATAGTAAAGTTCATATTCCTGTCAGTGAGAAGCTCTCAGACAGATACATCAGAAAGTTGAGAGACTGCACAAGGGCTTGAGAAGAGCCCACTACTGCATTAAGTCTACTGATTCAAAAGCGTGTGACCTTGTTCGTATAAATCCTACAATTGAGCCTATAGTAGGATGTGCTCTCAGACCCCTTCCAAAAACTTACTATGAATTGTGCCCTTAGCCAAAAAGTATGGTTCTCTAAGCGCTTGGGTAGTATAGTCACTCAAGATTTAGTATGAATTGAGATGTTATGGGCCATAAGTAGCAGAATAACCCTAGACCTAGGTGTATGAATTTAGAAGAATAGTAGCTATAAGATTGGGATAGTGATGGATTGAAGTATGTAGCCATAATCATGTATCAATGAGGTGGGTATTGTGTTGATAAGTCCCTTGGTGTTAAGGAAAGATTAATAAGTTATGTATAAGCTCCATGTTAGTATGTAGAGGAAGAATGGTTGGTTAAGATGACTTAGAGCATGTTTGAACTAGTTGAAGGAGATCCTTGAATGGTAGAAAGGTAGATATGTATCCAAATTAGTATGTTGTTGGATGGTATTCAAAGATTCTATGGTGCTATGTGTGACTAGTTTAGAATTCTTAGGTTGCTAATTATGGAGAAGGCTAGATGTATATTATTATGATGTTCTTAGAGATGTGATATTAGTAGACCAATAAGCAAAGTTCAGATTTCTAAGTGTTAGAAGAAGTGGTTATAGACGCCAGTAAGAGTATGAGTCATATAGTGATAACCTTAGGGATAAAGAGGAAGATAAGATATGCCTCAAAAGAAGACCTAGCAAGGGTTTAGCATCTTCAGTTATATCCTATAAGGGTGAGTTTCGCATCCAGGAGTACAATGATACCCCAACCTTACAAGAGTTAGTTGATTATAGCCTAGTTTAGGAGAGAGATCCACAGACTTAGAGGGGTGACTTTTGAGCTAAGTGGGAGATGATAAAATTAGGAATCAAGTCGAGTCTTGCGAATCAACTAGTATAGAATCCTAGGAAAGAGCTATAATGGTATATCAATCCATTCTTATTCCAGTAGATTTCCTAATACTATAGTCAAGATGACACTATACTCATATGTATTGGTGTCATATTCATGACTAAGTTCATACACTTCATGCGGATTCACGTCCATGATCAACTCCTAGAACAAACAAAAATTTCTCCAGACAACAATTCTAGTCTTACTCTATAATTCTATGAATCCCAGCTTTATTCCATGAGACTTGTTGTATATGTAAACTTATGTGTCACAGTATGCTCAGTTTTATATACTCTGTTCAGTCCTCAAGATATGTCTTAATGGCTAATGAAATCGTGCTACATCATGTATACGCTCAGACCATATTTCTTGAATAGTTCGTGCTTATGATTTTCTTACTCTAATCATGCTTCATATGTCTAGGATGTGAGACGCTCAGGACTTTGCACTTGACTTCTCAATCATCACCTTGATTGGATAGATCACGCTAATTATAAGTCAATACTGATCAGTATTCCTTCATTCGTGATGCTCATGCTATCACTCTATTCTTTTAGTGATCATGGCTTATGTTGTCAGAGTTGTTAGTGGAGGAAGCTAAGTAGTAGCCTAGATGGGAAGTACTATATGTTTCTCTTTTTGGTGCACTGGTTCTACCTTATATTGTAGGTGTGGATGAAAGGCGAGGTAAGGAATATTTATGTGTAATAGTTAGATGAGAATTTTTAGTGTGTCTCTTTGTAGAAGTTCTAGAAGTTGCAGTTTCTAGATATGCTAGGGAAAAGGAGAGAAGTCTTGGATACTATAGGATCCATAAGATGATCATAGTAATAAGCTTGAATGTCGTGATAAAATACATATGGTCCTTTGCTTTGTGCGACTAGTGAACCATTTATTAGAGCTCAAGGTTAGTTGATTTTCATGATAAGAAGGAATACAATTCTTTGGAGATAACTCTAGATGCAAGATATTTAGTTGATATAGGCTTGAACATGGTTAAATAAGGTAGTTAGATTCATACCTTAGTATCTATATATGCGCTGGTGAGAATTTTAGTTGCAAATGACAAGTATGGCATTCAGAGGAGTAGTATAGTTAAAAGGTATGCCTAAGCTTATAAGTTGTAAAGCATATTGCTTAAGGCAGGAATAGTCTTGTTCTTACTCCCTGCCAAGGGTGCTCATATCTTATGTCTAGTAGCTTCAGCTTGCAAAGTACTAGACTCCTCATATCAAATCAGTTCAGACCTGCCGGTAATCATTCCTAAAGCCAGAAGGCCCTATGTTCAGTTTAGTCCATGCTAGTACATTTAGTCGAGAAGAGAATAGTTTTCTTGTACAGTTACTCTTCTCAGTTTTATGTTCCTTTTAGTTAACTGGAATTTCTAAGAATGTGTTTACTCTTTATGAGTTTCAGTTGAGTCCCTACTCCTAATCCAAACTAGTTATCATGATAAGATATTCAGTTTCATGTCCCATCAGTGGTGCTCATGCTCTCCGTATGCATGCATGTCACATGAACCCAACTCAATTCATATTTCAGTCATAAATTAGTTACCATGTCAATACCTAAGCTTTAGAACTCAGTTGGTGTTATTGCAGCCCTTTCCCCACCACCTCAGCCTAGTTAGTCTTCATTCGAGGATGAATGATTCTAAGGGAGAGATATTATAACACCCTGAATATTTTAAGCTAAGGCCTGAACTGCTTTTCATAGCTGGAATGATCATTTTCCTAGTGTGGTGAGTGCTTTGGATGTGAATCATGTTCACAAATAACTCCTAGCTCATATCCAAGTTGAAAGCTTCTTTACTGATTGAATTCCTGTATAGAATCTTTTTATAATCAACTTCAAATGAGTATAACTCTTATATTATGAGCTGATTGGGGGCTTAAGACCTACCAAATTAATGGTATTTGAGTCTTCTTTCCAATGCCACTGACTGCGCATTAATCCGAGTCTGGAATAAAATGTTATTTTCAGTTTTCTAGAAGGTGTTTGTCTGCTAGAGTGTGATGGCTCGGTGTGATGAACCATCACACTTGTGATGGTACGTCAAGGCAAATAGTCAGGCTTAACCAGTAAGACCAATATTTGGTCATGTTTCAATGGTTCAAAGTGATGGTTCATCAAGGGTTTAACGGTTCAGGTGATGAACCATGAGACGGAAATGTTCTGCACTATTAACACATTTTCAAGGGGTTGTTTGGTATTTTCCCACTCTTTTAACACCAAAACTACGTTGTTTTAACTATTCAAAACCTGAATAATAATCCTAAATGACCCAAATCCCTCATTCCCTCAAAAATTAGATCGACACTTAGCCAAAATAGAGAAAAGAGTCAATTTGCTTCTCTTAGGCAAAAATTAGGGTGCTTCAACTTCAGGCTCCAAACCCAAAGATTTTACCAAGTGTTTTTATTTCAGGTGTGTGGAATTTTATCAATGGGTTCCCTTTCACCTATTGAGTCCCGAAGTTAACTCAGTTCTTCAGTTCAAGTTTATTCTCCAGAGCCTAGGGTTCATGAATTGTATGAATTCCTTTGTACTTCAGCTCTCTTATTATATATGAATCTTTAATACATGTTTCCTTGAAGTCTAGCACATTATTTACTCCTAATTCTCGAACCCTTGATATATTGGATGATTCATGATTTTTCATTGTGTTATAAATTGCATATTCTAATCAGATTATAGTATTGTCATGAGTAGTTGCATTCCTTAGAGATGTGGGTTATGAGCACCCTATAATTTAGGATTTCATGCATTTTTAGTCAAACACTCAGTCCTTCAAACTTACATGATTTAGAATGCTTTCAAATTTAGCATTATCTTTCATTCTCATAATTTTAATATTTTTGAGCTATCCCGTATGTCAGCTTACACATTCAGTTGGGAGTAACACTTAGCATCGAGCGCACGCAGGGATAAAGTCTCAGTCATCAGTTAGGACTGAGACCTTTAGTAGAAGTCCCTAAGCCCAAGAACTACAGCGCCATTATAAGTTCTAAAGGGTCATCCGTCAGATCAGGCTTGACACCTTAGTCCTTTTGGATATAAGTTTAGTGGATCCATGCTAGCCAGTGTTTGTACCCTTGGCAAGGTATGAACACCCTCCCAGCCAGGGTTATAGGTTGGCCCTAGTTATATCAACTTAGGGTATGTAGGTTAAGAGTAGCTCCCACAGATAAAACTCAGATATTGCATGACCTTGTAATCAGGTTGCATTCAGTACAGTGCTCAGTATTTTCAGCATGCTCAGTATAAGAAACTCCCTTAAGGATTTACTTTAAACATGACTTTTGTCATGATTCAAGATTTTCAGCTCAGTTGCACCATTTTTTGACTTACAAACATGATTCATCTTTTCAGTCTATGGATCCCCGAGTAACAGTTTTACTTATGTTTGAATAACACTATCTCGCAGTTATAGTTTAGAAACATGTTTTATTCACTCTTCAGTAAAAGAGCTTATGTTTTACAGTTTTGACTTATGCACTCTCAGATGTTTATACTTAGTCCAGTTTTCAGTTATGCTTGCAGTATACACGTATTTTCTCATGATTTAAAGTTAGTGCATATCTCAACTGCCCAGTACATTCAAACTACTGACCTCATACATCTTTTCTCTATATCGTATTATGATATCAGGTTTAGGCTCTAAGTCTCAGCATCCTAGTTAGTGTGATACAGTGCCACATCAGCAGTTACCGATGGTGAGTCCTCATCATCCAAGGATGGAATCTTATGATATTTTTCTTTAGTATTTTATAGTTTCATTATTTATAGTTAGCTGGGGACTTATCCTAGCCGCTCATCAATAGTAGAGACTTCTAGACATAGAGTCAGATATTTAGCTTATTTTCACATTGGGTTTCACTTTTAAGAACTTAATATTATTTTAGAGATTTCTCAGTTAAATTCAAAAACCTATGTTTTTATCAAATTAGCTTTCACTCAGTTTTAAATTTTAAAATTGTTTAGCATATGCCAGACCATGAGTTATCTTGGGGTCACTTGTGGCTCTAAGCACCATGTTATGTCCAGGGTATAGGATTGAGGCAAGATAAAAATTTAAAAAACTACTTTACTCATGAAGACAATGCATGAAGATAGTTCATAGAACAATGCTTTCAAATAACTTTTGCTAAAAAAGGGGGTACATATGGTAGAATAATCATGGACCAGCAATTAATGACCACCAATGATATGAATCACAATAACTTTAACAATAGGAGTAACAATGATCAACTTAAAATAAGAGGAATTCAAACTCACAGACTTTGAGGTAAAAACCCTAACTTTAATCTTACTAAAACTAAAGCTTTAGATGAAGGGCATGATGAAGACTAGGGTTCCTCACTATGAATAGCCTTACATACCTAAAATGCTCCAAACTTCAATAGAGAATTGGAGAAAACTGATTTAGAGACCTTCAAAACTTATTCCTTCCATGATTCCTACGGTTTCATATTAAAAATGCATTAGAATCCATAGATTAGGGTTAGAAATCGCTAACTTAACCGTAGGAAAGAAGGAGGATACTTACCTAGCCTTTTGGGAAACTTTCCCATTGCCTAGGGTTGAGAGAAAAGGTCTAGACTTGAAAAATAATCAGAAAATGACTAAGCATTCTATTTATAGTCTTCTATACTTTTGGGTTTATAGTTGAGAAAATGGTTTGTTCTTCTGGAAAATGGACCATTATCTGGGCCGGAGAAACCTGGAACAAAAATTCTAAACTTTCTGATCTGACTTTTACGATCAGTTTTTCAAACTATTTTTTTGGAAAACCAACTGCTCTTTGACTCGTTCTTTTACTCTAAAAATTTGTCACCTCTCAGATGAATTTCTGTGATTAGTATTACAGACAGTTCTTCTGGAAAACCAATCGTTCCTTGACTCATTTTTTTACTTTGAGAATTCTTAGTTTATGGATCCTTTTCTACTGTTGACAGGACGGACCCATTTTCAGAAAAATGGTATGTTCTTTCTCCCATTGAAATTTGGCAAAGGACTTCTATCAAGTTCCATTTTATGGTTCACTATACAAACCATTCTTCTGAACTATGGTTCGTAAAAGTGACCAAAAGATCCTGAAATGGGTCTGCAACTTTTCTAAGTGCTGCAAAAATTTGGTTAAAATTCTGAGTTGTTACAATATCTTCCCCTTATGATCATTCTTCCTTGAATTTGGTCAAACAAAAGTGAAAAGCAACAGAAAGGCAACTTAACTAATCTCTTATGAACTGAACATACTAACAAGGTCATAACCGCTTCTTGGAAGACACAAGGCACAAATATATTCATAGGAACTAAAAACACTTCATACAAGCATAAGTGTTGAATCTGAATTAAAAGAAGGACTATTCCCTTCAACATATTCTTCCTGAGGTGTGAAAAAATGAGGGTATCTAACATTCGTATCCTCTTCGGCTTCCCACATAGCCTCTTCAATAAACTGATTCCGCTACAAAACCTTCACTGATGTTACTTCCTCGGTTCTCAACTTTCAAACCTAACAATCAAGAATCTTTATTGGAACCTCTTCATAATACAAGCTATCCTTCACTCCAACACTATCTGTAGGCACAATGAGTGAAGGATTTCCCACACACTTCTTAAGCATAGAAATGTGAAAGACTGGATTAACTACATCTAACTTTGTTTGTATCTCTAACTCATATGCTACTTTACTAATTCCCTTCGAAATCCAACACTGACCAATATAGCAGGGACTAACCTTTCCTTTATTCCCAAATCTCATGACACCCTTCATGGGTGAAACCTTCAAATATACCCAATCATCAACTTTAAATTCTAAGTCTTTGTGCCTAATATTAGTATAGGAATTCTGGAGGCTCTGCGTAGTCCTCAACCTTTCTTGAATAGTCTTAACCTTCTCCATGTCCTGATGAACAAAGTTTGGCCCTATCAACTCTGCTTTACCAACTTTGGACAAACCAATTAGAGATATACACCTCCATTCATAAAGAGCCTCATAAGGAGTCATTTGAATACTGGAGTGGCATCTTTTGTCATACGCAAACTCTATAAGAGACAAATGGTCATACCAATTTCCTTTGAAATTGATAACACAAGCCTAACGCATATCCTCAAGAGTCTGAATAGTATGCTCTATTTTACCATCTGCCTGTGAGTGAAAAGCGGTACTAAGAATCACCATTGAACTTAAACCTTTCTAAAACAATTTCTAGAACTATGTGGTGAATTGAGTGCCATTATAAGAAATAATAGATAATAAAAACTCCATGAAGTCTGAACATCTCGTGGATGTATAATCTGGCATAGTTATCAGCTGAATCTATAGTCTTTATGGGCAAAAAATAAGCTGACTTGGTTATTCAGTCTATAATTACCCAGATCGAGTCATGTTGTCATTGAGATTGCAGTAGACTTATGATGAAGTCCATATTGATGATCTCCACTTCCACTTAGGGAATGCTATATTCTAAGCCACGCCACCCATCATTTGGTGCTCAACCATAACCTGCTGACAATTTGGACACCTAGCAATAAAATTTGCAATATCTCTCTTCATACCATTCCACCAATAGACTTTTCTCAAGTCATGGTACATTTTCATGGATCCTGGTGAATCGAATGCCTGAAACTATGCGCTTCTACCATTATTCTATATCTGAGAACATCTGCATCTAGAACACACAATCTACCTTGATACCTCAAGACACCATCTTCCCCTTATGCAAAAACTAATCCTCTTTGCTTCTGAACTCCTTTTAATTGAAGCAAGATGGGGTCATTGTTCTTCTTTTCTTTAACTTTCACTACCAGGGATGATTCGAAGCTATTTTGCACAAGTACACCAGCTTCATGGATTCTAAAAGGAAAACTCTCAAATATGCAAAACTATGCATTCCTTAGTTAAATATTTCTTTCCTTACCTATGTGAGATATGCTTTCCATATACAACCTACTAAGAGCATCAGCAACCACATTAGCTTTATCTAGATGGTAGAGAATATTCATATAATAATCCTTAAGAAATTTGAACCATCTCCTCTACCTGAGATTCAGTTCCTTATGGATGTATACATACTAAAGACTCATATGGTATGTGAACACGTCAACATGCACACCATAGAGATAATGATACCAAATCTTCAAAGCAAACACTACAACTGCCAACTCAAGTTCATGATTCAGATAGTTCTTCTCATGAACCTTAAGCTTTCTAAAAGAAAAATCTATAACCCTACCATTCTGCATCAACACACAACCAATTCCCACTTTGGATGCATCACAATACATAACAAAACCCTTTATAACCTCTGGTGGGATCAGCACTAGAGCAGTAGTCAAATGAGTCTTCAATTCCTGAAAGCTTTTCTCACAATCTTCAGATGGTTGAAACTTGGTCTTTTTCTGAGTCAATTTAGTCAAAGGGGAAGAAATATATGAAAACCCTTCTATGAACCTTCTAGAGTATCGAACCAAGCCCTAGAAACTTCTAATATCTATCAAAGTTGTGGGTTTGGGCCAACTCCTTACTGTCTCTATCTCTTAGAAATCAACATGAATACCTTTATTGGAAACTATGTGGCCTAAGAATGCCACAGACTTCAACCAAAATTTGCACTTGGAAAACTTAGCAAACAATTTATGGTCTTTAAGAGTCTAAAGAACTATTTTGAGGTGATTAGCATGATCCTCCTCACTTTTGGAGTAGATTAGGATGTCATTGATGAACACAATAATGAACATATCCAGATATTGCTTAAACACTTTATTCATGAGGTCCATGAATGTTACAGAAACATTAGTCTACCTGGAAGGACATTACAAGGAACTCAAAGGGACCATAATGGGTCCTAAAAGCTATCTTGGGAATATAACTTTCGCTAGCTCTCAATTGATGATAGTTGGATCTGAGGTCTATCCTAGAAAAACAAGTGGAACCCTTAAGATGGTAGAACAAGTCATTGATTCTATGAAGGGGATACTTAATATTTATGGTGACTTTGATCAACCAATGATAATCGATGCATATTTTAAGGGATCCATCTTTCTTTTACACAAAAAGAACTAGAGCACCCCAAGAAGAGACACTGGGGTAGATAAACCCTTTATCAAGGAGATCTTTCAACTGTTCTTTTATCTCAACTGGAGCTATTTTGTATGGCAGAATAGAGATAGGATGATTATTGGGAAGGACATCTATTTCGAAGTCTATTTCCTTATATGAAGGGACTCAAGGAAGATCATCGGGGAATATTTCTAGGAAGTCATTTACAATAAAAACTGAATGAAGGGTGGTGTCTCAGTATTAGAGTCTCTAACTCTTACTAAGTGATAGATACACCCCTTAGAAACTAACTTTCTGGCCTAAGGTATGAAATTAAATGAGCCTTAGGCACAATGTGACTGGCTTCCTAAACTAAGACAAGCTCATTTGGAAACTAAAACTTTGTTACTGAGGTCCTACAATTAACTGACGCATAATAGAAATATAACCAGTCCATGCCTAGAATGATATCAAAATCCACCATACCTAACTCAACTAAGTCATCTATGGTATCTTTATGATGGAATAAAATGGTGCAATTTATATAGACTCTTTTTGCTATAAATGACTCACCAACAAGAGTAGAAACATTGAAAGACTCTAAAAGTTGTTTGGGGTAAATTTCAAACTTAACTGCAATATAAGGAATCACAAAAGACAAGGTAGTGCATGGATCAAGTAAGGCATAATTATCTATAGATAAGAATTTTAACATAGTGATAACAATGTTTGGGGAGTTCTCCTGATCATAGCGACTAGCATAGCATACAGACATTTCTGACTACCGCCTATCCCTGAAGTAGTGCCCTTCTGGGCAACCTTTCCTGCTGAAGTTGCTAAAGTAGATTGGGTTTTGTTTCCCCCATTACCTTGTATAAAAGATGGATAGTCTGTCAAAAAGTGACTTAACTGGCCACACTTGTAGCATCCACTCGTGCCATCATGACACTTCCCCGGATGGGATCTAACACACTTGCCACATGATGGGTACCTGGTAGCTCCCTAAGCCATGCTACCCTGAGTCTAGAAACTCTGAGCTCTGATGTTATGTCTATCCTAAAACTTTTGATTGTTCCAATTTCTCAGTGCTGGTGTACTAGCAGCTGATGATGCAGGTCCAGATGACCTCTTCTACTAAAATTTCTTCTTATTATTTCCCTGTCTATGTTGATTGGCCTTATGTCATACTGACTTTTCCCTCTTACTTTGGTGTTCCTCTCTATCCTTCTATTTATTCTCCTCAACTTGCTAAACATAAACCATGTGTATGGAGATTTCCATACAATTGATCAACGGTGTGGCCTTACCCTCTTTTTTTGCATGCTTACTCAAACATGACACAAACTTCCACATCTTTTCCCTCATGTCTGGCACCATCTCAAGAGCATAGCTCGATAACTGGGTGAACTTGAGGCCATACTCCCTTACACTCATGGTACCCTGCTTCAAGTTCACAAACTCTTCTACCTTAGCCTCTCTCAACTCCTGAGGGAAGAAGTGATTCAGAAATGCATCCTCAAAACTATTCCAGACTACTGGAGCTGCATTCTCACCATGAACTTGCTCCCTCTTATCATACCACACATTAGCAATATCCTTAAGCTGATAAGAAATAAATTCAACTCCCCTAGTCTCAGTGGCATGTGTTACCTTCAGGATTTTGCATATTTCATCAATCAAGTTCTGGGGGTATTCATAAACCTTAGACCCCCTAAATATTGGGGGGTTCATTATGAGAAACTCTCTAATCCTTGAAACTCATAACGAATCATGAGAACTAGAACTGGTACATGTTGATCCCTAATAGCCTGACTGACCAACAACTAACTGCGTGAGCATCTGAATAACTCCCCTAAATTTTTCCTCTAAAGTAGAAGCACAGGGAGGCTGAGGAACAGGTGTGTATACTTTTACTATGTTTGTTGGCACATCTTGAGGTCCGTCACTAGCATCTTGGTCTGTTGACCAAGCTCTATTCCTATCCTAGTCTCCAGCCTAGTTTATGGAGGCAGACTGGCTACATTGGTTATTATGGAAACCTCAGTACTTATGTAATTACTCTAATTGGCAGTACGCTTTGGAGGCATGACCTGAAACACATGAACGCACGAGTTAGAAGAAAATTCATAGAGTTAAACTCTATCGCATGGACTAGCATATGAAAGAAGGAAGGTACTTCCTAGCTCCCTATAGCTTCCCTATTATAAGTGTGGCACGCTTCAGACTCATAAGGACTCTACTAGATGTGACTTCTGAGACATCCTAGGACTCTTGAACCTAGTGCTATGATACCAAGTTTGTCACACCCTGAGTCTACACCCTAGATATGGCCGCACTCGAAACTGCTAATGGATCGAGTGGACCCTTTGCCTGGCTTGATACTAAATTGAGTACTAAATGCTATGCGAAAGCTATCAGTGTAATGAGCATGAAATACTTTGAAAATCAAAAGTAGAGATTTTATAAATAAGTCTGAAGATCTGAATAATATATATTTTTGCAAAATAATTGATAATTGAACTGAAATGACTATTTGAGTAACTTGTTTATGAGGCCTCTATTACTGAAAATGGTTCACAGGTACAAGACCCACGGCTACTTGGATAATTTACTAGCAACATCTATCAAATACTAATAAAATAAATAGACAGGAGCCCTCCAAATGTGAGGAGGTCTCACCAATGCTGAATGAATAAAATCCTAGTGGTATGTTTGTTGTCGATCCTGAACACCTGAATCTGTGATACGTTCAAATTACACTCTTTAAAAAGTGTAAATGATCATTGTCAATTATAGTAACCCAATGACTAGGCTGGGGTCGAATCCTATAGGGAATATAGTAAGAAATATAATACTTAAAGTCTTTGGTTTGCTTCACTTTATGTCAAATCTTATCCCTTAACAAAAATAGAGTTTGTAATATGGAAAATAGACTAATGCAATGTAAATGGTTTAGAATAATAGAGTTGATAAAATCTAGGATTGTTTTACCACATAATAAAATTTCTCTAAAGGTTACAAGAGTCAATATAGTCGATTCTAGGTTGAATTCAGGTGAACAATGTTAAAGGTGTTACAAATCATTATCTTCCAATCTAAAATTGGTCTATTCTTCACTTATTTTCTCAAATGAAATGAAGCGCATTAATCAATTGATCTAAGTCGGTTAAGTAGAATTAGCATATTCCTATAAAATTCTATTAAACAAGGATTAGAATCCTCCTTGAGTTCTTAATCATTAAAAATTCCCAACCTTAATAAGCCCTTCCGAAAATATACTAAGATATAAAGGCAATAGATTAACATTTTCAACCATTAATCGTCAATAATCCGATTGTCAACGATTCACCCATAAACTATTCACTCCTATATTAACACTTTTGCCCTACGAGTTATCCATTATGTGGATTCACAATCCCAAAATGAGGTTTAGTTACCCATGCTATAAGAACAATCAAAAACAATAATGAAGAGAAACATACTTACTTATTAATTGATAACCAAAAACTTGTTCTTCAAAAATGGAACTAAAAGTGGCGCTCAAAACTTGTTCAAAAACTCAAAGCAAAAGTGATGTATTCTTCACAATGAAAGCGTGTTAAAAATATGACTGAAAAGTGTCTCCAAAAATACCCTAGAAATTCAATTTATTGTCTAGTACAAACCAAGTCCTGATTGGTCTGGGAAATAAAAAACACGTCATCCCTCATGGAAGAGAGAACGTTCTATTTTGGACCATAACAGACCATTATTGTGGCCATTATAAGTTCCAAAACATGCACACTCACTGTCTCCTTAAACTGTCTCTAGAACATTGGGATTTATCTGAAAATGGTCTGTTGTAATGACTATTACAACTTTCACTTATATGCCAGCTTTTGCTTCTGCCTGTTTGATCCAATGTTCATGCAAACGACCATAACTTTGAAAAATCATCTGAATCAAGCCTCGTTCTCCACAATTTGCTCTCTTCCTGCCTATTGAATAGCTTTCCCTAAAACACAACCAAAAGCATATAAATTTGCACCAAATACACATGAAAAAAACAATACGTCTTCGTTAAAAGCATCAAATATGCCATAAAGTCCTGACACAACAATACCCCCAACTTATAGATTTTTCTTATCCTTAAGCAAACAAAACAAGACAAAGACAAGACTTCACCTAATACCAGATAATGTTTAACTATCATAAAAATCCCAGGATGTGTATAGCAGTTCTATTAAGTAACCTCGAGCATGTTCTCACAACACATCCCAACCTAACTTGTTAAACTAAAGTGCATACATACTTTATTCTGACTCATAAGGATCCACACATGACATCATATTATCAAGAAATGATGATGTTCATCAAGCAGTGAAATCAGCTTATCATGCAGTCAATCAGAAATCGCCATGTGCCCTCACGTTAGACCAAAGGAAGTCCCATGACAGAATTATTTATGCACACAAAAGGAATTGTAAGACAAAGGAGAAGAGAAATGATCATGCTCACAATGAATTACACATGCAACATCAGATGAACCATATACTTTCCCTTAGTGTTGTACTCTACTATTCTAGGGAACATCAAATCTAGGATTAAGTAGGAATTTTATGGGTTTTAATGTAGTCTAAAGTATGGGTAGGAATTATTTGGCCCAAATAGTGACTATCCTCCCTATGCACTTTTAATACACTACATGATTCTTTGTTCAGCTCACCTTTGATCACTTATTTTTCTTTCTCTTCTTCATCTATACCTATTTCATTTAAGCGCGTTCGAAGCCTTGGTAAAGAGTAGTTGTATTATATTTATCACTTATTAATCTCTTTTTTTATATATATCTCTCCTTGCCATTATTTGTTTTTCATGCACCATCACATCATTCTGCTTTTTCACATTGAACCCCTTTCTTTACTCCTTCTTTCTATAATATCTTAATAAGTGCTTGAGAGTCTTTTTGGATCAAATACACGTCCTAGAACAAAAAGGGTTAGGTTTCATATATGGTTGCCAAAGAATAGGTTGAAGGCTCAATGGGACTCATTAGGGTCATGCATTGGGTAGGTAAAATGGGAAAGGAAGATGAGTAAATCAAAGAAATGCCTCAATCACTTCCTAGTTTTGACGCCCCTCATTTTGCATTGCATACACACTGGGCAAGTTCTAGACATCAAGATGCAACATGGACAAATTACTTCTCACACACACGGCATATGGTTATAACTATTGACTACCAAGTTCTTGCACATGCTAAAATAGTATTGTTAGCCTCAACAACTATAATGTCATAAATGAAGCTAAACAATTCAGAATTTCAGTCCAATTGCACAAATTTAGTAATAATTTTTTAAGGAGGAATTACATAAAAATACAAACATGCTTATATTTACAAGATATCACTACTTAAGTCATATTGATATTCTTCAATTTAAACAAAAACAACTACCTATTCTACACATGTTTGATTCAACAAGAAATAAAATGCCCTCTAGAAAAGAAGTTAGCAAGAAAAACCTAAGGGCAAACATCCAGGCAGCCCCACCCCTCACTAAGAAAGTTGCACTATCCCCAATGCAAAGAAAATAAAGTGAAGGAAGTGGAACTTACCTTCAGTGACCTAGACACTACGGTCCGATATATGTGTATCAGTTATATCTAAAGCAGGGCCTGAAGGTGCAGGAGGGGCACTGGGGTCCCCTATCAACTCAGGATCTGCAGTAGCTAATGTGCTTGATGATATACCCTCTCCTCTAGGTCTAGTCATCCCGAACAATGACTCGCATTGTCCTAACTTTAGTAGTCTATCCTCTTCTCTCTCTACCTTAAGTTGTGTCAACTTAGTGTCATTGTCGTCTCTTGGTCACTTCCCTAAATTTCATGGAGCTGGGGAATGGAAGGACAAACGAACAACTTTAGGTACAGGTTGCACGAGAGTAGGCATAGTAGGCTCACCAAAGATCAGAATTAGATAAGACTGTAGCTCCAAAACATCCCTCCTCGTCTAAGCCAACTCCTACTTCAATGTATCAATGGTAGAAAAGGAAAAACTAAGTGGATGCTCTCATTTAGGTGGATCTCGAGGCCATCTAGTTGGGTATGTAACTGCTCAATGGATGTCTAAAGTAGTGTCATTTCACAATTGCACTCATGACAAATGGTCCCAAGTCATTCAGCAAACCATAGACATGTTTGTCTGCATAATTGGTCTTATAGGCCACCGACATGAATCCCTCTTGATTGTAGGTATACCATGCAGCTGGCTGTGGAGGAGGTGTCATAGATGTTCTTGGAGCTACTGTTGAAGATGTGGTAGCAATAGAGGATGAAAGTGGTAATTTCCTAGTGGGCTGTGAATGAACAGTTGTAGTCTGCTCACCTAGTGGGTCAGGCGTCTGCTCTAAAGGTGTACCTTCTGACATGGATGCAGTTCTTACTACCCTTGCAATTGTGATAAGTTGGTAATCTACTAACTTATTGAGCCTTTAATCATGAATTATTGCCATGTTTTGATGAGATTTAGAGGTACTTATTACCTTTATTGATGAAAATACAGGTACTCTTGGTCAAAAGTATAAAATAAGGAATTAGACCCAAAAGAGCTCAAAAGGAGTTGAAGTGTGATAGTGATCAAAAGATAAGAAGAATCTGCCAAGAGGTGCGACCGTTGTGCGATACGCACAACAACAGGTGTGGTCTGCACCTCCCTTAGAACGTCACAAATGAAGCAACTGGGGTCACTGTTCTGAGAACTAGAGCTGTTTAACATACACAATGTGTGGTGCAACCGCACATTATGTCGCACGTCACATCACACCATGCCCGAAGGGCATTTTTATCAACATTCAAGTGACATTTTGGGAACCTTCTAAAACCCTTTTTGGGGTGTGTACCTGATAGGTTTTTACACACATTATTGAATAGTTTTCAGTATAGAGAGGTTCCCAAAGAATATAGAGAGTGACTTGTATTCTCTTCATCTTCTACCTTTAGAATCCACCATTATTGTATCAAATTAGCTTGGATTTGGACATTGTCACAACTATGAATGTAAATTTGAATTACCCAATTGGTATAATCTCTTATATCCTTAGAATGAGTGGCTAATTTCCTTATATAGGGGTATGTGTATGATGGGTATTTGAATTTGGGTATGTGTCTTGCTTAATTGTGTTTATAATTTCTAAATTGATATGGGTCTATTGAATTCTTCATGTTTTAACTATAAAATTAATGGTTGCAAACATTGGTTGAGTATACTTGATTGTGTTCTTGCTTGAAAGAGGAGTTCATGTTTTTTGATGAGAATTCAATAGTTGGAACTTGGGATTTCCATCTAGTTTGAGGCTTGAAATAGCTCAATCGCTGAAAAACACCCATTTAAGAGTCTAAGATAGAAATAGTATGACTTCTCGAAGCTTGAATTATTGGTTTGAGTTGAACCCATGGTGCTTGAATAAAGACCATTGGATAAATTTTTGGAAGATCAAAAGATTGACATTCATGAGTAAAACCAATGCTACTCATATCATTTGTTAAGAATTTGCAAAATTGGGCAAGTACCCTAGCCTATGTTTGAATCTCATCAGAAACATACCCCTAGTCGTCCTCATATTTGATTACAAATCCCTTGCTTACTTTGATTTCTTGTTCGAATTGCGATTATGATTATTTTCTTAATTCCTTATTCCCCCCAATTTTTGCTTTGAGTTATTTGAACAATTACTCACTTATTGATTGACATACAATAGTCTCTTAGCTACTCAACATAACCATTCTTTGTGAGATTGACTCAGACACTCGTCAAGAATATAAATTTTGTTTTGCTCTGACGATCGCTACAACCTCCTATTGGAGAGTGTTTCTTAGCGTTATCAAGCTACACAGGTCCCATATTTGTTTTTTTCAATATCCTGTACCCTAGTAGCCTTTAGCAATCGATCAAAACCAGTGAACAGAGGTATCCCTACATCTTGACATATCCTAGTTATGAGGTACGGAAAAGGCATAGTAGTATTCAGTCTAGCGGCCCTATCGTGTATCTCTAAAGCAATCAAATGCCCAAAGTTAATTAGGAATTGAGACATCAAACTGGAAACCAACACTTCTCTACCTGTGATCATGTAATCATCACCAGTCATAGGCATCAACCTCATGAACTATCTTCCATCAAAACTTAGCAGCAAAGCTCAGTGTGCTCTTATGAATGCTAGGTATTGTTTCCCCCAACCATGGTGGCTCTTTTTACATAATTATTGATGCTAGCCATGCTTTCTCAAACTTTTGATGGCCGAGCTTTCTGGTGAACTATGTATTTAGGGCCAAAGAAGAACCAGTTGATGGTTCTTTCAGAAATATTAATGTCTATCCCCCGTATCCGCACACTTTCTAGAGCTTGTAGTGATTTGAGTGGTTTGTCTTTAGATATGTTGCCCTGTAGAGTGGCCAGATAGGCAGCATAGAACTCATGAACTAGAGTGGGGCAGTACTGACCCGATGGGGCACTCATCCACTCAAGATGGTAGTGTCAATACAAGGCATAACGTGTCAGGTAGTCAGTGAGACCCACTGAGTTGATCTGGATTTCATCTGCAATTCCTTGCTTAGGATTACCCCTCTTGTTGTGTTCCATCCCGATGATGTAAATATCTTTCATACTGACAACGCCCCAACAGACACTATCTCAATATTGGTTATCTTTTTGTCGTTGCTCATTCAGACGTTGTTGTTCAGGCTGTGGGGGCTACATCTCCTGAGGCCGTAAAGCTTAGTTATCCATGAATGAGAACTTATTTTTCTTGTTAGCTGGCTTATGATAGTTTTTAAGAGGTAAATATCCAGTACCATCAATACAGGTAAAGGTTGGAAAGAGACTATATCCCACCTGATCCTGACTCATGGTTGCCCTCTTTTGTTTTGCCAAAACAGAAATAGACTAAAAATTACAAGTTGTAATAAACAGAGTTATGAGACATTTTGAGTGAAAATGGTTCGTTTCCTTTCCGTTATGCTATGACAATTAGCACAACAATTTCAATCGTTAATACGCTTCGAGAAACAATTTGTTATTGAGTAGAATGGGTTATTCCATGACTAGTAATGATGGACTGAAGCCCCATATTCCAAATTTTATCTTTACAATTAAGGTTAGGATCTGTAGATTACTTCTATGGGTCCTAAGTCTCATCGTAGGGAGAAAAACTAAGAATTTGATGCAAGTTCATACAAGAAGTAACAAATATATACACTACGATCATCAAAATTGGACAAGTGCGCTCCTCTCGTAATCACCAACCTAAATACCACACCATAATATACAACAACAATTATATACACATGCCACTCAGATTTTACATGGCTCATTTTGCAAATATTTTTGGTCCAATTAACATATATGAGCAAGTATAAACAAGCAATTTCACCCCCAACATAAATTTATAGTGAAGGAACCAAACTACCTTCAACCCATCCCCATTGTGTCTCTATGTATTATTAACTAGGGTTCCTTAAACAATATTGAATCCTTAGGTAACAATAGTGGTGTGTGCATGTGTGCGTTGATGATGGTGGAGATAAAGGGAGAAGATCGTGCACGGAGGGTTTTAAGGGAAGGGAGAGATTTAAGGGACGGTTACCTTGGGGGAAAAGGAGTGCAGAAAGTGAATTTAAATGGGTATAAAAACCCTTTTGTACCAACTTTTTAAACAATAAATTACCATTTAAAAAAAAAAAATCTTGTACGATTATCGAAATGGACCATTTTGGGTTATAACGGTCCGTTTTGGTGATCATTTCCATCCTATTAAAAATAGAGGCATTAATATTTTTGGAAGTTATTACGGGTGCCAAAATGACCCATTTTCTTAGAAAATGGTCCATTTCGTCTTCTGTAATGACTTACCTGACTTGCCATTTTTTCAATAACTTTATCACATCCTGGCCTTTTCATTCTCTGTACAGTGAACACCCAAAAATCTATTCTAACTACAGAAATAATCAACTAAAAGAAAAATGAAAGAAGTAAAGTTGGGTTACCTCCCAAACAATGCCTGATTTAACATCGCGACATGACACATTACCCATTATTATTATGGCTCTGGTCCATCCTTGAGATGGAGTTCCTTAATCAGTTTGTCTCCATCTGAAACACCTAGATAGTGTTTCACCTCTAGCTATTTACTTTGAATGTCCAAGAACCATCTTTGGACTCTAGCTCAACCGGTCCATGTGGAGATATTCTCACGACCATGAAAGGTCCTGACCACTTAGATTTGAGTTTACCCAAGAACAACTTCAACCAGGAATTGAATGGCAACACAGAATCTCTAGGTTGGAAATCCTGATTTATGATCTTCCTATCATGAAACAATTTCATTATTTCCTTGTACAATGCTGCACTTTCATATGAGTGAAACTGGAATTCCTCTATATTGTTCAGTTATGACAACCTGAAATTTGCAGCTTCACCCCAATCAAGGTTCATTTTCTTGAGCACCAAGATTGCCTTATGCTCTAGTTCAACTGGTAGGTGGTAAGACTTTCCAAACACCAATTGGTATGAGGAGGTGCCAATTGGGGTTGTGTAGGCAGTACGATATGCCCACAAGGCATCATCCAATTTTTGGTACTAGTCAGTCCTGTTGGCATTGATAGTTTTAGCAAGGATGCTCTTGATCTCCCTGTTAGACACTTCAACCTGACCACTCTTTTGGGGGTGGTATGGAGTAGCTACTTTGTGCTTGACTTCATATTTTTCAAGCAGCCCAGCAAATGCTCTGTTACAAAAATGAGAGCCATCATCACTAATTATGGCACATGGTGTACCAAAATGAGTGAAGATGTTTTTCTTGAGGAAAGCGGTGACACTTCTTGCTTCATTGTTTGGTAGAGCAATTTCCTCCACCAATTTAGAGACGTAGTCCACTGCAACTAGGATATATTTCATACCTTATGCACTGATGAATGGCCTCATGAAATATATGCCCCATACATTAAAAAGCTCAACCTCCAGTACAAAGTTTAGACGTATCTCATGCCTCCTAGATATGGTACCCTATCTCTGTCAATGATCACAACTCATCGCCATTTGATTTTCATGATTATATAAGGTTGGCTAGTAGTAGCCACACTTCAACACCGTAGCTGTAGTTCTATTCCCAGCGTGATGAACCCCAACTGGAGAGTCATGGCATGCCTTCATGATAGGGAGGAATTCATCATCAGAAACACATTGCTTGATAATATTATCTTCACATATCTGGAATAGATAAGGTTTCTCCCAATAGTAGTTTCGGACATCCTGCAAGAGTTGTTTCTTTTGGTAGTTGTTGACATTATCTGGTACAACACATGCAACTAGAAAATTAGCAAAGTCAGCATACCAAAGGACTGTGTCATGAGACACAACTATCATCCTTTCATCAAGAAAGGCATCATCAAGATCTAGCTGCTCAACCGACTATGCATTCTCCTTCAACAGCGACAAGTGGTCTGCCACTTGATTTTCTATCCACTTTCAATCCTTTACATCGAAATCAAACTCCTGTAGCAACAATACGTATTTGTTCAACTTGGGGTTGGCATCCTTTTTTCATATCAAGTATTGAATGGCCACATGATCGATGTATACTAATACTTTGGAACCCAAGAGATATACTCTGAACTTATCAAAGGCATACATAATAGCCAACATCTCTTGCTCGGTAACTGTGAAGTTTCTCTGAGCCCCATTCAGTGATTTGTTCGCATAATATACTAGATGCATGACTGTAGCGCTGGCCAAGGACCGCCAAAACTTCATACCCACTTGCATCACACATAATCTCAAAGGGAAAAGACTAATTTGGTGCTACAATAATTGGTCCTTCAATCAACCTCTGCTTCAACTCCTCGAATGCCTTCAAACAATCCTTATCAAAAATGAATTTAGCCTCTTTTTCAAGAAGCTTACACATGGGCATGGAGATTTTAGAGAAGTCTTTGATGGATCTCCTATAAAACCCAGCATGTCCTAGGAAACATCTTACGCCCTTCACAGAAGTGGGAGGTAGCAACTTTGCAATAGTTTTGATCTTTGCTTAGTCCACTTCAATCCTCTTTTTAGAGATTCGTGCCCCAGAACAATACTCTCTTGTACCATAAAATGGCATTTCTCTTAGTTAAGAACTAGATTGGTTTCCTCACACTAAAACATTTTATCTTTTGGCCACACTAAATTTAGACCATGTTTGTAAAGTGTTGCCTAAAACATATTTGGTTACGCTTTTAAAGCGTAGCCATAGTTTTTAGCTTCTAGCAATAGTAATATTGGCAACTATTTTAAAGTGTGGTCTTTAATGGTATAGGTCACATTTTACAAGCGTTGTCATATCATAATATATTTGGCAACGCTTATTTACACATACGGCTACACTTGTAAGTGTATTATTTTTATAATTTTAAGTGCAACACTTTAGAAGTGTGGCCTAAAATTTTCATTAAGATATTTAACTCTGCCTCCAAATATTTTACTCTCCCTCCAATTTCTAATTGGCCAAAAAATAAATCAAAAAGTAAATCAGCCAAATCTTTTACTCTAAAGCTTTCTCACAGCTCTCAAATTGTAAAAGAACTTTCTCAAAAGTCTCAAACTTTCTCTCTCAAACTTTCTCTCTCAAACATTGCCACATATCACAAATCTGTCGAAGACTTTGCCCAAATTTCTTCCAATTTCACCTAATTTTAGCTCATTTCAGCTCAAATTCTTCTTATTTCAGCTTAGTTCGTGTAGAAAAAGATAGAAATTTTGTGCTAAGCTTCTGGGTTCGTCTGTTTATTTTGTATCTATTTTGAGCTAAAGCTTTTGGTAGAAATTTTGCATCTATTTTGAGCTAAGCTTCTGGGTTCGTGTAAAAAATGCTTCAGGGTTTATTGCATGTCTGTTTATTTTGCATCTGTTTTGAGGTAAAGCTTTTGGTAGAAATTTTGTATCTGTTTTGAGCTAAGCTAAAGCTTTTGGTAGAAATTTTGCATCTGTTTTGAGCTAAGCTTCTGGGTTTGTGTAGAAAAAGCTTTTGGGTTTATTGCATGTCTGTTTATTTTGCATCTGTTTTAAACTAAGCTAAAGCTTTTGGTAGAAATTTTGCATCTGTTTAAAATCATCTCGATTTATTGCATGTCTATTTTGCATCTGGGTTTATTACTTGTGGGTTTATTACATGTCTATTTTGAATCTGGGTTTATTGCATGTCTATTTATTTTGCATCTGTTTTGAGCTAAAGCTTTTGGTAGAAATTTTGTATCTGTTTTGAGTTAAGCTTCTGGGTTCCTGTAGAAAAAGCTTTTGAGTTTATTGAATGTCTGTTTATTTTGCATCTGTTTTGAACTAAGCTAAAGCTTTTGGTAGAAATTTGTCTTTTGTTTAAAAGCATCTCGATTTATTGCATGTCTGTTTTACATATGAGTTTATTACTTGTGGGTTTATTACATGTCTGTTTTGCATCTGGGCTTATTGCTTATGGGTTTATGCATGTCTGTTTTGCTGTTTTGCATCTTGGTTTATTGCTTATGGGTTTATTGCATGTCTACTTTGCATAGTAATTTTTGCAAAGTAGAACAACTTTTGCTTCTGTTTCATTAAAAAAAGACAAGAGTAATATTGTCTTCTTACTTCCCTATTTGTCGTAGTTCTTGTGAGTGATTGAGAATTCAATTTGAAATTGCATTTTTTGTTCGGAAGGTTAGTTTTAGTTTCATAAATCCAATAAGGCATTTACAAATGAAGTGTTAGATTAAATATGTATTTTGGCAATTGGTTGTTCAATTATAACTGAATTAATGAATGTCTATGCTAGTATTTATAGTTCAATTAATCTATATATACTATATGACTACATACTATATGTTGAATTATTTATAATTTTTATATTTCAATAAGCAGGTCTTCTTTGTTTTTTAGCTACTTGCTCATTGATATCTTATGAACTGTAAATGATGTTGCAGGCTGTTGGATTATTCAACCTAATCATTTGCCAACTAAAAGAGATTATTTAGAAAAGCTGGAACTACTGGAACTTCCTCACCTTGTTTTACATTTGTAAGCAATTTACTCTAATGTTGCTTATTGGAGTGCATAGATCAGTCTGTATTATTTAGTTAAATTTTGATAGTGCGTGATAGTACTAAATTAGATTGGTGATATATACTGCTTATACTTGGGGATTCTATTGTTTTTCTTCTGAAATTGGCCCTCTTGCACTAGTGTATTATTGGTATACACGTTAAAGTATAGGATCAGATAGAAGTTTTGGAATTTGTATTATCTCGCACTAGTCTATTATCTGTGTATCCTTTTGATTCTCTTAACATGTTAGAATCTCACCTAAGCATTTTGATTCCCTCTATGTTCAGTAGTTGTGTAGCCTTGTACCAATACTTGGAACTCACAAGTCACTACTGTTTATTATTGTTTTTGTCTCTCAAGTTTCATCTACTTGTTACGTTATTCAATGATCATATTAGTTTCTTAGATTGTTGAATCTATGAACCTTCTCACCAAATCAAGTATGCATAGATCTTTAATCATTCTGAAAATTGGTGCTTAATCCAGTACCTACATTTCATGCCTATAGGCCAAATTATGGCTCAACTCAACCTTAACTTGAACAACTTGGGAGTTTATTCAAAATCTGTGTGAAGTAAGACCTGTGACTAACTAGTTCCCATCTCCAACACTTATTATGTGTTGCTTCCTAAGAAGTATTCAAACTCTTAGGATCTGTTTTACAATTTTTTTCTTTTCTATCACGTACGAGTCATTAGTACTTGGATTTCTATTTGAAGACATGCTCATAGATTACAATTATATACAAGTTAAAGTCTTTCTATCTTGTCTAAATACATAGCAATTATGCTCTCAAGTCTGAATAAATTGTACATGATTCAGTAGGTAGGAGATCTCACTGTCACCCATCTCATATGAAATTATCCTTATAAAGCATGCCTTTAAGATCCATATTGTGATTTTTTTTTGGTGTCCATGCGTGTTTGTGTTGACAGGTATCCGAAGCTGTTAAACTATTTAAACTTAGTGATTTTCTTGTATAAGTTTTGTCTAAATTTAAATTACTTGGTATGAATAGTTATTTAAGTAAAGGGAAGTAGCATGAACTGAAAAACTAAGGAGATGTGAACAAGACTTGAGCATTTATTTAACCTAAACTGTGTAATTCAGTAAACTAATTTCATGTCACGACCCTATATCTTGGTCATGATGGAACCTACAACCCCCAGTAGGCGAACCAATCCCCGTAGCCCAGAATGGTCAGTAATGGGCTACTATCTAGCAAACAAAGCGAAAAAATAGTTTAATAAGCAGAAGCAAGGGAACAAGATAAAGGTGATAGATAACAGGAGTAATATATACAATGCGGAAGCTAAACCAAACTCAAAACCTGGTATCATAGCGTATAAGAGTCGTATCTACGTAAGGAGTATAAGGGTTCAAGATAATATATGCAAGCTATCTCCGAGTATAAATAGAGTACATAATCAAAAGATAACTGAAAGCTAAGCTTCGATCGCCAAGAGCTCACCCCTCAGTCCAGAATATCACCAAAAGCAGCTACACACATGAGTCTCCATGACCTAACGATGATGGCCCACACTAGGATCTGCACCAAAAGATGCAGAGAATAGTATGAGCACCAAATGCGAAGCATAAGGTACCCAGTAGGTATCATAGGCCGACTGGGCAAATATAAGATAAAAGCATAGTAACCGACAGAATGGAAACAAGAAGTCAGAGAAATCAACGAAAAGTAAACAGGAACTAGCCTAGAGGGAAGTCAACAGAACAACATACAAGGCTAGAAAGTAGAATACATACACAACAGGCACAAGTGTAAGAAATAAATAACGCACCTAGGATCCTTGGAATAACAGTATATACATAATAAGTTTAAGAAGTGGATGATAACCGGTAACCTCAAGTACAAGAGAAGGAGGAGAAGAGTAATGATAGACATGCTCAGAAATAGGAATAGATAACCAACTAATCATACAAACCTCAAGTCCAACAAGTAAAAACTTAGCCATGTATAATCTTATAAGCATGACCATAATAGAGGTTTTCGCTTTAAGAACTTTGAGAGCTACTTGATTTCATTCTTATATGTAATTAGGTGTAGACTAATATATAGAATATATACTTTAATTTGTAGAATTAACTAGAAAAATATGTAACATGTATACTTAATTTTGTTATATGCAGGAAAAGGAGAATTGGATCTGTTGCAGATTTAAACTTGAGTTTGGCATAGCATAAAGCCTATGACTAGGTAAGAAATTTTTATCATCTACCAATACATGCCAACACATGATTTTGATAACTTGCTCATGACTTTTAGAATTAAAGTGTGCAGTAATTGATGTTTTTGTATATTGGAAGATCTAACTTTAATGTTGGATTTTTAGGAACTTAAATGTTCCATCCAAGGATTGGATGGATTTACCTAGGTATTATTTTAGAGTATAATGATGCGTTGACTCTTTCTTAGATTTTTCTTACACTTATGGAGAGCCTTTAGGCAAAGAAATTCAGTGTCCATGTTATCAGTGTGCCAATGTCTTTTGGACTTAAAGGAATGTAGTGTATAATCATCTAATAGACCACAGATTTGTTAAGAATTATAAAACATAGATCAATCATGGGGAATGGGAAATCCAGTTGGATATTGACGATCATATGGATGACTCATGTGATGACATTGATGGGTTGTTGAATGATCAATTTAGAGATATTGCATAAGCTGAAGGGAGTTTATGAAGTTCCAAATGAAGATGCCAAGAAATTCTATAACTTAGTTGAAGAGGAAAGCCAAGAACTATATCTCGGTTGTAAAGGATTCTCTAGATTATCATTCACAATCCATTTGTATTTGCTGAAGTGTCTACATAGATGGAGCAATGAATCATTCACTTCATTTTTAGAGTTATTAAAAGAGGCCATACCCGAGTTGAACATTCCTCTGTCCTACTATAAAGCCAAGTCTATGATTAAGGATCTTGGTCTTTACTATGAGAAAATTGATGCATGTCCTAATGATTGTATGTTTTTTAGGAATGATCATAAGGATGATGAATTTTGTCATGTTTGCAGATATTATCGATATATTAAACTCACTGAAGTGGACAATGAGGTTGTTGAGCCTTCTAAAAAACCTCATCGTGTTTCAATAAAACATTTGAGACACTTTCCACAATTCCCAGACTCAAAAGGTTATTAATGTGCTCAAAGACAGCAGATTCATTGAGGTGGCATGATGAGGAGCATTCTAAAGATGGAAAGTTAAGGTATCCCACTGATGGACAAGCTTGGAAAAAGTTTGATAGCTTATATCTAGATTTCGCACTGGATTCTCATAATTTGAGACTTGGCTTGGCAAGTGATGGATGCAATCCATTTTGGACTATCAGTACATGGGCAGTTATATTAATGATGTATAATTTACCACCTTGGATGTGCATGAAACCAGAATACTCTATGCTTTCTTTACTTATTCCTAGGCCTCAATCACCTCAAAATGACATTGATATTTATTTACAGCCATTGGTTGATGAGTTGAATTTGTTGTGGAATTCTGGAGTTGAAACATATGATACTTCAAGATATCAAACCTTTTAAATATGAGCTACTCTTATATGGATAATCAGTGACTTCCCTGCATATGCTATGTTATCTGGTTGGAGTACAAAAGGAAAGATGTCCTACCCTTGTTGTAAATATGGCACTAATTCTTCCTATCTGAAATATAGTAGGAAGATGTGTTATATGGATCATCATGTTTTTCTACCCATGGATCATCCGTGGAGATCTAACAAAAGATCTTTTAATGGAAAAATAGAATTTAGACCTCCTCCTCCTTTGTTAAATGGAACTGATATGCTTAATAGCTTAAAAATATGAGCAATGCATTTAGGAAGAAGAGAAAGAGATCAAATGATGGCCTATGGAAAAAAGGTCAATCTTTTTTGAATTACCTTATTGGGAGCACAACCCCTTACCCCAAAACCTTGATGTAATGCACATAAAGAAGAACATAGTTGATAATATAATTGGAACCCTTTTGGATATTTCTGGAAAAACAAAGGATCATGCAAAGGCTCGTTATGATCTGAAAGAGATGGGAATTAGAAAGAACTTTCATCCATAAGATACAGAGGATGGCAAGAGAACAAAAATTGCAAAAGTGTGTTTCTCAATGACTAATGGAGAGAAATCAATTTTCTTTGGAGTCCTAAAGATAGCAAAGTTACCTGATGGTAGTGCCTCTAACATATCTAAGTGTGTGAAACTATATGAAAGAAAAATATCTGGTTATAAGACCCATGATGCTCATTTCATGTTACATTACTTGTTGCCAATACAAATTAAAAGCATCCTTCCTGATCCTGTGGTTAGTGCTTTGATTCGTCTGAGTTCCTTCTTCCATCGTTTCTGTCAAAAAGTTATCACACTCGAGGAAATAGATTGCTTAGAAGTTGAGATCAAAGAAACAATAAATCAGTTGGAGCGAATTTTTCCTCCTACATTTTTTGATATAATGATTCATTTGCCTATTCATTTGGCAAATGAGGTGAGATTAGGAGGTCCAGTTCAGAATGGGTGGCTGTATACCTTTGAAAGAGATATGTGTACATTCAAATCGTATGTCCACAACAGAAATCGTGCAGAAGGATCTATAGCAGAGGCATATCTGGTTGAAGAGTGTTTAACTTTATGCTCTAGATATTTACATAGGAGCGTTCACACCAGATTTAATAAAAGATTCCAAAATGATAATGAACGTGGCTCGGGTGATGCTCAAACTTGCAGTTTGTTTCCTAACAGTGGTTTTCCTTTAGGAGCAAAGAAAGCTACTGGTACTATTTTAGATAACAAGTTATTAAATCAGGCACATGCATACTTTTTGGCCAATTGTGATAAAGTTTAAGAGTATATTAGGTACTTTTATCACTTATAGTATTTTTTTTTATATACAGTTTTAAACTTATTTTATTTATTGTTCTAACAAATTAAAATACTTATTGTGTAGAGATCATGAAGTTAAGATCAATAATCAGCCGCGAAGATCTAAATGGAGCAAGGCTAAGAATCATAGTCAAAACTTGTCTCAATGGTTTGAAACTCGTGCTTTGCAAGAGGATGTGCCTGATATTATAAAAGAATTGGCTAGAGGACCAAATTCAGTTGCTAAAAGATATTTTGGGTATCTTATTAATGGATATAGATTTGTACTAGACATCATGATGCAAGGCATAAAACCCAAAATAGTGGTGTTACATTAGTTGCCTCAGCCACAAGTTTTGCAAGCTTAAAAGATAAAAATACATATGATGCAAATTTGGACTATTATGGTAGAATAGTTGATATAGTTGAGTTAGACTATTATGGACATTTTAAAGTTGTTTTATTTAAGTGCGACTGGTATGAGGTGGAAAAAGATATGTATGGTCTTACATCTACTTCAACAAAAAATGCTCTCTGGATGAGCCTTTTGTGCTAGCATCTTAGGTGCACCCGTGTTTCTATGTTCAAGATCCATATGATCAAGATAAACACTATGTTATGGAGACTGTTTTGAGAGACTTGTTTAACATAAGTGATCAGGTTGAACAAAGTTATGAAAATGAGCCTTCTGAACATTTGATGGGCCCATCTATACCAGATAATGATGGTGAAGTTGTCTCAACAAGAAATGATATACCAGAAACAATTATTGAAGTGGATGATGTGGCTGCTAAAGGATTTTTTTCTCAACAACTTAAAGTTGAGTATGACGATGAATCTGAAGCCGAGTTTGAAGATGAGTTTGAAGGTGAGTCTGAAGACAAGTCCAAAGAAAAGTCCGAAAATGATTTTGATGATGAACCATGACCTTATTATTTTATTGTTAACCCATAGTGTTAGCTTACACTTTATGTTATTTGACTATTTGCTGGTACAAAAACCTTTAGCTATCTAATATATAGAAACACATATGATATTGGCAATCTTTATGTATCTTGTTGGGTTCTGTTTTGTGGCAGATTATTATTTTGTTAATGACCTATAATTCTAGCTTACTCTTTTGTGTGCCTGATTAATATTCTAATTTAAAAACTTCACTTGTTACTTAAATACCCATTTTTTCTATTTTCAGGTAATGGTCTTCCTAAGAAGGTGTGCGAACTAACGATATTTGAGGCAGCACAATGACACTAAAAAGGTATCCCATCACTTTCTTAAATCTCAGTGAAGTGAACACTGAGTTTGTCATGACTTTGCAGGTAGTTTCAACTGCTGTAGAAGTAGAATCTCTTTGGTCAGAAATTGCTTCTTTGGAGGAAAGAGAAGCTCATTTAAAAGTTCAGTATGTTTTGATGCTCTCACATTATTTCTTCTGCACCTCTTTTTAAGTGTTTCTTTAAACACATTTATATTTTGTGTGATTTCCTCTTTGATGTGTTCGTACCTAAATTTATTGGCTGCGGCATGTAGAAAGGTTCCAATATAGTTTGCAGGTTAATACAATTTTGTATTTTTAGGTCATATAGTCCTTATTATGATGCTTTTGTAATATAAGGATGTTTTTAACATGGAGTAATTAGTTACTGTCATACCTCTTGCATAAAATAGTTGGAGGACTTTTTTCATCTCTTTAGAGGTAGATTATCAGTGTAATATGAAGTATGAACACATCCATAGATCTAAAGAGGATGCATCATGAGTGCTTCTTCACGTAGATTACTTCTCTGGCTAGTTGTTCCCATTGTCTCTCATTCTTCTGAAATGTTCTGCTATAGTTGATGTGTTTTTAATCAACGTGGATTTTGTTAGATTTCTATTATAATTTGATGTGTTTTTTGTTTTTGTTGTAGAGTTGAAGTCACTAAAAGAGTAGAATACAGAAAGATTAGAAGAAGATGACAAGAATGGATCAGGCAGCAACTGTAAAGAAAAAAGCACTGAATCCAAATAAGGCTCAAAGTCCTATGAAGGATATGATATCTAATGTTCAATATTGATCAAGCACGGAATTATCAATGCAATATAAGATTAAGAGAGAACAACTTGCAAAAGAACACAATGATAAAACCAAGAAAGTGCAGGCACCAATGGCACATAAAAGAAAGAATTCTGAGGAGTCTGTTCCACAACAAGGGAAGAGTAAATTGCCTGGGCACAAGCCAATGATCAAATTTTCCTCAAGGAAAGGGATTAATACTTCACAAATGATTATAGGAAAAGGGCAAAATATACAAAGGTTATTTCAATCTCAAATTGAAGAGTCCATTCAAAAGAAAGGAATGGAATTACCTATGCAAAACCTCATGTTCCAAGCGTCTTAAAAGGTAGATGTTAATACTTCACATATCATTGGAAAAGAACAAGGTGAAGAAAATAAAAAACATGTTATTCAAGAGCTTCAAAACTGCAAAGAGGTGAAGAGGAAGTCAGTCCTACTAGTGACTAGTCTTGATCAGTTTCTAGAAAAATAAGAGATACATGTAAGTGGCAAAAAATAACATGATATTCACACAACAACTGATCTTCCAACTTCTTTAGTTGATGAACATAATAAAGGATTGGATGATCTTGCGAAACAAGAAGAAATTGGTGAGGATGTGTGTGCTAGAGATGAGGATATGGACATTGATTGTATTAGAAATGGTATGTCTTATGCTTTTTAAGTTTATTACTCATTTTAATTTTTCTTATTTCTTGGCTATTAAATCAAATATTTTTTCTTATTTCTTGGTTATTACATCAATCTAGGGACATAGGAGAAGAAAAAAGTTTGAGGACAAACAACATATAAGAATATTCACGCAAGAAATTTAGATGAAAGAGAGGAGGTGATATTTTACAAAGGACAAGCAGTGGGACCAACTGGCAAGACAATTTCTAATTTAAGCAACTTCATAGGAACAATTGCAAGGAATCCTAGATTTATCACCTTGATGTACACTAGTTGGCATGCTGTGCCAAAGGAAAATAAAAAACGCATGTGGGACTACGTCAATGTAAGAAAAATAAATATTTGATATTGTATACTTATTGTATGTTTATTACTAACTCAAGCTAAATATATTTTATTTTTCACAGTCAAAATTCATAATTCCAACACAAGGAGAAAAGTGGGTGATGGAGGGTCTTCGTGAGGCTTGAAGGCAACACAAGAGAAGTATTAAACGAATATGTTTTAATAAGAAAATTACTAATGAAGAAATGCTATCAAAACGTCCCAATGGCATGCCTGAAGTTCAATTGCGCCAGTTGATCGCGTATTGGAAACATCCAACTGTTCAACTGAGACTATAACAGTGCATTTCTACTAGACATTTCGTGCATCATTTTTATTCTTTATTTTTTGATTTATAAATTAATATGTCTCTTTTTATCAAATTTTAGGCGTTGAGCGAGGTAAATTCTCAAAATAGAAAAAAACAAAAGTGGAGGCATCGAATGGGACCTATTAGTTTTGCAAGAGTATGCATGGCATTGGTAATATTTAGTAGACACACTATGAAAATTCTGACTTTTCCATTTTTTTGTACTTTATCAGAATATAGTGGTGTAAGTTTTAACTTTATTTTGATATTATTTATAGCGTGCAACCAAAGAAAACAATGAGGAACGATCACAGTCTGAAATATTTATTGCAACTCGTACAAAGACAGAGAAAAAAGTTCAAGCAGATAGTCAAATTGCAATAGTATGTCTTCTTCTTCTTCTTCTTCTTCTTTTTTGCTGGATTGTTCGCTGGGAAGGGACAATAATTTTTTCAATTCTTGATAAGTCCCTGCATTGTTTTCTGGGAGCGGATGTGAATTTTTTTTAAAAAGATCCATGTGCATAACTTAATAATTTATGTACTGTAATCACTGCCATAGTCCCTTTGTGTTGGTTAAGATGATGGAAGATCTTAACATTAGTGACCAACTTTCTAAATTTTTACTTGGTCTGACTCTGTGTGATGTCATTATACTTGTTACATATTAAATTCAGCTATCTGTATATCTTATGTATCTTCTTTTTATCTACTCCATGGTCATAATCTGAATGTTGTTAGCATGATAGTAGATAAAGTTATTTTTTCAGTCTCTATGAGAATTTTTGTATATGTTGTTTACAGAACTTTTTTTACATATACTGAACTTAGAATCATCAAAATTCTGAGGAAACAGAGGATGATGCATTCAAGGCAGTGTTTGGAAAGAAGCAGCCTGGTTGACTTAGATGCTATGGTAGATCAGTGACATCAAGTTCTCTGAAAAGAGATGATGAAATGAATAAGCTTAAACAAAAGCATTCCAATGAAGTCAGTTCTCTTAAGTAAGAACTGCGTGAAATTAGAGAAGAAATGCGACATGTTTTTAGTTAATTGGTGCAAAACAACCCTGGATTGAATGTTCAAGATATACCAGGGTGTGCTGGATCTAACCTTCCTTCACCTGTTGATCCAAGCAGTGAACAAGCTATAAGAGGACAAAATCTACCAATTTCTTCTGGCACAGCTCAAGCTTCGATTTCTGCAAAGGTACTTTATATTTCACATTCACAAGAAACTTAAATCCTGAACTTTTAAATGTGAAAGAGGGTGCAACACAACTGGTGATTTAATAGGATTTTAGTCTTTCTATTAATGTAGGTAGTTGAATATCTTTCTTTTCTAACTGGTATGACTGGTAGCTTCCTTGGCATGACTTTTGAACCTCTTGAGAAGGGCCATTAATTTATGTTTTGATCATATTTCTTAACTGCTTTTTGTAATTTTGAAAGTTCATATTCTACAACATGAACTAGATTATAGGTGTATGATTTTTTTAATATTTAATTGACATGTTTTTAGAAACTCTAAAAGAGGTAAAGAAATGGAGTAAATCATAGTTTGTTATGTGTTGACTGGACAATTAAGCTGCGTGGAGTTCATTTATCTTGTCGTTTATCTTTATTTATGTTACTTTCCTTAGTTGGATAGATTTCATAGTTTGTGGATAAAATTTTACTATTTATGATCTTTTTAAGTGAGTTTGATTTCATGTCTAGTAACATACTGAATACTTTATGACTGTTGTTCTATCTGTGACTAGAGAAAACATATTGGTCCTATTGGGTGAAATATGTAATATGAGAGAATTCATTACCCTTATTTGAAAAAAAGGTTTAACTTAAATTTGTTTTAGCTATTCTTTCCTTTGTATATGGACTGAATAAAAAAATGAAGTGATATTCTAAGTGTTTTGGGAAGTATGCATGTGAAACGAGATCACTTAGACATTTCACTTAAGCTTGGAAATAATAGTTACTACAGTTTCAAAAAGATTCAGTTGATAAGTCAGGCTTCTTCTGATGCTTAATTCAGATTTATTTTTTAACTGTTATCTTATGAACTGTAAATAATGTTGCAGGCTGTTGCTTTATGTATTTTCTAGAAATAATGTATTGAATTTTGAAATTATACTAGTGCTAGTTCAGTGAGTTGATGAAAATTGAAAAGATTTACTTTTGGACAAAATTATTTTTTGTTGTACTACTATTGGTTCAATGATGTTGATGTATTTGGTATTTTAGTTGTAGTTATGACTATTGAGTTTTCTCATTTTTATGTGCTTTCATAGGATGATTAACCATAACTAGTATTGAACATGAATTTTCCCTAACTTTTAATTTTATTTTGAATGTGTAGAAAAATGCCGGTGGTCATTTGAATGGTGGCTATAAGTCAACTCGACCTATTGAAGTGAATGATAAAGAGCTTTGAACTATTTTGATAAATGTTTGAATACATTTTGTACCTTGAATTTATTTAGCACAGATCTTGAATATATTTGTTTCTAAGCATGTGTAGTACATTTTTGAATACATTGTTATTTTGGAAGTTTATTGAAAATCAGTTAGACATTGCTTTCTAAGTCTTTTTGGTGCTTAGTAAATTTATTTAGCACAGATAATTTATATATGTATGTGTGTATACATATATATATTATATATTATATATTATTATATATATATATATTATATGTTGTGTGTAATACATATATATAATATATATATATGTAATGGTATGTGTGTATACATATATATATATATATATATATATATATATGTATGTGTGTATATATATATATATATATATATATATATATATATATATATATATATGTAATGTGATTAGTGAATATATGCAAGCCAAAAATATTATTTTCTAATTAGAATTTCTGGCCATAAAATTCTAGACAATGTCCCACACTTCAAAAGTGTGGCTATAGGAATGTCAATGGTGTGCATGTATATAAGAAAAAGTGTTGTTGTAGAAGAGGTATAAAAGGCTGCACTTTGAAAGCGTGGCCAATAACAAGCTAAGACCACACGTTTAAAGTATAGAATTATCAAATATACATGTTGCCAATGGGATGCTACAAAGCGTGGCCTTTGTAAACCTTAGGCCACGCTTTTTAAGCATAGCTGATATGGCCACACTTAAAAAGCGTGGTCTAAAGTCAATAGCTACGCCCTTTTAGCACACCCCTGGAAAAGTGTGGCCTAAAGGCCAAAAGCGTAGCCTTTGATCAAAGGTCACACTTTTTGCTACTTTTGGCCACACTTTACAAGGGTGGACAAAGGATAAAATATTGTAGTGTCACATCTTGCTAAGACCTGATCCAGATGACCTAAGTAGTCTTCAGATGTATCTCCAACGAGTACATGGTCCTAGAGCAATTTAGATCAGTTGTGCCACATTGTGATACTTGCGGTAGAGCACATGCCGGGAGATGCTGTCAAGGCTCCACAATATGCTATTTTTATGGCCAAGAGGGTCATATACAGAGATATTGTCCATTTTAGGGACTAGCAAGATTTAGGATAGAGGGACAGATCAGCAATATGATCATCTTCCTTAGTATATCCTGTAGAGCATCGTTCCCAAATTTCATCTGGTAGAAGTCGAGGCTAATAGGGAGCATCTAGTTTTGGAAGTGGCCAAAATTACATTTATGCACTTATAGGTTGTCAAGATTTAGATTCATTGCCACATATTATGATAGGTACATTAAGTGGTTTCTCCCATTATGTTTATGTTTTGGAAGATCCAGGATCCATATTATTGTATGTGGCCCCATTTATTGTTGTGAAGTTGTGTATAGTACTAGAGCCATTGCAATAACTTTTTTGTTGTGTCTACCCCAGTTAGCAACTCTATTATTGCCTAGAGGGTTTATCGAGATTTTACGGTAGAGATTGTTAATCGTCAAACCTCTGCAAACCTGATAGAGCTATAGATTCTTGACTTTGATATTATTATGGGCTTGGATTGGCTGGCATCTTGTTACGCCAATGTTGAATACCGAGTAAAGACTATTAGATTCCACATTCTAGTAGAAGTAGTTCGAGAGTGGAAGGGTTATGCAGCAACGCCAAAAGCCAGGTCTATTTCATATATCCAAGCAATGAAAATGATCGTCAGAGGCTGTATTTACCATATTATTTGAGTTCATGATGTTGATGCTGAGCCACTAACTCTTTAATCTATTCAAATTTTTAATGTGTTTCTAGATGTGTTTCTATACGAGCTCCCTTGTATTCCCCCAGAATGGGAGATTAATTTTTCTGTCACAATATTACCAATGCCTAGCCGATATCAATTCCCCCATATAGAATGGCACCAAAAGAATTCAAGGAATTGAATAAACTTATGAAAGATTTATTAGATAAGGGCTTCATTGGGCCTAGTGCAACACCATGGGGTACACCAGTGTTATTTGTGCGGAAGAAAGATGGCTCATTATGAAAGTGTATAGACTACTAAAAACTAAATAAGGTGACTATAAAGGACATATATCCACTACCAAAAATTAATGGTTTTTTCCTGACCAGCTGTAGGATGCCCGATGTTTCTCAAAGATTGATTCACGTTTAGGGTACCATTAGGTACAAGTTTAGGAGAGTGATATTTCAAAGATAGCCTTCAGGACCAGATATGGAAGTTTTGAGTTTCTTGTGATGTCTTTTGGGTCGGCGAACACTCCAACAATATTTATGGACTTGAAGAATAGTATATACATGTCTTTTTTGACATGTTTTCATTATATTTATTGACTATATTCTGGTATATCTCGTTTAGATATCAAGCATAGAGACCACATATGAGCAGTGCTTCAGGTACTCTAAGATCAGAGGTTGTATGCTAAGCTCCTGAAGTGTGAGTTCTAGTTGTATTACATGGACTTTTTGGGAAATATTATATCAGATACTAGTATTCAGGTTGATTTACAGAATATTAAGGTTCTGAAGACTTGGCCTAGACCCAGGACCATGACAGAAGTTCATAACTTTCTGGGGTTAGCAGGTATTATAGAAGGTTTATGGAAGGATTTTCTTCACTTTCAGCGCCCTTGATAAAGCTGACTTAGAAATCAGTTAAGTTTCAGTAGACCGCAACCTGCGAGCAGAGTTTCCAAGAGCTAAAAGATAGATTGACTTCAGCACTAGTTCTGACCTCAACAGAAGATCTAGAAGGCTATGCAATGTATTGTGATACTTCAAGAGTTAGGCTAGTTTGTGTTTTAATGCAACATGAAAAGGTAATTGCTTATGCTTCTAGAAAGTTAATGAAGAACGAGAAGAACTACCTGACCCATGATCTAGAGATGGTTGCGAAAATTCTAAAGATTTGAAGGCATTACTTGTATGAGTTCATATTGATATTTATTCAGATCATAAGAGCCTCTAGTATATTCATAGACAGAAAGAGTTGAACCTGTGATAATGCTGATGGCTTGAATTACTGAAAGACTATGATGTGGATATCTTATATCATCCAGTGAAATCCAATATAGTAGCGGATACCCTCAGTCATAAGTCTGTGGGCAGTCTATCGTATTTGGGATTTAAGAAGTGGGAGATAGCCTGGGAGCTCCATCAGCTAGCTGGTTTTGGGGTTAGATTATTAGACTCTAATGATACTTAGGTCACAGTTTAGGATACAAGCATATCATCTCTAGTTGTGGAGGTAAAGGCATGGCAGTATGAGGATCCCAACCAAGAGCAGCTCAAAGGCAAGGCTTAGTAGCGTGAGCCATTAGCCATTGATATAGAAGGAGATGGAGTCCTCATATATAGAGATCGAATATGTGTTTTGGATATTGGAATGCTTCGGTAGCAGATTATGGAAGAGGCACACCATTCTTGTTACTCTATTTACCCAAGATCCAGAAAAATGTATTATGATATTAAGGAGAGTTATTGGTGGCTAGAATAAAGAGGGACATAGTTGAGTTCATGGCATAGTGCCCAATTTGTCAGCAGGTAAAGGTAGAGCATCAAAAGCCTAGTGGGTTAACTTAGATAGCTATTCCTCTGTGGAAGTGGGAGGAGATAAATATGACTTTTATCATATGTTTGCCTTGTTCGCGATGGAAGTTCGATTCTATTTGAGTTATTATTGATAGGTTGATGAAATTATCCCATTTCCTGCAAGTCAGGGGCACCTTCTCAGCTAATGATTATGTTGGGTTGTACATTAGAGAAATAGTCAGACTTCATGGTGTCCCTGTAGCGATTATTTTAGATAAAAGGGCAGAGTTTATAGCATATTTTTGGAGATATTTCTAGAAGGGTTTGAGGACTCAGGTTAATCTTAGTTCAACTTTTCATTCTTAGAACGATGGCCAAGCCAAACGTATGATCTAGATGCTCGAAGATATGTTGTGGGCATGTGTGCTAGATTTCAGAGGGAATTGAGATGATCACTTGTCACTTATTGAGTTTGCTTATAATAACAGATATCAATCAAGCATTGGTATGGCCCTATACAAGGACTTATGTGGGCAAAAATGTCAATCCCCTCTTAATTGGTTTTAGGTTTGAGTTAGGGTTTCTTGAGCTTGACATAGAGCAGAACACCGTGGAAAAGGTTAAGCTGATTAGAGAGCAATTGTTGACATCTCAGAGCTGCTAGAAGTCATATTCAGATGTTAGGTTATAGGACTTAGAGTTCAATATTGATGATTGGGTGTTTATGAATATTTCACCAATAAAGGGCATTATGTAATTTGGTAAGAAGGGAAAATCTAAGACTTTGATATATTGGACCTTACCATATTGTGCAACGGATATAAAGAGTTTCTTACCAGCTAGAGTTACCTCCAAATTAGAGGCAGTGCACCTAGTCTTTCATGATTCTATGTTACAAAAGTGTATGGGAGATCCAACACATGTAGTACGAACAACAGATGTTTAGATTTTAAAGGAATTATCTTTTAGAGAAGTCTCTGTAGACATAGTAGACTGCCGGATTAAATGATTATGAAATAAGGATATAGTTTCAGTGGAAGTGTTATGGAGGGACCGTAATATCAAGGAGATGATGTGGGAAGCTAAAAAGGATATGAAGTTGAGATATCCCCACTTGTTCACTCATTTATATGATGTTCAAATTAGACAAATAATAGACCCAAATTTGGGTACATAAGGTATGTTATGTATTATATGACCTCCTGTGTTGGTTCCGGTGATGCCACATACATTATCATCATTCAAGGAAAAATATCCCTAAAGCGGGGAGGATGTAACACCCCGTCAGTTCAAATGTTTAAATTATCTTGTACTTTTGGGATAAGAATAAGGTCCTAATATGTTAGGGAGGATGTTTTATGAGGTATTTTAATTGAAAAATGGTCGTATGTTAAGTTTTGATGTCAATCAAGTTGCAAAAAAAAAGTCGGGCAAAGTTATTGTCAATTCCGTTAAGAAACTCTCTTAAAATTTGGATCAAATGTCTCAAAGATTTTCTCCAAATATATAACGAGTTATAAGGGCCCCGACCCATAAAATAGAAGGTCTACGAGTCTATTTTCCAATGCGCTAAACTTCTCATCCATACAACTTCAGAATAGTGAGATATTTGGGTTTTTGTAAGACTGCATAAGCATGCACCTCGAGGCAGGTGCCCTTAGCCCCTAGTTCGGTGGACCTTTATAAAAGGTGATTCCTCTTCATTTAAACTCATATATTTCACCAAAGAAGCTTAGAAAATCAGATATAGACCTTAGAAATTCTCTATGGATGTTTATGCTTTCAACTCGGAAGTTTAACGGAAGTTGCTCTACATCACGCACTTGTCATTTTTGTATAGTTTGCCCCATTAATTTCATGGCGTATCACCATGGGTGTTTTGGAAGTGAGGTAGCATGTGTTTATTGAGTATTTGTAAGTATCTATGGAGATATATTGGCAAGTTAAGGATCTTCTATACCTATCTATTTGTTGAATCGAGATTCTAAGCTTCTAGTCACGAAAAGTTATATTTTTCGATGACTTGTAGTAGTTTTTTGGTGATTTTGGCTTCGTGGTTTTAACTGCAAGGAGGAAATTGTTTAGCTTAATATTTCAAATATTTTTGTCAAGTTAATCTTTCTCCTAGGACCCTCCTTTTAATTCAATGTTCTAGTATCGTTTTATAGATTTTTGAGCCATAAAGTGGTATTTTGGATTCTGTGGCTCCGGGCAGCCCCTTTGTCTTATTGAGTTGAATTGTTATTGTTGTATATTAGTGATTATAAGGAGTTGGAGTGACTGGGGTTTAGTGTGATTCTTATTGGAGTCACATATGATGATTGTTGGATTGAGCGACGTGAAGTACGCCTTATTATATTTCCTCGGGAGCTCACCTCTTTTGTGAGATGTTGATAGCTTTTTCTTGTGGTTATTAGTTGTTGGTTTGGTAGAGATTATGATATTATTTGCTGAGTTAGAGAGGGTTGGTCGTAGTGGCAACCTCAACACTTTATCAGTCGTTTGTGATTGTTCTTGCAGCTTTGTTAATTCTAGCAATTGTTGCATTACCTTGGTTGGTCAAGCTTCATAGAGACACCTTCGGGGCTTCGGTTAAAAGGTATGTTAAGGCTTCCTTTTCTCTTTCTTGCATGACAATGAAGGCCCAAGATTTTTATATCTTGTATCACATCGATATTTGATTTATGGCCTTATTCTATTGAGTTACCTACCACATCATGATATAGTGACTATCAGTATCACTTTATTCCCTACATAGTGGCCTAGAAAATCATGTTATGATTGATTGAAGTCACCAATGATTACATGCTATTGTTGTGTTATTTTTATCGTCATGCTGCCACGTATGAGCTTGTTTTGGGCTCAGTAGACACTAACATTGCAGTGTTTTGGAGCCTACATTCTGATTACTATTACCGTGCCTTTGCGTCGGGCAGACCGTACCTACAGGACAAGCAGGTTGTACCTACGGGGAAGCAGTTACATTATATTACCGTGATTTTGGGTTAGACAGATCGTACCTATGAGACTGGAAGGCATACCTATGGGGCAGTAATTATTTTACATTACCGCGCCTTCGGGCTGAGCAGACTGTACCTACGGGCTAGGTAGACCATACATATGGGATGGGCAGGCTGTACCTATGGGGCAACACTTATATTGTACCACCAGAGCCACAGAATTGTATTGATTCATGACACATGTACATTCAGACAGTTCAGATCAGATCATCATCCAGGTAAGGGGGCCAGTATAGGTATTTAGCGACTGTTTGCACATGTTAGGACTTATGGCAATTGTATGTTATCTGTACCTACCAGCTTTATGGGGGCCAGGTCAGGTTATTATTTTCTACATATTTCAATGCTTCATTATTGCAGGAAAGTAAGGTATTGTACTTCTATTTTACACCTTCACTTTTTGTTCAGTCATTACACTTAAATTTCAATTTTTTGTTTGCCTGACATTCTTGGTTCATTATTTCGTATTGATGCCTCATTTCCTGGGGATGCTACATTAATTCTTGCGGGTTTTGAGTGACGACCATACAAACATGTCGGGTAGCATAGATGAGCTTTCAATGTGTTGGTTTACTCCTTCCCTGTCATGACCTGATTTCTCAGGTCATGATGGCACCTACAGCCCCCTATAGGTGAACCAATCCCTGTAGCTCGAAATGGTTAGTAATGGGCTACGACCTAAGCAAGCACGCATAAGAGGTAAAAATAACTGAATGCAGATAGAGAAAATAACGCGGAAGGAAATCAACTAGAATATACATAAATAGAAACAACACCATCCCACGACCTGGTATCGAAAGTACAGGAGCCACTATTAAAATATACAGAGTACTAGAGAGTGCAAAAGAAGAATGTATACAACTGTCTCTAAATAAACAAAAGAGTAAATAGTGCCAAAAGAAGAGATATGGTCAAGCCCCGGTCATCAGGAGCTCTCCCTAGTCTCAGATGCCTAAAAGCTGTATGAGTTTCCACACGATCAATGGCGATAGCTCACACTAGGATCTGCACCAGGAAGATGCAGAAGTGTAGTATGAGCATCAATTGCAAAGCAATGGGCACCCAGTAGGCATATATAAGATATAAAAGCATTATAAAGCATATATGAAAGAAGTAGTCACAGAAGTAAATAGAGGAAAGCACACAAAAACTAGAAACAGATAGAAGACAAGGAGAATACAAGTATACTATGCTAGCCACAGAAGATATATATATCATAGAACACAGGTGAAGGATTAGAGAACGCACCTGGATCCTTGCAACAACAATATATACAAGAGTTTAATGAACATAGCGGTATACCGGTAACCTCAAATAAAAGGGAAAGAAGGTAAAGAAACTAACATAATCATGCTAACAATGCAACTCATAAGATAAGAATGATCGGAAAGACAACCTCACAAGTACTACCATAGGCGAGAATTAGCTAATCCACCACTGATCAGAAAGGCAACTAATAAGTACCACACTAGGGGTGAGTTAGCTAATCTACCTACAGTCCCAGCGGGAGCCCATACACCCAAGGAGAACAAACAAGTGAAAAAAATCCATCCAGCATCCCATACTACCGGAGTGTACACTCAACAAATAACATACAAGGGTGGAACCGTAACAAAATGAATGATATGATGTGGTATGATAAAATAAGGTGTGCCAGTAGTACCATATGTACCTCCTCTGGTGCCCGCAGGCCCAGTAGGTAGGATCTATGGAAGGAGTTTCCTATATACCTCAACTACACCGTATACCCTTCCTCCGTTACTCACAGCTCATAACCTCTGGTCCGGATTGGCAAGGTCTATGGAGGTCTATGCGACCACATAAAAAATCTTGGAATCTCAATATAAGTGCCCACAGTATATCTGGGTCTAAATCAGTAAATCTCAGAATCTCAATAAGGGTACCAAGAGTATATCTGAGTCAACCTCTGTAGTAAAAACAAGCCTAGAGCTAGGCTTAGTCGAGTCTAGTATCATCTCAAAATCAGTAGTAAAATATAGTCTAGTGGTACGGCTCAGCTTAGTCTAGTATCAGTGTGAAAACCCAGTGATAAAATCATCATTTAATCTGTTTTACTCCAAGAAGATCAATAAAACAAGTTTCAAATCTATTTAGAACCATGTATACTGAAAACGAGCCCTCGGGGCCATGCAAGGTTTAGAAAACTGGTGATCCTTGTAGTAGTAATTAAATGCAGAAAACTCTTTGTACGATAATGATGATATGCTCACATACAATCAATAGCCTAATGGCTCATAATCAACTTATCGGGCCTGCACAGGCTCAATCTGCTCTACAACATAGATAACCAGCCTAATATCACAATTCGAGGTTCGGGACTCACAGACATTTCCCAAATATTCCACCATCTATGGTCCAAAGGCATGTACAAAAGTCACACGGGGCCGCAAGGGGTAATACTACATAACTAGTTCAAATACTAAAGAAAACATAGGAAATAATATGAACCGAAGAAAACGGACAAGGTCTGGGGTGCCAACCTAGTAAACCCAACCTAACGACGCTAGATAATACAATTATATTCTATATATGCAAAGTCTAAGGTAGGTAAGTCATAACCTACCTGGCGTCCGACGACAAGTTACTAGAAAGCCAAAGCTTGATCCCAAACTACTCCACGAAGCTCCGAATAGCAATCACACTATCAAGAATGTAATGTACGCGTTACAAGAAAGCTAAAGAAACCCATATTGCTAAAAGTTTAGTCGGGTCAAAATCTGGGTCAAAAGCAGGCCCGTGGGCCTCGTAACCCAAAACTGGAAACGAAAATTGCTACAATGCTCCCTACATTATCAGGAGCACATGCTCAAAAATTGAACGGAAATTGAGCAACAGAAGGGCCAAAAATAGCCCCACAACACTCAAGAACAAAGAGGGATTCAATGGAGAATTAACGGAATTTAAAGAAGGAACTTAGCAATTAAAGTCGAGAAAAAGACCGTGGACCAAAAATTATACACCATAATGTTTTGGAATGGATCAGAAATGAAATTGGAGCTTTGGAGCTCAAGGGATATGGAGAAAAACATTTTGGGAGTTGTTTAAAAAGAAAGTGGAGAAGACGTCAATGTAAAGTCTTCCACCGCTGCCTAAGCGCATGCGGCTAGGCGCACGCGCATGACAAGGCCAAGCAGAGGCCAGGCCATGCGCTAAGCTAGCATGCACGCACGCAAGCCACCATGCACGCGGACATGCGCACGCAGCCTAGGTGATGCACAGGTGAAGGCCAAGGAGGGAGGCGGCTGGTTGGCTGGTCTACACGCACGTAGCATGCCCATGCATGGGTGATGGCATAGCTGGTTCCATGCTAGCAACCAGCAACAAGGCTACACAAGAAAGTTCTCGGATGGACCCTCAAGGATGCATCAGGGGTCCTGCAAACACAAACACACAATACTACACAACTAAAAATGGCATTCCAGACTCAACTGAATTGAAAAATTCCCAACGAAGATCGATTTAACAAAAAGTGGGCTCCACACCCAAAAACAACCTTTGGCCAACTTTTCCAAAACAGAACCTAATGGCCCAAAATGAGTCCGAAACCTCGAGACCAGAACCAAAGGTCCCTCTAGCTCAAAGACAACATTCCAGAGCTAACAGTGCTGACGCAATTTCCATCTGAGGTCATCTTCTCCAAATGTTGACCAAAGTCAAACTTCCAAGTTCAACTAGCCAGAAAACACAGAAAGCAAGATAAATCCAAATCGAAAGCTCCCAGACCTCGACCAAAGGTTCAACTAGACCAAAGTCCATGCTCTAAAGCTAACAGAACTATCGGAATTTGATATCGAGCATGCTTACTAAGAATGTTGACCAAAGTCAATGATTTCCTAATTTAAGGCTCTAAAATAGGGAGATGGTCATAACAACCTAATAAACGAATCGGGCATCGAACCACGAATCCCAGCAAGCCATAAATGACTTGGGGCCACTACAGGCAAGCTATAATAGTATAAAGAAGGTGAAAATATAGGAATAACCGGAAGGGTCATTACATCATCCACTACTAAAAAGGACTTTCATCCGTGAAATCAATAAAAGGGACCACCTAAAGGCTTAACAACTGCGGATACTAAGCCCATATTCTGCTTTGGATTTCCCAGATAGCCTCATTTACCAGACGGTACCCCAAGGAGCTATACCAAAGGATGACTATCAAAACCTTAACTCTTTACTAGCCAAACTAGACCACAACCTCTAACTCAAAAAGCTCCTAAGGTCTACCAACTTAATCAAACCTCAAGATATTCAATCGGAATGCACCGACACAACACAGAGACTAAGAGAACTAATGTGATCAATACACAGAATTAATAACCTCGATACCACAACCAGGCTTACTCAGTGAGCCACCACCCAACCTTCTCACTCATGAATCCTTTGATCCGTAAAACCTTTTTGTCTATCCTGAATCATTTGCACCTTAACCATGAAGCCTCACACAGGTCAATTACTCAATCCACCCTTGAAACATCAACTAACCTACTAGAGGTCTATAGTTCCCACTACACTTAACCTCGAATAAGGTCACCTCCAGACTCAAACTCTATCCAAGCCAAGCTATAGTTCATGGGCCTCTGACACCCAAAATACCAACTCATATCATACCTTTGAGGACTGGAGTAATCTACCCCGAGTGACTATGAACCAGCTGACGAATACCTACTATAAGATCAACCTCGATACCTAAACTCAACTGAACCAACCATCAGAGTTCAATTGCAATTTGCACAGCGGGGTCGGGAATGCCATGGATGAACACCCTGTGTCGAAGGAGAATCTCCCAACTGTGGAACAACACCACACTCGTTGAACTATTCCAAGTCTGAATTGGCTGAAAGTGAGTAAACTAGGGCAACCTGCCCAGGAAGATCCAACAACATCCAATCTCTACAAGGAGTATGGCAAGCCTACTACAAAGTTTGTAGCCATCACTAAACTAAATTTTCTAAGAATACTGTTGCTGCTCCAAATCCTTAAAATAGCATCTAGACTTATGGTCACCTTACTAGCCTCTCCACCCAAAAAGAAGTCTGCCATACCATAAATATCGAATCAAACTAACTTGTAGGCATAGAAAAGGATGCCTGGAGTCCAAGATCACGCTTAGCCATTGGAAAGCTCATAATCTCTCAACTCACCACCCTCTTGCTCAACATATCCACTCTACTGTACTAGTACACAAACCACCAACCCTGAAAGCATTCAACATACCAAAAATTCTAGCCCACCACTAGCAGAGCCTAATCGATGCTGGAATCCTATGCAAATGGAAAACCTATAGGAGAATCAACTGAATCAAATCCCCACTTTTAGACACAAAGCTGACCATTAAGTCTCAAAGTACCATCAGAATCTAAAGTTTCCATGTTGGCCTCACCCGATACAACCTGACCATGAAAATCACACAACTGCTGATCCTTGAACCGGTACCACTGGATCTGATCAACTAGAGAAGAATGAATCTCAACACGTAGTGAAAATTCTATCGGTATCTGACAAATCAATCTTAAGTTGTCCATACTCACTACCTTCTTGCTCAAGGATGTCGTGACCAAAGATAACCTTCCACTAACTATCTTATGTAACCTTATAGCCCACGAAATTGAAACCCAACTCAAAATACTAATCATGCTTCTGTCAAATCCTCGAGTGGACTCTTATGTCGCCAAGGAACACTATAGAAATTGAAGCCAACTAGGCTTTGTACACATGGCTTTCCCAATTTGTAAATGTTGTTGACGCTTGGGGCAACCCATGGACATAATATGGAAAATAATAATAGATGCAACAAGCCTCAAAGGTATTCCTGGGAATTCCCAACACCTCAATTTGTATTATTGAGAAACTGACGTCAAATTCTTCTGAGGAAAACGTCACTACACTCTGTAGTTTGTCAAATGAGTCCTTAATAGATAGAACCAAAGCATACTTTCAGTCACCACCTTAGCCAACTACCAGTAATTCACGCATATCTGCAAGGAGTCATCCCCCTCCTTTCACAACCCAAATAGAACCCTCTTCTAGATATACACTGGACATGCTAACCTCTTTCTCAGAAGATCTTGGATCAGTTCCTTTAGCTCTTACAGCTCTACTGGAATCACTCGATAAGATGGGTAAAAGAATAGGTCGAGTGCCCAACTCAACCACGATAATACAGTCAAAATATGACCAGACTAGAAACTGAGAAAAATAGTGAAAACAACACGAATACCTGCTAACCACCTAAGTTTATCAAGTAAAGAGGGCCGACTCTAAACTCCTGAGAAAAGAAAAAACATATGATACCCACTTGCTTTCCCAACACCACTCTCCTTAAGACAAAAAAACTTCCCTTGGAACGTAGCTATCGGTACTGCACCATACCAACTGAAAGATTCCAAGCATACACTAGATAAAATCCTTGGCAACAACCACCAAAAACCTCTAGAAGTTTGAGTATCTCAAACCAACTCTCGAATCACAACGAAGACTAGAAATTAAGCTAGCAAGGCCTACCTATGAGTCATAACCCCAGGTAGTCACCTCTCATAGTTGACACACCCCATCTACTACTAAACGTATCCTTCTATAGGGTAGTCAGAGGTATAAGCACTATAAACTCAAACAATACATCCATACAAGAAATAGGTAGGCAGATATAAAAATATATATAAGAGAAGGGTAGACCCCCAAAGCAAGCAAGACTAGAACTAGCTTATGATAACAAAGACCTCACCTATAGCAATGATATTTGGAACCTCCACCTCTAGCCTACCAAGAGTGGTCTCAAATTTTTTTGTTCCTATCCCTGGACTGAGTAGTTGATGCTGAAGGCTCGATCATCCCGCATGAGAGAAATTCTCTATAAAGTGGCCAACTACTCCACAACCATAGCAACCCAGAGATGTCCTACTCTAATGCAAGATGTCTGTCGACACAGGATGGATCTCCTGAACTGCCTGGTTGAAAGCCACCTCTAACCTTATGGGGACCACCCCTACTACCCTGCACACCACCTCTAGCCAGTGGCATAGGAGCACTGGGAGATAAAGCCTACTGATTCTGCTGACTAGAATGTATGATTTTGGGGCAATCCCTAGCAAAGTGCCCAAACGCAATCACCTTGACCTCCTACTTGGAGAGCATGATTTGAGAGTTATCAAAAATGGCGCCGTTATCGGGGAACAATTTGGTGTATTGAGTTAGTTTAAAATTTGAGTTTACTTACTCTAGTTCAATTTTGTGAATAATTCTTTTCTTTTGTTAGTCTTAGTTTGTTGATGGCATCATGATTTATTTGAAATTTAGAAATGGTGATGGTTGCATTCCAATATATATTCCAAACTATTGTGTTTATTATGGAGGTCCCCACCTTGGACGAAGGTGTATAATTAGCCCTAGGAGATGAAGGTATTCTCCTTATCACTCCTATGATAGGCGCAATTGCTATTTGTGTGGTGGTCGAGACAGACATTAGAGCGATTGCCCCAACGATGATCATCCCCCTCCCCCTCCTTGTGCTAACAATGTTTCTAGTTGTCCTTGTGACCTTAACAGGGACCATGAATTCGCAAGCAAAGAAGGCATATATGTCAAGCTCCAAACCCTCTTGGACTCGCTAGAAGCCCAAGAGGAGAGTGTGCAATCCATAAAGCAATGGCGAAAGAAGAGGAAAACACAAGGGAAGATGATGAATTGAAGGTGGTGTTGCAACCAACTAAACCAAGTGGGGGTCATGATGTCATAGATTCTCTAAGTAAGGATGTTATATATCAGGCAAGCTTGAAGGTGGAGATGCCCAAATCCCACTTCAACCTTTGTGCGACCTTAAGTTTGATTCAATGGACGAAAGTCAAAGTAATCAAGCTTTTGGAAGACCTTGGGAGGAGGGTGGATGAAGGTCTATCCAGTTTTGAGTTTGCCGTGGAACGAAGTCAGAGCGTCCTTCCTCACATGAAGGCCAAAAAGTGCGATATGCGACATCAAGAGAATGGCCTTCTCATGTTAAAACCTTCACCCTGGGAGTTCCACCAGAAATTCAATTCATGTTTGGGTCGAAGGTTTAAATCTTCCAAGTGGAAATCTCGAGGGTGAGGTAGCCGGCGTCGCGTCGCGATGGTAAATTGTGTGCTTGATGGGAGGCAACCCATTGTTTTTATGATTTACTTCACTTTTTGTTTCTTTCTGGTGTGTTCTAGGTGCTTATAGAAATGAGCAGAGGAACCAAGTATTGAGAAGCACCAAAAATACCTCTGAAAATGTGCTTTTTGCACCTGGAAGAATGCCCATCGCAGATGCCATCGCACAAGCAACCAGTGAACTGATAAAAAACATTGGCATGTGCGACCATAGTGCATTTTTCACCTCACAAAGTGCCCATTGCACATCACATCGCACATCATGGGCAGAATGCTGAAGAAAAGTGAAAAATCTGGTCAGTCCAGTCTTTTTTGCGAACGCAGAAGACTGGCCGCGAACGCAAATACAAGGTTACATCATGACTTCGCGAACGCGTGGACCAGCCATGAATGTGAAGTTCATTTAAACTTCAAACCTTCACGAACGCGCTGGGCCACCATGAACGTGAAGCTTCCAGTCTATTCAGGTAAAGTTTAAAACGTTCAAAAATCAGAAGGTTCCAAAATGCTTTTTTCTCAAAAAAAAGTTACCCTCTCCTCCTTTGCCACACAAAAATTCCATCAAGTTCTTCCATTCGTTGCTTTACCAAGAGCAATTCACCAGGTATGAACTCCGCCATCCTTATATTTTGAAATCGGTTCCTTTCTTCCCCAAGTTGATGTGTAGAAATTGGGTAATGGAAATTATTAGTTGGTCTCCTCTTGCTTTAATTCAACTTCTAGTTATGTTAAAATGTTAAATTGTTAGGTGAAATTGTTTGAGGCTAGGTCCTAAAGGGTGGGACTAAAAAGTGGTGCTTTTATTGGTTCTAAAACCTTGGAAGATCAAGAAAAAACTGCTTGCCTCCCATGTGTTTGAGAAAATTCCTCAAAGAGGAACTGTTTTAGGCATCACGATAACTTTTGCATTCGCGGGTACCTGGCCGCATTCGCGAAGGCTAAAATTTCTGAAAAAATAATTCCTTCTTCAAAAATGCAGTCGGGTGGCCATGAATGCAAAGAAGGATTGTCTGGCAGTGTCAAAACAATGGCAACGCACAGCCCACCTCAGAACTTCTTTTGGATATTTCTTTGGCCTAAGTACTTTATAATACATTGTTTTAAGTGTCCCTAAGAACTTTTAACATAATGGTGTGTTTTGTAGGTAGTTTGATCAAAAGGATGTCCTCTAATGGTAGTGACAATGAAGTTGAAAATGCTCCAGATTTGGAAATGAAGGAGAACTATGATCATGATAGGTTCCTATCGGTATCATGTGAATGCCGGTATGATGATATATTGTCCAAACCCTTTGTTAGGGAGAAAGGAATCAATATGGACAAAGTTAAGAAGAAAATGCCAAAATTCTACAAGAGGTTGGTGGAGCGGGGTTGGATATGCTTTGCTCCTCCACCTATCATTGCTAACCACACAGTGGTCACTGAGTTCTATGCCAACACTTCGATCACTAATTTCAATGACACACTAGTCACTACCATTTGGGGAGTCCAAAAAGTGAGCTTCAACCCCAAGATCATCAATGCACTATACAATCTCCCGAATGCTGACAATGAGGTCTACATTGCAAAATCCAAAGCCAAAGGGAACCAGTGGTTGGTAGACAAGTTGAATGATGGAGTGACCCCAAATTGGTTGACTTTGCAGAAAGGGGTTGATTCACATGAGTTCAATGTAGAAGCCAAGACTTGGCTTTTGATTATCTGTGCGAGGATCATGTCATCCACTCATGACACAGATGTGACCCCTGACCGAGCATTGATGGTGGCAGCCCTCATTGATGGCATAGATGTGAATGTTGGGATCCATATTGTAGCTCAGATAGCTACGGTAGCTAGTGGAAGGTCTAAAAGCCTTTTTTTCCTTCATTAGTGACCCAGTTGTGCTATGATGCTGGGGTGTTGCCAAATCTTATTACAAAGAAGCCAGCGACTATGATCCACCCATTGTTGAAGATGTCCCCAGAAGCAAAGCAGAAGAAGAGGAAGATTGATGTAGCTTCTCCATATTTCAGATAGTTTCCAAAGTCATCGACTAAGCCAGCCGGTCCTTCCACAGTTTTATCTGGATCATCTTAGTATGTGGGAGCTCTACAGTCTGGGCCCTATCTCATGTGCCACCTCTCTAGCCAGATTCAGGGAGTGGACGCACATGTTCAGCAGTTGTTGGCCGGATTCTCTTTTGGTTCAGTTGGGGTTGACACACTAGCAGGTACTGAGTCCCTCCCATCCTTGGCCAAAGTGGCCAGTGAGCAGAATTTGATTAATGGGCGTTTGAGTGCAATGATCACACACTTGGAGCACATGAGCTGCAGGCAGGGAAAAGTTGAAAGGCGGCAGAAGTAGTTGAGCAAGCACAAGAGGAAGAAGAGTAAGTTCCTAAACAAGATGATGGATAGATTAAAGTCCTTTTGCGGATCGGGAGGAGCTGAGGAGGATGATGATGATGAGGATGAGGAGAGACTTGAGTTTCCCTCTTCCTCCTGTTCAGATTGATGCACCTCAGGGAGCCCCCTCAAACTTATTATTTACTTTGATGCAGTGAGGGCATAGCCCTATCTTAGTTGGGGTGGCGTGTGATACGCACTTTATCTTTCTAGTTCTCTATCTTTCTAGTTTAGCTTGCTTTACTCAGTGATATTATTGTGCCCTCACTGGGCTTGTTTTTTTTTTTTTTTTAATATTATTGTACCCTTGTCGGGCTTGTTTTGTTGTTTTGTTGGATATTATTGTACCCTTGCCGGGCTTGTTTTGTTTATTATATACTATTATTCCCTTGTCGGGTGTACTTTTTGGATTTGCACCCTCATCGGGTTTTGGTGTTGTTTGGAAGAATTTGATGGTTTAGTTATTTTTAGTTTTCTTTACTTTGTAGCTTCTTTTGTTATTTGGTAGTTGAGATGTGGTTGTTGTGGTCCAGGGGAAGTTTGAGTACCCGTTAGGCTAGATGGAACTTGCTGAGGGATATTTGTTCTGCAAATGACGAGGTGTGAACTACACGAGCTTCGCACAGGCCCACTGTTTGAGTGTGCGACACGCATTTTGTCATGTGTGAATCGCATATGCCCGAAAAGTGTGATACTTGTTTTGATCCACCATGTGTAGCCATGCCAATTTATATAGATGAATTGGCCCAATGATAGACTGAGTGATGACATTCTGAAGGGAAAATCATCATCTTTTGAGGTTTTGGTTGCAAATTGACTTATTTGGTACCAATGAAGTAGTCTTGTATGCTAAGTGAAATAGGCATACCCTTCCAAAAAAAATTGAGAAAAATGCATGGCGAAGAGTGATTTTGTGACAACTCTTTTAATCTTTTTGTGACTCTTGACTCATTAGTGGTGATAAGGTAGAATAGCTCATCTTTTTTCTTGTTTAGGAAGTTAAATATTGATCCGTCTTGAATGATTCATATGCCATGTGTGGTGAGGTTTAGTTGGATAATTCTTGTGCATGTGTGTCATCTAGAAGTTGCCCCAAATGTGATTTAAGGCAAAATTCTAGGTGTAACCGAGCTTGGAAGATGACCTTAGGACCTTTTTGATAGCCACTCCACCCAAATGACTTCCCAATGACATCAAATCCTAGTGAACCCCTTTGAGCTTGTGAGTGTTCTTTGGCACCTTATCAACATCTTGACCTTTTTGGAACCTCCATCTTGGCACCCATCCTCCCTAATTGCTTGAAAATAAAATGTAGGCTAAAAGCCTAAGTTTTGGGGGGGGGGGGGAGAAAGCGAAAGATAACATAGGCAAATGCCTAAGTTTGGGGGTGCAGGTAATCAAAAGAGGAGGAGCAAAGAAATGTACTTCAAGTGCAAGGTAGCACTTTAGTTCAAAAATTGAAAATTGCTCCAAAAGATCAATCTAACGAGCAAATTGAAAAGCAAAAATTGGTGCTACCAAGTGAGAGTGATATAAGGTATGAATGATCACGAGTTAAAAAGGAGAAATCTTGGGTTGTGTGAGGGAGAAATAAGGTGAAGTTGAAATTGAAAAATGTGAGCGGTGTTTGAAATGAAAACAAAGAGCATTAGGGAGGTGTAGTCACTTGAATTAAATGATATCCTCACCTTATCCCTAGCCAAGATCATAACCCGCAAGTCCTTGGTGATTTCGAGCTTGGCTATCCTACATTAGTGCCGACTTACATGAAGGGCAAGCCTATGGTTCGATGTGTGTGCACTTAAAATTCCTTGTGAGCGTGAGTGTTTGTATTTGTCCCTTGTGATTGACTTTGTACATAATGTGTTTTTGGGACTTTCATTCTTATGAGGGCTTACGAATTAGGATAGTTGGTGACATTGATATACTCCAAAAATGAGTCAAATGAGCATGTTTTGGTAAGCTAGTGGTTTGAGTCTCATCTTGAGGATTGGTTGTTGTCACTTGTTTGTTCTTATTATGGCTTTTCATCATGAGTTTGTGTTTTCGAATCGAAGGAAATGCTTAGAGTAAGTTATCATGTGATTGACTAATCATTAGTACCAACTGAAGTCATGTTTGGTGCAGTCATGTTTGGTGCTTTAAGTGGGTTTTCCTTAGCTTGTAGTATTGTCAATTGCACTTGTGTTGTATGCCTCTTGAGTTGGAATTTTTAAGTTGCTTGAGGACAAGCAATAGTTCAAGTTTGGGGGTTTGATAAGTCGGTATTCTACCTACTTATTTATCCTTTAAGCTTATGTTTTTGCTATGAATAAATGGAAAAATAGTTCAATTGACACAAATTACTTCTATTTTGTAGGTTTTTGTGTTTTAAAAGTGTTCGGAATGAATTTGAATGAAAACAAGTCAAAAGAAAGCTATTCGGAGAAGCAAGTAGCTATCAGCAGTACTTGCCTTCATGAACGCGAGGTCCAAGCCGTGAACGTGAAGGCCTACTGAGGCAATGCTCTGCGAATGCGGCCTCTTGACCGCGTACGCGAAGGTCAACCAGACAAATACACTTCGCGTACACGGTCGACCTTCCGCGTAGGCGAAGAAGGAAAGCGGAGCAGCTGGGTAGTTTTAGAATTTCACATTCGGAGAAACCCCAATTCACATAAAACACTTCCAAGCCATCTTGAATCTTATCTTTGGCTATTTTCATAACTTTTGAGCAAGCTTGGGAGCAAGGTTCATCAACCAACACCATAGGAGTGAAGATTTGGATGCTCTTTATTGTAAATCTTTAGATTCCATTCTTCAACTCTTGTTCTTAATTGTTATTTAATTGGTGTATTGTTGACATGAGATTTTGGGTTTGTATTAGAGATAATACTTTGTGGGTTATTGAACTCATATATAGATTTTGTTCTTGTTTGATTACTTGGGTCTATTGAATCCTCCATTTCTTGAATTTATAGTTAATGGTTCCAAACATTGACCTAGTTTTTTGATTTGGGTTATTGCTCGATAGAGAATTTCCCTAAATTCGGAAAGATTCCATAGTGGGAACTTGGGAATCCATCTAGATTGGAGGTTAGACATAGCTTCAATTGTGGAACCTCCCATTTAAGGGTCCGAGCTAGAGATAGGATGACCTCCCGAAGTTATTTGGTTGGTTTATTGCTTACTCGTGTTAGTTCGAGAGAAAACACACAAGATATATGCTTGATTAGTCAAGAGACAGTTAGGCATACCTTTAACCAAGACTACCTAGGTGTCAACCGGGTGCAAGTCTTGTGAATTTGAATTCCCAAGCCCATATCCCCCTTGTTGTCCTTGCTTGACGTAAGCAGGGAAAGCCATTGATCAATCTATCTTTTATTTGATTTTCTTTATCTTTTAGTTTTAGTTAAAAACCCCCTTTTCATTTTATCTTTCCCCCTTTCCGTTATTTGAACTTTAATAAGTTGATTAGATTCTGGATAAGCTCGATCGCGACTACATTATTCCCTTGGCTACGACCTCGAAACTCGTTGGGAATTATAAATTTTGTTTTGACTACACGATCATCGTGACCTCCTACTTGGAGAGCACGATTTGAGCATTATCAGTACGCTCTCAATCTGAACCTCTAGCACTGGAGAAAGCACTGTAGCAATAGGTGCAGGAGCCTCATCATCACCCGCTGTCGTACTCGTCCTAGTCATCTGAGAAGGAATGGAACAATGAAGTTTTGAAGTTGATAGAGTTGAGAACACACGATAAGGAGCCAAGAATAGGGAACATTTCCTAACAATGCCATGTAGCCTCCCATAGATAGGATATGGATGCCATCATACTGATTTCGCAAGACTCTAGTAGACACTTTCTCTTGTACTAAGGACACCTATGAACCTAGAGCTCTGATACCAAGCTGTCATAACCCAATTTCTCAGGTTATGATGGCACCTACAACCCCCTGTAAGTGAACCAATCCTCGTAGCCCAGAATGGTTAGTAATTGGTTACCACCTAAGAAAGCAAGCATAAGAGGTAAAAATAAGCAGAATAAGATAGAGAAAACAACGTGGAAGGAAAGAAACCAGAATATACATAAATAGAAACTACACTATCCCACGACCTGGTAGCAAAAGTATAGGAGCCACTACTAAAATATACAGAGTACTTGGGAGTGCAAAAGAAGAATGTATACAACTATCTCTGAATAAACAAAAGAGTAAACAGTGCCCAAAAAGAGATATGGTTAAGCCCCCATTGTTAGGAGCTCACCCTAGTCTCGAATTCTCAAAAGCTGCACGAGTGTCCACATGATCAATGGCAATCGCTCACACTAGGATCTGCACTAGGAAGATGCAAAAGTTTTGTATTAGCACCAATTGCAAGGCAATGGGCACCTAGTAGGCATCATAGGACCACTGAGAATATATAAGATATCAAAGAAGTATAAAGCAAATATGAAATAAGTAGTCACATAAGTAAACAGAGGAAAGCACATGAAAACTAGCAACAGATAGAAGACAAGGAGAATACAAGTATACTATGCTAGCCATAGAAGAGATATATATATATATATATATCATGGAACACAGGTGAAGGAGTATAGAACTCACATGTATCCTTGCAACAACAACAAAGAGATTAATGAACATGGAGGTATACCGGTTACCTCAAATAAAAGGTAAGGTAAAGAAACTAACATAATCATGCTAACAATGCAACTCATAAGATAAGAATGATCAAAAAGGCAACCTCACAAGTACTACCATAGGAGAGAATAAGCTAATCTACCACTGATCAAAAAGGCAACTAATAAGTACCACACTAGGGGAAAGTAAGCTAATCTACCTGCAGTCCCAATGGGTTCCCATACACTCGAGGAACACATACATACTACCAGAGCATACACTCAACAAACAACAAACAAGGGTGGAACTATAATAAAATGAATGATATGATGTGCCAGTAGTATCGCACGTACCTCCTCCGGTGCCCGCAGGACTAGTAGGTAGGATCCATGGAAGAAGTCCCTCGTATACCTCAACTACACCATATACCCCTCCTTTGGCACTCGTACCTCATAGCCTCTTCTCTAGATCGGCAAGGTCTATAGAGATTTGTACGACCACATACAAAATCTCAAAATCTTAGTATAAATGCTCGGAGTATATCCGGGTCTAAAATAATAAATCTCAAAATCCCAATAAGGGTGGCCAGAGTATATCTAAGTCAAAATCCGTAGTAAAAACAAGTCTAGCGCTCGGCTCGGTTTAGTTTAGTATCGTCTTAAAATCAGTAGTAAAATATAATCTAGCACTACGGCTCAGTCGAGTCTAGTATCAGTGTGAAACCCAGTGATAAAATCATCATTTAATCTCTTTTACTCCAAGAAGATCAATAAAACAAGTTTCAAATCCATTTAGAACTATTTATACAAAAAATGGGCCCTCGGGGCCATGCAAGGTTTAGAAAATCGGTGATAGTTAGCCTTGTAGTAGTAAATAAATGCAAAAAACCCTTTTTATGATAATGATGACATGCTCGCATACAATCAATAACCCAACGGCTCACAATCAACCTATCGGTCCTACACAGGCTCAATCTGCTCTAGAGCATAGATAACTGGCCTCATATCACAATTTGATGTCTGATACTCACGAACATTTCCCAAATATCCCACCATCTATGGTCCAAAATGCTATTCAAAGTCCACACAGGGACGTAAGGGGTAATACTACAAAACTAGTTTGAATACTAAAGCAAACATAGCATATAAGACGGACAAAAGAAAATGGACAAGGTCTGTGGTGCCAACCTAGTTAACCCAACCCAAGGACGCTAGATAATACAATTATATTCTACATACGCAAAGTCTAAGGTAGGTAAGTCATAACCTACCTAGCGTCCGATGATAAGCTGCTAGAAAGCCAAAGCCTGAGCCCAAACTGCTATGAGAAGCTCCGAAAAGAAATTAAACTATCAATAATGTAATCTACGCATTAAAACAAAGCTAACAACACCTATATTACTAAAAGTTAAGACGGGTCAAAATCCTAGTCAAAAGAAGACCCGTGGGCCCCACAACCTGATAGTGGAAACGAAAATTGCTACAATGCTCCCAATATTGCAAGGAGTACATGCTCAGAAATTGAGTGGAAATTTAGCAATGAAAGGGCCCAAAACAGCCCCACAACTCACAAGAACAAAGAGGAATTTAAAGGAGAATTAACAGAATTTAAAGAAGGAACTTACTGATTAAAGTCGAGAAAAAGACCATAGACTGGAAATTATACACCACAATGCTTTGGAATGGAGAAAAACTAAAATTGAAGCTTTGGAGCTCAAGGGATATGGAGAAAAATGTTTTGGGAGTTGTTTAAAAAGAAAGTGGGAAAGAAGCCAATATAAAGGTTGTCAGCGCTGCCTAGGCGCATGCGGCCAGGTGCTAGGCACGTGGCCATATGCATGTGGCTGGGTGCATGCATACGCCAAGGTCAGGCAGAGGTCAGGCCATGTGCTAAGCCAGCGCACACACATGTCAGTCACCGCAGGCGCGGACATGCACACGCAACCCAGGCGGTGCACAGGTGAAGGCAAAGGAGAGAGGCAGTTTGCTAGTTGGTCTACATGTATACAGCCTGCCCATGCATGGGCGATGGCCTAGCTGGTGCCATGCCAGCAACCAGCAATAAGGCAACACAAGAAAGTTCTTGGATGGACTCTCGGGAATGCATCTGGCATTTCATATGAACAATGCTACTCAACTAAAAATGGTATTTCATACTCAACGGAATTGATGAAATTCTCAATGAAGGTTGATTTGATGAAAAGTGGGCCCCACGCTCAAAACCAACCTTTGGCCAACTTTTCTAAAATGGAACCCAATGGCCCAAAATGAGTCCATAAGCCTTGAGACCTAAACCAAAGGTCTCTCTAGCCTAAAATCAACATTCCAGAGCTAACAGCACTAACGAAATTTCCATCCAAGGCCGTCTTATCCGAATGTTGACCAAAGTCAAAATTTTAAGTTTAACTAGCCAGAAAACATAAGAAGCAAGATAAATCCAAACTGAAAGCTCCCAGACCTCGACCAAAGGTCCAACTAGACCAAAGTCCATGCTCCAGAACTAACAAAATTTCAAAATTTGATTTCAAGCATGCTTGCTAAGAATGTTGACTGAAGTCAATGATTTCCTAAGTTAAGGCTCTAAAATAGGGAGATGGTCATAATGACCTAATCAATAGCCTAGGAACTAAACCATCGGTACTAGAAATCCATAAATGACTTGAGGCTGCTACACACAAGCTCTAACAGTACAAAGAAGGCAAAAACGTACGAATGACCGGAAGGGTCATTACATTCCCTTCTTGGGGTTGCCAAAGTCTTTGAGGATTGCCTTGTTATTTATAGTTTTTGGGTAGGTTAGGGCCCTATCCCACCAAGTATTATATTCCTAGAGGCTTGAAGACTAGTTTGTTGGGTTACATAGCTACGATGGTGGCAATTTTGGCTTTGTATGTTTAATAGTTGTAGATTGTTAGCCATTTGGGCTCTATTGTTGTTGTGTTGGCAATTTGGTGACTCATTAGCCTAGTTACATTGTATATAAAAAAAATTAGTTTATTTATAGAGGTCATGGTGGCCTCGATAGCCCACATATCATCTATACTTTCCTAGATATTATAGCATCCTCAATGGTCCAAACAGGACTTATGTGCTACCTACTTATTGCTTTATATGAACTATTAGGAGTAACTATATTCTTTCTAGAGCTGTCGACAGAGGCCTTTACCGGCCGAGGTTGATTGTTAAGCCAAAATATACTTATTTGTTTTCTTAATTGTGTGTGGCTGCTATACGCTATTGGCAAATGGTTCCGCGGGGTGATCTTTGTCTTAAGTTTTGGCATCAGGTGCCAGTTGTGCCCCTCCTCCCGAGTTTGGGGCATTACATGTTAGTGTATATTGATGTGCTACTGCCATATTAAGGCTATTATATATAGTGTACGCTGAGGCATTATAGCCATATTGAGGCTATTATATATAGTGTGCGTTATGGTGCTACTACCATATTGAGGCTATTATATATAATATGCATCGAGGTGCTAATTCCATATTTAGGCTTTTATATATATATAGTGTGCATTGAGGCGCAATTGCCCTTATAGTAGCTAATATAATACATAGTATACACTGAGGTGCTATGGTAAATTAGCATGCATTTTAAGGAGTGTGTTAGAGTGGGATTAAGGCGTGTATTATGCTCTAAAAAGAATGAAGAAGATATGACCTCAACAAGTCCTACCGATTACAGTTTATAGATTTCATATTATATTTTTTTTCTAATTTACAGCTTGCAGCTTACTCATATATTTCTACATTACATTCTAGTACATATTTTTGTACTAGTGTCCCCATTGCCTGGGGGTGTTGCATTCATGCTTGTAGGTCCAGATAAAAACCCAGACAGACCTCTCTAGTAGGAGATGCAGTGTTCAGCCATTTTGGTAAGCTCCATTCTTCTTGGAGCTTATGAGTCCGATGTCTGACTTATGTTGTGAGTATTTTTATAATAGATGGGTAGGTTAGGGCCCTGTCCTGACTATATGATAGTCACATTACTCTTAGAGGCTTATCGATAGTTGTCAAGTCATTAGTATGTTGTTTATCATTGTGTAGTTTATAGCTTTATCGGCCTAACTACTATCCAAATTATATGAGTTTCGGTGGCTAGCTCAGTCAAGTATAGCACTGGGTGTCGGTCTTGCCTCCTAAGGGTTGGGGCATGACAAATATGGTACTATAGTGCATCATTTCCTAAGGGTTCTATAAGTCATGTCTAGTAGATTCTTACATATAGGCGTGTTGTGCACCATACTTATAATAAGGAGACTATAGGATATATAATGATGGTTATTATTATTTTCATCTATTAGATCGTGCGATAGAGACAAGTTCTATAAAGTTGCTTTTGATTCATACTCTGCCTAATTGTCATACAGATTCTTCCTACTAAAGGCAACCTCAGATCAGGCCAAAGGTCAAATACTAGTATTGCCAAAGAAGTAATTTTGAGCTTATAGTGGCAAGTTACAGGGAGACTCGTTCCTCATCTTAAAATAACCTAGTGAGTCTAATTTTATTTCAAAATTTTAAAGGTTTCCTTATACCAGAAAGGTTGGTAGAAATTTAATTGTTCTCTGCAGCTATAGCTGCAATTGTTTTAACCCCTCTAACTTATCATAGTATGACCTAAGACAAGGTATTACTCATATAATTATTTGTAATGAACCTTCTAGTTATTTTCGCATTTATGATTTGTTTGTACTGTTAGAGCTTTCTTCTAGTAGCTCCAAGTCAGTTATGGCTTGCTGGGACCAGTGGTTTAGGGCCCTGGCTGTTCGTTTGGCCGTTATGGCCTTTTCCTTATTTTAGAGCTATAACTTAGGAATTCATTGACTTTGGTCAACATTCTTGGTAAACGTACTTGGAATCTAATTCCGACAATTTTGTTAGCTCTAAAGCATGGATTTTAGTCTAGATAGACCCTTGGCCAGGGTCTAGGAGATTTCAATTTAGTTTTGCCTTAGTTTTTGTGTTTCTAGCCAAGTTGAACTTGGAAGTTTGACTTTGGTCAACATTTGGAGAAGACGGTCTCTGATGGAAATTATAACCACGCTGTTAGCTCTGGAATTTTGACTTTGGGCTAGAGGGACCTTTAGTTCGGGTCCCGAGGCTTCTAAACTAATTTTAGGCCTTGGTGTTCCATTTTAAAAAGTTTGGCCTAAGTTGGTTCTTGGGCATGGGCTTACTTTTTATACTATCGACCTCCGTTGGAATTTTCATTGATTCTGTTGAATCCATAATGTCGTCTTTAGTCAAATAGATCAGCTCGCTTGCATTCGCGGGATACAAGGTGTGATCTCAAGGGTCCATCAGAGAAAATCTTACTGTGGCTTTGTTGTTGGCAGTTGTTGCTACCATGGCAACAGTTTGGCCTTCGCCTACGCATGGGCTGGCCACCTACGCATAAGGCATATGCTAGCCGCCCCTTTGTTGGCCTTTGCCTAGGCGCTGCCTTGGTCACGTCTACAGGCTCGCATGAAGGGTGGCCTGGCCGCGTGCGTTCTAGGTAGGATCCTGGTTGGCCAGTGCCTGGCCTGCGCATGTGCGATGCCTGCCCGCGTACGTATGGTCGTGTAGGCAGTGACCTGGCCGCGTTCACCTAGGGTTATCTGCAACTTTAAGTTTCTTCCTTCTCTCTTTCTGTTCATTTCAAAACACCACCTCGTTTCCACCATTGTTAATAGCTCCTAAAACACACTTTGCTCCACTTCTGGCCACCAATTTCTTGGCACCCTTTAGTCATGAGCTCTTTTTCATCATTAATTGGTAAGTCCCTTCTCCCCAAATTTGATTTTTCCTCCATTGATGAAAAACCTTCATTGTTGATTTATACTTAAAGCTTGGGAATCCCTTGTAGGAGCTTCCCTCTTGTGTTTGCATGTTTGGGGGTTCATTAAATTCACATCCTTGGCATTTTCTCTCATTGTGGTACGCAATTCTTACTTAATATCTAGTTTCAATTTCTTAATTTCCCTCTTTGATTTCTTGAATTAGGTGGGTTGTTTTAGCTCGATTTTCATGCCCAAATTCTTCAATTTTTTGGGCATGTACTCCCTTGATCATTGTGATCATTTTGTATGCTATATTTTTATCTTCGGGTTGCAGGTCCCATAGGCCCATCAGTGACCTGTATTTTAGCCCTTACTATAGTGTTATGGGTATCATTAGCCTTGTTTTGATGTGTTATTTATGATTATGATAGTTTGATTATCGTTTAGAGCTTCTCAGAGCAGTTTGGTCTTGGACATCGTCTTCCAATAGCTTGTCATCAGACGACAGGTAGGTTACGATTTAATTTCCCTAGACTTCGCATATATAGGATAAAGTTGTATTAATTGGCATCCTTGGTTTGGGTTTATTAGCTTGGTACCACCGACCTTGACCGCTTCTTCATGTTTGGTTCATTTTTCTTCCTCCGATGTTTGTAGTATGTTTAGATGATAGTATCACCCTTGTTTTCCTGTGTGACCTTGTATTGACTCTGGAACATAGATGGTGGGTTATTAGGAATGTCCGTGAGTCCCAAACATTATTAATATTGTTATAGAGCTGGCTATCTGTGCTGTAGAATGATTAGAGCCTGTGTGCAGGGCTGATAGGTTGATTGTGGGCTGTTGGGCTACTGATTGTGATTTAGCATGCCATTATCATGCATATAAATCAATTTCTAAATGATTTTACTATGACTTGTGGCTTCGGGCCTACATTATATGGTTTTCTAAATCTTGCATGACCTAGGGGGGCCATTTTCAGTAAATGGTCATGAAATGGTTTGGTACTGCTTTAATGGATCTTCTTGGGGTAAAAAAAGTTAAAAAAGAAATTTATCACAGTTTTCCTACTTATACTAGACCCGGTTGAGCTAAGGTGATAGACTTGTTTTGTTATTGATGGGAAATGATATTAGACTCGGTAAAGCTGAGCACCAAACTTGATTTACTACTATTTTAGACCTGTATATGCCTGGGCGCCCTTGAAAGGGGGTTTTCGAGACTTATTTCACCAATTTAGACCTGGATAGGTTGCGGGCATGCATTTTTGAGTTTTGGGTTACTACTTTGGATTCATATTCATCCTGGACTATTACTTTGAGGTTACGAGAGTTAATATGTGGTCGAGCACCTCCATGGAACTTTTTGATCCAGACTAGGGGCTTTGGGCTGCGTGTGCCGTAGGAGGGGTATACAGTGGAGTTGAGGTATATAGGTAGTGTCCTTCCATCGGACCTACATATGGGGCCCTTACGCACCAAAAGAGGTACATACATAGTTACTATTCCACCCGGGTTTCATCATGCATCATACCATTCATTTGTGTGAGGTTCCACCCTTATTTGTTATTTGCTATTTGTTGATTGTACGCTCCGATGGTATGGGATGCCATAGGTTTTGTATTCACTTGTTTGTGTTCCTCTGGTGTATGGACGCCCATTGTGACTGTAGGTAGACTTATTATTACTTATTCGAGAAATGATTCCTTATGTTGATTCCTTATTGTAACTGGATATTCAGACTAGTATTATGCAGCTTGGCTTGGTTATTATTTCCTGTGTTCGAGCATGCTATCGTTATTTTGCTTTCCTCCTTCTCTTTTTACTTGAGGATATCGGTATACCTCCCGCTTTCAAAAAAATCTATAAATATTGATATTAAGAGGATCTCAGGTGTGTTACTTATTTCTTTCACTTGTGCCTGTGATATATATTCTAGTAGCTAGCTATGTATGTTGCTTTCTACTTATATTCCTTCCATGCTAGCTTCCGTGTACTCATTCATTATTTTCTGTGACTATTTGCTTCTACTCTGCTTATTACTACTCTTTTATCTTATATGTGCCCAGTCGACCTATGATACCTACTGGGTACCTTTTTCTTCGCATTGGGTGCTCATACTACACTCTGCATCTTCTGGTGCAGATCCTAGTGCGGGACATCACTGTTAGCTTGTGGGAGACTCATGCGAGGAGTTTTTGGACTGTCCCAGACTGAGAGTGAGCTCTTGGAGATCAAAGTTTAGCTTTAGTTTATCTTTTGTATCATGTACTCTCTTACTACTCGGAGACATTTATGTATATATTATTTTGGATCCCTTTGTACTCTGTTGATATAGTTTTGGCTCTATACTATGATACCAGGTTTTGGGGTTTGGTTTAGCTTCTGTATGTTATATATTTACTTGTGTTGTTTACTTTCTTTACTTATCGCCCTTTCTTCTGCATTTTCTTACTGTTCTTCTGCTTACTATTAGATAGCAGTCCATTACTAACCGTTCCGGGCTATAGGGATTGGTTCACCTACTGAGGGGTTGTATGTGCCATCATGACTGAGAAATCGGGTTGTGACAGCTTGGTATCGGAGCCTAAGTTTAGCAGTGTCATCGGTATAGGAGCCAATATCTAGTAGAGTCATGTGGATCAGGGAAGAGACATCCGTACTCAATCTTTGTGAGGCTACAGTGACATCTTAGGAAATATGACTCTCTTATTGCTTCTGTATCATGCATAGTATCCTTGAAAGTTTCTTGAAATCTCAGTTGTTCTAGTTTATTCTTTCACAGATGGTTTGCACGAGATCCTCAGTATCAGGCAGGGATGAGCCTCCGACTCCAGCACCCCCAACACCAACTAAGGGTCGAGGAGGTCATAGAAGTAGGGGTTGATGACGTGCCCGAGCAATAGCACCAGTTAGAGCTCTTAGGGTCGAGATTGAGCCCGAGTTTGTTCCAGAGTAGCACGTGGACCAGGGGACAACCCAGGTGCCACCAGCTCCAGTGCCAGCTCCAGTATCTACTTCAGTGCTAGCATCATCCCCAACTCAGTCTTCAGATATTCAGGGTTTACTTCTTTAGCTTTTGGGTATGATTGGAGAGCAGCCTTCTGAGGCTGCACAGCCATCCGCTCAAGGGGCAGCCCTGGGTGCGCACAGTTTGGGAGTACAGCCTGCTACTGTGGCTCCCCGTGCCGAGGTTATTCTGGTCCCATTAGTTACACAGCCTCTTGCTCCTCGCCCAGCTATAATAGAGATGGAGTAGAAGGCGTTGGGTATGTTTATGAGATTGGCACCTCCGATGTTTGCTAGTACTTATGGTCAGGATCCACATGACTTCATTACTACTTGTGAGGATATGTTGCATTATTTTGGTTTGCTGGAGACTCATAGTGTTTGATATACTTTGTATCAGTTGGAGGGCCAAGCTAAGTTATGGAGGAGGGCCTAGGTTGCTTGCAGGCCATATTCGTCACCTCCATTGACTTGGTTTGAGTTTTATGAGGCCTTCATGGCCAAGTTCTTGTCACAGAGCAACAGGGAGCGTCGTAGAGAGCAGTTCATTAGACTTATGAAGGGCTCTATGAACATATTGGAGTATGAGACCCATTTCCACTAGCTTGCTCCATTTAGGGCCATGATTATGCCTATCAAGCCTGGCAGAGTCCGTAGGTTTGTTTGGATATTGCGGTCAGAGTTTAGAGAGCCAGCTGAGCTATTGTTTGCTAATAGTCAATCATTTTAGGCTATTGCAAACTATGCTCGTACTATAGAGGATTTCCATCGTCATGATTCTGAGGCTAGATATAAGAGGCCTCGACACTAGGTAGCTACAGTAGTTCTCGTCAAGGTGGTAGAGGTTCAGTCCAGTGGGGATGAGGTTATTAGCCGCAGCAGCACCAGGGTTAGTCTAGTAAACCTGTTTAGGCTTCACTTCAATCTTCAGGTAGGTCTCAGTTTGAGCAGGGTCAGGGTAGCCAGCAGGGCTATAATGGTCAGTCATCGAGAGGTGCAGCTTTTGGGGTATCAGGCCATGGTGTCCATACAGGTTCTTCTAGTTTATCTCTCTAGTCTAGGCCATTAGGGACTTATTATGAATGTGGTGTTGTTGGTCACTATGCTAGAGATTACCTCCTGCAGGGTACAGTTCAGCCAGTTGCTTAGCTGGCTCAACCTATTCATTCAGTTCAGCCACCGGCTCGAAGAAGTGGTGGTCAGGGTAGGGGTGGTGGCCCATGTGGAAGGAAATGTGGTAGGGATGGCAGTCGGTCAAGTGTTGGTCATCGCTAATTTTATGTGGTCCCTAGAAGATCGAAGGTAGAGGCCTCAGATGCTGTGATTACAGGTACGACTTATGTATGCCATCGACCAGCTTATTCTTTATTTGATCCTGGATCCACTTGTTCGTATGTATCTACCTAATATTTTCCTTGTTTAGGGTTGGCTAGTGAGCCATTATCTATGCCTATATTTGTTTCAACCCCAGTAGGAGATTCTTTAGATGTGGATCAGATTGTGAGGTCATGTATGATTTTTTTTGGTGATCTGGACACTTGAGGTAACTTGATGATCCTTGATATGTTAGATTTTGATGTGATCCTAGCCATGGATTGGTTATCCCCTTACCGTACAGTTTTAGATTGCTATGCCAAGACCATTACCATAGCCATGCCTAGCGTAATCCCATTTATGTGGTAGGGTTCTGTCAGCCGCGCCCTATTTGGGATCATCTTTTGTCTTCGAGCTAAGAAATCAATTTCCCCCGGGTGTTTAGCTTATCTAGCATATGTCTGAGATGCTAGTGCCGACCCTTCTTCCCCTGAGTCAGTTCTTGTGGTTAGAGATTTCCTAGATGTGTTCCCTATCGACCTGCCAGGCCTCCTACCTGAGCGAGATATTGACTTTGCTATTGAGTTAGAGCGAGGCACCAGGCACATCTCCATTTTCCCCTATCGTATGGCTCCAGCTGAGTTGAGAGAGCTTAAGAAGCAGCTCCAGGACATGTTAGCTAAGGGTTTTATTAGGCAGAGTGTGTCTCCTTGGGGTGCTCCTATTCTTTTTGTTAAAAATAAGGATGGGGCGATGCGGATATGGATCGGCAGCTGAATAAGGTGACTATGAAGAATAGGTATCCAATGTCGCGCATAGATGATTTGTTTGATCAGCTTTAGGGTTTAACGATGTTTTTGAAGATAGATTTGCAATTAGGCTACCACCAGTTGAGGATTAGGGTGGAGGACATCTCTAAGACAACATTCAGGACACGCTATGGCCACTATAAGTTCCTGGTAATGTCTTTTGGGTTGACTAATTCCCCTGCAACCTTCATGGACTTGATGCATAAGGTTCTTAGCCCGTATCTGAACTCTTTTGTGATAGTTTTCGTAGATGACATATTGATACACTCGCAGAGTAGGGATGAGCATGAGAAGCATTTGAGGACTATACTTCAGACTTTGAGAGATGATCGAAATTTATGCCAAGTTCTCATAGTGTGAGTTCTAGCTTGAGTCAGCTACATTCCTAGGACACGTGGTGTCTAACGATGGGATTAGAGTGGACCTGGGTAATATTTTAGCGGTTTGTGATTGGCCGAGACCTACTACTCCTACCAAGATTCTTAGCTTTGTTGGGTTAGTGGGGTACTACAGACAATTTGTTGAGGGATTTTCTTCCATAGTAACACCCTTGACTATGCTAAATAGGAAGAATGTTCCATTTCAGTGGTTGGATAAGTGTGAGGACAGCATCCAGAGGCTTAAGGCCTTATTGACTTCATCTCCAGTGTTGACTTTGCTGGTCGAGAGTCGCAGTTTCTCCATGTATTGTGACGCTTCAGGGGTCGGTCTTGGTTGTGTATTGATGCAGTAGAGTCCAGTGATAGCATATGCATCTAAAGGTTCATGAGTGCAACTACCCCACTCATGACTTGGAGTTAGCAGCGGTAGTCTTCATGCTCAAGATCTGAAGGCACTACTTATATTGGGTTCATTGCAAGATATTCACCGATCACCATAGTCTTCACTACATCATGAGTCAGCGCGAGCTAAACTCAAGGCAGAGGAGATGGATTGAGTTACTAAAGGACTATGATTTCACTATTCTATATCATCCCGGGAAGGCAAATGTGGTAGCGGATGCCTTGAGTCGAAAGGCGATGAGTATGGGTAGCCTAGCTTCACTTTCAGTTTCAGAGCGGCCATTGGCCTTAGACATCCAGTCCTTGGCTAACCATTTGGTTAGGCTTGACTTGTCGGATCCTAGAAGGGTTCTTGCGAGCATTGAGGTTCATTCTATTCTAGTTGATCAGATTCAGAGCCGATAGTTTAAGGATCAGAGATTGTGTGACCTTCGTGATCAGGTGGTTCAGGGTGAGGCCAGCTGGGCTACTTTGGGTTATGATGGTATTATTAGGTTCGATAGTCATCTTTGTGTTTCGAGAGTTGGAGATTTAATTCAGTTGATACTCTATGAGGCACATTGTTCTAGATACTCCATTCATCCTGGCGTGGCCAAGATGTATAGAGATTTGAGGCAGCTTTACTGGTGGAGTGGTATAAAGTGGGACATAGTAGAGTTTGTATCTCGATGCTTGAAATGTCAGTAGGTGAAGTTCAAGCACTTGAGATCGGGCTGATTGATGTAGCGACTTCCCATTCCAGAGTGAAAGTGGGAAGGGATCTCTATGGATTTCATAGTCAGATTGCCTCTTACTTCTAGGGTTTTGACTCTATTTGGGTGATTGTGGATCGGCTGACTAAGTCAGTGCACTTCTTGTCGGTTCAGACTACTTACAGTGTAGAGAGGTTAGCATAGATTTACCTTCGTGAGGTTGTTCGATTGCATGGGGTCCCAACTTCTATCATTTCAGACTGCGACACCTAGTTCACATCTCAGTTCTAGAGATCTATTCAACGAGATTAGGGTACAGAGGTACAACTTAGTACTGCATTCCACCCTCAGATAGATGGCCAGTCTGAGAAGACTATTTAGTTCTTGGAGGACATGCTTCAGGATTGTGTTCGTGACTTTGGAGGCTCTTGGGATCAATTTGTTCCTTTGGCCGAGTTTGCATATAATAATAGCTTCCTTTCTAGCATTGGCATAGCACCTTTCAAGGCATTTTATGGTAGGCATTGTAGATCGCTAGTTGGTTGGTTTGATGGTTTAGAGTCTAGGCCACAGAGTACATATTTACTTTGAGATTCCTTAGACCGAGTTGGAGTGATTTAGGATAGACTTCAAGCATCTCAGAGTAGGCAGAAGAGCTACGCTGATCATAGACTTTGTGCCTTGGAGTTCAGTGTTGGTGATTTGGTTTTCCTCTATGTATCGCCCATGAAAGGCGTGATGAGATTTGGTCGGCAGGGCAAGCTTAGCCCCAGGTAAATTGGGTCATTTGAGATTCTCCATAGGGTTAGCATTGTTGACTACCAGTTAGCCTTGCCTCTGATGTTTTCAGCTATGCATACAATTTTTCATGTATTAATGTTGCGGCGATATGGTCTAGATGAGTCTCATTTGTTGCAGTGGGATTCGGTTCAGTTGGATGAGAGATTGTCTTTTGTTGAGGAGCCAATTGCTATTTTGGCTAGAGATGTCAGGAGGTTTAGATCTTGGGAGATTCTGATTGTGAAAGTTCAGTAGAGGCACTATCCAGTCAAGGAGGCTACCTGGGAGACCGAGAGAGATATGCGGACTCAGTATCCACAGCTGTTTGAGCCTTCAGGTACTCCTTTTTTGTAACTTTTAAGGATGAAAGTCCTTTTTAGTAGTGGATGATGTAATGACCCTTCTGGTTCTTTTCATGTTTATGCTTTCTTTGTACTGTTAGAGCTTTCCTATAGTGGCCCCAAGTCATTTATGGCTTTCTGGTACCGATGGTTTGATGCCCTGGCCGTTCATTTAGACATTATGGTCGTTCCCTATTTTAGAGCTTTAATTTAGGAATTTGTTGACTTTGGTCAACATTCTTGGTAAACATGCTCGGAATCAAATTCAGACAGTTTCGTTAGCTTTGGAGCATTGATTGTAGTCTGAATGGACCCTTGGCCAGGGTTTGGGAGCTTTCGATTTAGTTTTGCCTTAGTTTTTATGTTTCTAGCCAAGTTGAACGTGGAAGTTTGAATTTGGTCAACATTCAGAGAAGACGGCCTCGGATGGAAAGTCTCACCGCATTGTTAGCTTCGGAATGTCGACTTTGGGCTAGGGGACCTTTGGTTCGAGTCCCGAGTCTTTCAGACTCGTTTTAGGCCTTGGTGTTCCATTTTGGAAAGTTTGGCCTAAGTTGGTTCTTAGGCGTGGGGCCTAATTTTTGGGCTATCGACCTCCGTTGGGATTTTCATCAATTCCATTGAGTCTAGAATGTTGTCTTTAGTCAAAGAGCTTGGCTCGTTTGCATTCGCGGGACCCCGGGTGTGATCCCGAGGGTCCACCAAAGAAAATCTTGTTGTGGCTTTGTTGTTGGCGCTATTGCCATCATGGCAACAACTTGGCCTTCGCATAGGCGTGGGCTGGCCGCCTACGCATAAGGAATATGCCAGCCTCCCCTCTGTTGGCTTTTGCATAGAAGCTGTCTTGGCTTTGCCGCGTGCGCGCTAGGCAGGCGCCTGGCCTTCGCGTGTACGGGCCCTCGCCCCATACGCGTGGTTGCGTGGGCAGCGGCCTGGCCACGTTTGCCTAGGGTTTTCTTGCAGCTTTAAGTTGCTTCCTTCTCTCTTTCTCCATATTTCAAAACACCACCTCGTTCCACTATTTTTAACAGCTCCTAAAACACACTTTGCTCCACTTCTTGCCACCATTTTCTTGGGGTAAATTCACCCTTGAGTCGTGAGCTCTTTTCCGTCATTAATTGGTAAGTCCCTTCTCTCCAAAGTTGATTTTTCCTCCATTGTTGATTAATTCTTAAAGCTTGGGAAACCCTTGTAGAAGCTGCCCTCTTGTGTTTGCATGACCGGGGGTTCGTTAAATTCACTTCCTTGGCATTTTCTCTCATTGTAGTACGCAATTTCTGCTTAATTTCTGATTTTCATTTCTTAATTTCCCTCTTTGATTTCTTGAATTGGGTGGGCTATTTTAGCAATTTTCATGCCCAAATTCTTCAATTTTCTAGGCATGTACTCCCTTTATCACTTTGATCATTTTGTATGCTTCATTTTTGGCTTCGGGTTGCAGGGCACATGGGACCGTTGGTGACTCAAATTTAGGCCCGACTATTACTATAGCGTTATGGGTATCGTTAGCCTCATTTTGATATAATATTTATGATTATGATAGTTTAATTATCATTCTGAGCTTCTCAGAGCGGTTCAGGCTTGGACATCATTGTTCCAGCAACTTGTCATCGGATGATAGGTAGGTTACGGTTTAACTTCCCTAGACTTCACATATATAGGATAAAATTGTATTAATTGGCATCCTTGGGTTGGGTTTATTAGCTTGGTATCGCCGACCTTGACCACTTCTTCATGTACGATTTGTTTTTCTTCCTCTGATGTTTGTAGTATTTGTTATAGAAGATAATTACCCTTGTTGTCCTGTATGGCCTTGTATTGACTCTGGAACATAGATGGTGGGTTATTGGGAATGTTCGTGAGTCCCAAACATCGATATTATTGTTATAGAGCTGTCTATCTATGTTATAGAATGATTGGAGCCTATGCAGGGCCGATAGGTTGATTGTGATTGAGCATGCCATTATCATGCATATAAATGAATTTCTACATGATTTTACTATGACTTTTGGCTTCGGGCCTACATTATATGGTTTTCTAAATCTTGCACGGCCTCGGGGGCCTATTTTCAGTAAATGGTCATGAAATGGTTTGGTACTATTTTAATGGATCTTCTTGGGTTAAGAAAATTTAAAAGAGAAATTTATCACAGTCTTCCTACTTATACTAGACCTGGTTGAGCCGAGGTGCTAGACTTGTTTTGTTATTGATGAGAAATGATATTAGACTCAGTAAATCCAAGCACCAGACTTGATTTACTACTATTTTAGACCCGTATATGCTCGAGCGCCCTTGAAGGGGGATTTTTGAGACTTATTTCACCAATTTAGACCCAGTTAGGTTCCGGGCATGCATTTTCAAGTTTTGGGTTACTACTTTGGATCCGAATTCACCCTGGATTGTTACTTGATGTTATGAGAGTTAGTATGTGCTCGATGACCTCTATGGACCTTGACGATCTAGACCAGAGGCTTTGGGCTGCGTGTGTTGGAGGAGGGGTATACGGTGGAGTTGAGGTATACGGGAAGTGTCCTTCCACGGGACCTACCTTGGGTCCCTTAGGCATTGGAGGAGGTACATATAGGGTTACTATTCCACCCAGGTTTCATCATGCATCATACCATTCATTTGTGTGAGCTTCCACCCTTATTTGTTATTTGCTGAGTGTACGCTCTGGTAGTATGGGGTTTGTCTTCACTTGTTTGTGGTCCTCGGGTGTATGGGCACCCGTTGGTACTATAGGTAGACTTATTATTACTTATTCAAGATATGATTCCTTATGTTGATTCCTTATTGTAACTAGATATTGAGACTAGTATTATGTATCTTGGCTTGGTTATTATTTCATGTGCGTGTTCGAGCATGTATATATTATTTTGGATCCCTTTGTACTCTGTTGATGTAGTTCTGGCTCTATACAATGATACCAGGTTTTGGGGTTTTGCTTAGCTTCCATAGTTTATATATATACTCCTGTGGTTCGCATTCTTTACTTATCTCCCTTGGTTATGCATTTTCTTACTGTTCTTTCGCTTACTGTGAGATAGTAGTCCATTACTAACCATTTCGGGCTACGAGGATTGGTTTGCCTACTAGGGGGTTTCAGGTGTCATCATGACCGAGAAATTGAGTCATGACATTATTCAGTGAAGGATCGGTAAGTGGCATCTCCTATCACCATTGTTACACAAGAACTAGTTAGTTTTAAATCTGAAAGTTACCCCACATGGTCCCTCTAATACTTATAGAATCTAAGTATATGCAAAATGTTCAATACTTCATGGGTAATATGCCAGAAGCCTCAGACTAGTATATATGTTATGATTATAGACAATTGAATTAGTTCCTTATAAATCAAATATGTGATATTAGCCAGAGTTATGAGGAAAATGTGTTACTAGTGTTAAATAAGACGCCCCAGTTGGCCAATTAGGCCTAGAGACTATATTAGACATTACCCCAGGAGTGTATATAAATGGTTTTCGTAAAATTTGTGCATCCATCAATCCCGACTAGTTAACGATTTATGCAAGCCCTTTAAAAAGGTTTGAGCTCGAGGTTAAGTATTTTAAATTGCCTTATAGGAATATGTGTATATAGGCTCATTCCTTATGATCATGATGGGGATGAATTAAGTTATTAGGGGACCAAAGGTAAAAATTGAAAAAAATATTAATGGCTTAGGAATAACTTAAAGATCTATGTGAGTGCTCTGAATAACAGAAGATATAGCACCAGTAATTATCCTTGGGAATCAGTTATTACGAGGAAGGTTATTTGCAAAATCCAAATTACCTAGAGAGATATATAAATCTTTTTATGGACACTGAGCTTGGGGAGTAGTGTTTTAAATTATTTTATAAGGACAAATATGTAGAGATTTATCTTATTGTGTTTTATACTAAGGTTAGAAGATATTGTTACATGATCAAAAGGTTAGGGAAAGAGAATATGAGGAATAAGACATAACATAAAGATGTATGAGAATGCCTAATGTAATGGTAGACAAAGTATTATTTAAGTACCTTTGAAAATGTGGTGGTTACATTTGAGATATAGCAGAATGTTATATGAACAATCAAAATAAAGTATATGCATGAAGTAAGGTTCCTAATTAAGGTACAACTCTTTTAATGATTAGAAGAATGAGTTATAGCCTATAGAAGCACCAGTCATCTATTAAATTAGGTTAATGTGAATTCACCAGGGTAAATAATGCAGATTAGATGTTATAAGGTTATACATATTTTATGCCTTGTAGTTTATTCATTATATATTATGTGCTACATGTTTTACAGCTTAACTGTTGCTTGCCATTTGTTTTCTTAACTTGCTAAGCTATGTGTTATATGTTTCCTAAGAAAAATTATCTTTATGATAATCATATCATAATTCAATTATCCATGGAAAGTGTTATATACCGACTAACATGTTAGAGATGTTATAGATTATGTATAATGACCCTTTTGATCATTCATATATTTTCACTTTCTTTGTACTGTTAGAGCATTCTTGTAGCAGCCTCAAGTCATTTATGGCTTACTGGGACCGATGATTCAGTGCCCTGGCCATTCATTAGGTTGTTATGACCATTTCCCTGTTTTAGAGCTTAAACTTAGGAAATCATTACCTTCGGTCAACATTCTTGGTAAATGTGCTCAAAATCAAATTCTGACAGTTCCATTAGCTTTGGAGCATGAATTTTGGTCTAGTTGGACCCTTAGCCGGGGTCTGGGGGCTTTTGGTTTAGTTTGGTGTTATTTTTTGTGTTTTCTCCCTTGTTGAACTTGGAAGTTTGACTTTGATCAACTTTTAGAGAATACGGCCTCAGATGGAAATTCTGTCTGTGTTGTTAGCTCTAGAATGATGACTTTGGGCTAGAGGGACCTTTAGTGCGGTATCTGAGGATTTTGGACTCATTTTGGGCCATGGAGTTCCATTTTGGAAAAGTTAGCCTAAAGTTGGTTTTGGGCGTGGGGCCCACTTTTTGTTAAATCAACCTCCATTAGGATTTTCATTGATTCCATTTAGTTTGGAATGTCATTTTTAGTTGAGTAGCATAGTTTGTTTGTGTTCACAGGACCTCGGATGAGTTTCTGAGGGTCCATACGAGAAAATTCTTTAATTGGCTTGGCTGTTGGCTACTAGTTGCTATCATGGCACCAACCAGGCCATTGCCCACGCATGGGCATGGCCGCGTGCGCACAGCAGCGCCAGCAGGCCCCTTTTCTCTTTGCCTGTGCCTGGGCGTCGCCTAGGCCGCATGCGCTTGTGTCTTGCTGCGTGCGCCTGTTCCCAGCCACGTGCACCTGGGTTGTGTGCACCTGTGCTCGACTTTGTGCGCTTGGGCTATGTGCACAGTGCCTGGCCGCGTGCGCCCAGGCAACGCTGGCAGCTTATATTTGGCCACCTCCTTAATTTATCATTCTAACTTAACCCATTTCGTTCCTCCATTAAAAATTGACCCCAAAACCTCCATTCTTCACTCTGATCATTCCAAGAGCTTGAAGGTGAATATATTTTCGATCAGTGACCGTTTGTTGGCTTTTAAACTGGTATGTTTCCTTGTCTAATTCCGCTAATTCTCTTTTCAATTCCCTCTTTAATTTTAGTTATTGAGGGCTATTTTAAAGCCCTCCCAATGGTCCAATTCTGCTAAAATTTAGAGCATATGCTCCCGAGAATGTAGGAAACATTATTGTATTTTTTATTTCTGGTTTTTGGTTGAGGGGCCCACGATCCTGATTGTGACTCAAACTTTGACCCGGCTAAACTTTTAGCAATATGGGACTTATCAGAGCAGTTCAGGCTTGGACAACGTCGTTTCAATAGCTTGTCATTGGATGAAAGGTATATTACGGTTTTGTTTCCTATACTTTGCGTATATAGTCTATAATTGTACTATTTAGCATCCTTAGGTTGGGTTTTATTAGTTTGGCACCCCAGACCTTGTCCGCTTTCTTCTGTCCAGCTTTTCATATCGTCTCGTTATAGTATTGATTTAGTTGGTAATATTACCCCTTGTGGCTCATTTGACCTTGTATTTGACTCTGGACCTTAGAAGGTGGGTTATTTGGGAATGTCCGTGAGTCCGGACATTGGATTATGAATTTTGCTTGGTTATCTATGTCGTAGAGTGATTTGAGCCTATGTAGAGTCGATAGGTTAATTGTGAGCTGTTAGGCTATTGTTTGTGCTTGAGCATACCATTTTCATCCATATAAAGAGATTTTATGCATTATTTACTACTACTTTGGCTGCGGGCCTACCTATCACTATTTTTTAAACCTTGCATGTCCCCGAGGGCCTATTTTCAGTATAAATGATTATAAAAGAGATTTGAAAATGATTTTTGGATCTTCTTAGGGTAAGAGAGACTATATGATGATTTATTACCAGTTTTTTGCACTTATATTAGACTCGGCTGAGCCGTAGTGCTATACATATTTACTGTTGTTTTGGGATGATACTAGACTCGGTCGAGTCGAGCGCTAGACTTGTTTTTACTACTATTTTAGACCCAAATACACTATGGGTACCCTTTAATGGAATTTTGAGACTTGATTACTGATTTAGACCCGGGTAGACACTGGTCACTCATTTCGAGATTTTGATTACTGCTTGAGTCTCGAATACACTCCAGGCGGTTATATTTGAGATTCTGTGATTTAGTATGTGGTTGAGTAACTTTATGGACCTTGTCGATCCATACCAGGGGCTACATGTTGTGAGTGTTGGATCCTACCTACTGGGCCTATCGGCGCCGAGGGAGGTACATACAGTACAATTGTCACACTTGGTTTCACCATAGCATCATATCATGCATTTGTGTTTGATTCCACCCTTGATTGATGTTTGCTGTGTATACGCTTTCGTAGTATGGGATGCCAGAGGGTTTATTTTAACTTGTATGTGTTCCTTGGGTGTATGGGCGCCTGTTGGGACTGTAGGTAGATTTATTCTTATTATATCCTATTGTAGTACTGGTTCATTCTATAGTTACTTGTGAGTTTTTATTTGATCATCCTTACCTTGTGTGATTCACTGTTAGTATGACTATGTTCAGTTACCTTCCTTTCTTTCCTTTTTACTTGAGGTTACCGATATACCGCCTTTCTTATAAAACTCTCTCCTTATATATTGTTGTTGCAAAGATCCAGGTGCGTTCTCTTTTCCTTTACCTATGTTCTGTGTCATATATATATATCTTCTGCGGCTAGCATAGTTTGATTGTATTCTCTGATATTCTATTTGTGCTAGTTTTCATGTACTATTCTATGTTTGCTTCTGTGACTACCTTCTTTTATTCTTCTATTTACTGCTTTTATATCTTATATGCACTCAGTCGGCCTATGATGCCTACTAGGTACCCGTTTCTTTGCAATTGGTGCTCATACCACACTTCTGCATCTTCCTGGTGCAGATGTTAGTATGAGCTCTCGCCGTTAATAGCACGCAGACTCATCTAGCCTTTCATACATCCAAGTCTTAGGGTGAGCTCCTGGCAACCGGGGCTTAGCTTTTATCTCTTCTTTTGCAGTATGTACTCTTTTTGTTATTCAGAGATAGATGTATATTGTGCTTTTGTACCTTTTAGTACTTTGTATATTTAGTAGCGGCACTTATACTAGGATACCAGGTCGTGGGATAGTTTAGTCTTCCTATTTATATATATTCCGTTGCTATTTTCTTTGCGTTTATCTCTTACTTCTGCTTGTATTTTGTTCTTCCGCCCTCTTAGTTATCTAGTTGCCCATTACTAACCGTTTCGGGCTACGGGGATTAGTTTTCCTACACGAGGGTTGTAAGTGCAATCATGACCTGAGAAATTAGGTCGTGACAACTCGGTATCAGAGCCTAGGCTCACTAGGGTCATCGGTATAGAAGCCAATGTCTAGTAGAGTCCTGCAGATTGGGGCGAAGACATTCGTACTCAATCTTTGGGAGGCTACAGTGGCATCCTAAGAAACATGGATCTTTTCTTGCTTCTATCTCGTGCATCTTATAATAGATAGATCCTAGAAATCTCATGTGTTCTAGTTCACTGTTTTGTAGATGGCTCGTATGAGATCTTTGACAGCAGGCGAGGAAGATCCTTTGACTCTAGCGCACCCGACCCTAGCTAGGGGTTGGGGCTGTTGTAGAGGTATAGGTCGGGGACTTTCCCGAGCAGCGGCACTTGATAGAGCTACTAAGATTGAGGTTGAGCCTAATTTAGTCCCAGAGCAGCAACCCATGAACCTAGGGACAACCCAGGTACCACCAGGGCCAGTACCAGTATCAGTATCAGCACCAACCCCAGCTCTTTCTTCAGATATCTAGGGTTTGCTTATTCAATTTTTGGGTATGATTAAGGGTCAGCCTTCAGATATGGCACAGACGTTTGCTTAGGGGGAAGACCTGGGTGTTCAGAGTTTAAGAGTGCAGCCTGCTACTGTAGCTCCCCATGCTGAGGTTCTTCTAGTACCTTCTGTTGCTCAGCCTCTTGCTCCTCCCCTAGTTATGCTAGAAATAGAGCAGGAGGCTTTGGGTAGGTTTCTGAGGTTGGCTCAACCGAGGTTCTTCGGTACTCCTAGCAGGATCCGTATGATTTCATTTCCACTTGAGAGGAGATGCTACATCATCTGGGGTAGCTTGCAGACCATCTACAGCTCCTCAGTTGACATGGAGAGAGTTTTATGAGGCCTTTATGGCCAAGTTCTTACCTCAGAGTGATTGTGAGTGTCGCAGAGAGCAGTTCACCAGACTGATGTAGGGATCTATGTCCGTATCTGAGTATGAGACCCATTTTCACCAGTTGGCTCCATTTAGGGCTATGATCATTCCTACCGAACTAGACAGAGTTTGCTGATTTATTTGGGGGTTGCGGATAGAGCTTAGGTAGACCACTGAGGTGCTTGTTGCCAGCGGGTGATCTTTCTAGGCCATAGCAGATCACGTTCGTACTATAAGGTATTCGCATTATCACGATCTGGGGATTAGAGATAAGAGGCCATAACATCAGGGCAGCTATAGTAGTTCCTGCTACAGCGGTAGAGGTTCAGGCCAATGAGGCCGAGGGTATCAACCCCAGTAGCATCAGGGTTAGTCTAGCTGGCCAGTTTAGGCATCAGTTCAGGCCTAATGTGGGTCTCAGTTTGAGCAGGGTCAGAGTAGTCAGCAGGGTTAAGTGGTCAATCATTAAGGGGTACAGCTTCTGGGGCATCAGGCTATGGTATTCACACCGGTACAGCTAGTACATCAAGATAGGTTATGCCGTCAAGGCCTTGTTATAAGTCCGGTATCATCGGCCATTATGATAGATAGTGCCCCTACTGGGGTCTAGTTCAGCCAGTCGTTCAGTCATCTAAGCCTCTCAGATCAGTGCAGCCATCGGTTAGAAGAGGTGGTGTTTAGGGTTGAAGTGGTTCCTAGTAGAGTAGGATAGGTGGTAGGGATGGCGGTCGATCTGGTGGAGGTCGGCGTCAGTTTTATGCAGTCTCTGGTAGACCGAAGTCAGAGGCCTCGGATGCGGTGCTCACAGGTATGATTTATGTATGCTTCCAGTCAGCTTTAGCTTTGCTTGATCCTGGATCTATGTATTCATATGTTTCTCCCCACTTTCTGCCTTATTTGGGGTTGGCTAGTAAGTTGTTATCTATTCCGGCATCTGTTTCTATCCCATTAGGTGATTCTTTAGTAGTGGATCAGATTGTGAGATCCTGTTTGATTGTTGTTGGTGATATTAAGACTTGGGCTGACCTGATAATTCTAGATATGTCAGATTTTGATGTGATTCTGGGCATGAACTGGTTATCCTCTCACCGATTGGTTTTGGATTGCTATGCCAAAACCGTTACCATAGTCGTGCCTAACATATCCCCAGTTATATGGCAGGGTTCTGTTAGCAATGCACCATCTAGGATCATTTTTTACCTTCATGCTGGGAAGTTTATTTCTCACGAGTGCTTGGCTTATCTAGCATATGTCCGAGATGCTAGCACCGATATTTCTTATCCTGAGTCAGTTCCTATGGTTAGAGATTTCCTAGGATCAACTCCAGGACTTGTTAGCTAAGGGTTTTATTAGGACGAGTGAGTCACCTTAGGGTGCTCCAGTTCATTTTGTGAAGAAGTAAGATGGGTCAATGCGGATGCGTATTGAGTATAGGCTGCTGAATAAGGTGACTAATAAGAATATGTATCCGATGACACGCATAGATGACTTGTTTGATCAGCTTTAGAGTTCTGCCGTGTTTTTTAAGATAGATTTGAGATCAAGCTACAACCAGTTGAGGATTTGGGTAGAGGACATCCCTAAGACAATATTTAGGACACGTTATGGCCACTATGAGTTCCTGGTGATGTCTGTTGGGTTGACCAATACCCTTGCAGCATTCATGGACTTGATGCATAGGGTGCTCAAGCTGTATTTGGATTTATTTGTGAAAGTATTCATTGATGACATATTGATATACTCGCGGAGTAGAGATGAGCATGAGAAGCACTTGAGGGCTATACTCCAGACTTTGAGAGATCATCGCCTTTATGCCAAATTCTCAAAGTGCGAGTATTCGCTTGAGTCACTAGTATTCCTAGGACACGTGGTGTCTAAGGAAGGGATTAGAGTGCACCCAGGGAATATTTCAGCAGTTTGTGATTGGTTGAGTCCTACTACTCCTATTGAGGTTCACAGCTTTGTTGGGTTGGCAAGATATTATAGGAGGTTCGTCGAGGGATTTTCTTCCAGAGCAGCACCTTTAACTAGGCTGACTAGGAAGGATGTTCCATTTCAGTGGTTGGATTAGTGCGAGGATAGTTTTTAGAGGATTAATGCCTTATTGACTTCAGCTCCAGTGTTGACTTTGCCAGTTTAGGGTCAGGGCTTTTCAGTGTATTGTAATACTTCAGCGATTGGTCTTTGTTGGTATTGATGTAGCAGGGTCATGTGATATCTTATGCATCGAGATAGCTAAAGGTTCACGAGTGCAACTACCCCACTCATGACTTTGAGTTGGTAGCGGTAGTCTTCGCACTCAAGATTTGGAGGCATTACCTATATAGGGTTCACTGTGAGATCTTCACCGATCACCGTAGTCTTTAGTAAATCATGAGCCAGCAAGAGTTGAACTCTAGGAAGTGGAGATGGATTAAGTTACTGAAGGACTATGACTTCACTATTATGTACCATCCGGGCAAGGAAAATGTGGTAGCAGATGGTTTGAGTCAGAAGACAGTGAGTATGGGAAGCCTATCTTCTCCTTTAGTTTTTGAGTGGTCGTTGGCCATGGACATCCAGTTCTTGGCTAACTATTTGGTTAGGCCTGACTTATCGGATCCCAGGAGTGTCCTTGCTAGTATTGAGATCTGTTCTACTTTGGTTGATCATTTAGAGCCCTCAGTTTGAGGATCAGCGGTTATGTGACCTTCGTGATCAGGTTGTTCGGGGTGAGGCCAGCAGGGCTACTTTAGATTCTGATGGTGTTCTAAGATTTTATAGTCACCTTTGTGTTCTGAGAGTTGGGGATTTGATTTATTTGATTCTCCATGAGGCACCAATTCTAGATATTCCATCCATCCTGGCGTAGCTAAGATTTATAGAGATTTGAGGCAGCTTTACTATTAGAGTGGTATGAAGCGTGATAATAGCAAAATTTGTATATTGGTGCTTGATTGTCAGCAGTTTAAGTTCGAGCACATGAGGCCTGGTGGGTTGATGTAGCGACTTTCTATTCTTGAGTGGAAGTGGGAAGGGATTACCATGGACTTCATAGTTTTATTGCCACGTACTTCTAGGGGGTTTGACTCCATTTGGGTGATTGTTGATAGGCCGACTAAGTCTTCACACTTCTTGCATGTTCATTCTTCCTATAGTGCAGAGAGGTTGGCTTAGATTTATCTTTGTGAGATGGTTCGTTTATATGGGGTCCCAGCTTCTATCATTTCAGATTGTGGCACTCAGTTTACATCCCAGTTTTGGAGGACTATTCAGCGAGAGTTGGGTACAGAGGTTCAACTTAGTACCGCATTCCACCCTCAGATAGATGGCCAATTCGAGAAGATTATTTAGGTCTTTGAGGACATGTTATGGGCTTGTGTTCTTGACTTTGAAGGTTCATGGGATCAGTATGTGCCATTGGCAGAGTTTGCTTATAATAACAGTTATCACTCGAGTATTAGCATAGCACCTTTTGAGGCATTGTATGGTAGGCGTTATAGATTGCCAGTAGGTTGGTTTGATGGTTTGGAGTCCAGGCCGCAGAGTACATACTTGCTTCATGATTCCTTAGACCTAGTCCGGGTGATTCAAGACAGACTTTGGGCATCCCAGAGTAGGCAAAAGAGCTACGCAGATCGTAGACTTTGTGCCTTAGAGTTTAGTGTTGGTGTTTTGGTGTTTCTCTGTGTATCACCCATGAAGGGCGTGATGAGATTTGGCAGGAAGGGCAAGCTTAGACCTAGATATATTAGTCATTTGAGATCTATAAGAGAGTTAGTAGTGTTTTTTATCAGCTACCCTTGCCTCTGATGTTTTCAGCTATGCACCCAGTTCTCCATGTATCAATGTTGAGGTGGTATATTTCGGATGAGTCGCATGTGTTGTAGTGGGATATATTATAGTTGGATGAGAGTTTGTCCTTGGTTGAGGAGTTGATAGCTATTCTAGCCAGAGATATCAAGAGGTTGAGGTTTAGAGAGATTCCAGTAGTTAAGGTTCAGTGGAGGCACCATCCAGTTGAGGAGGTTACCTGGGAGACCGAGAGAGAGATGTAGGCTCAGTACTCCCTTATTCTTGACTTTCGAGGATGAAAGTCCTTTTTAGTAGTGGATAATGTAATGACCATTCCAGTAATTCCCACGTTTTTGCTTTCTTTGTACTGTTAGAGTGTTCCTGTAGTATCCCCAAGTCATTTATGGCTTGCTGGGACCGGTGGTTCGGTGCCCTTTCCGTTCGTTTGGTCATTATGCATGCGTATTTTCTGGGCCACGTGCACCTATACCTGGCTGTGTGCATCTGTGCCCAGCTGCGTGCGCCTGGGCCGCATGTGCCTAGGCAGCGCTGGCACCTTATATTTGGCCACCTCCTTCATTTTTCATTCTAACTTAACCCATTTCATTCCTCCATTAAAATTGACCCCAAAACCTCCATTCTTCACTCTGATCATTCCAAGATCTTGGAGGTGAATATATTTCCGGTCCGTGACCGTTTGTTGGCTTCTAAATTGGTAAGTTTTTTTGTTTAATTCCGCTAATTCTCTTTTCAATTCCCTCTTTCATTATAGTTATTGCAGGCTATTTTGGAGCCCTTACGATCCGATGGTCCAATTCTGCTCAATTTTTTAGCATGCACTTCCGGGAATGTTAGGAACATTGTTGTGTTTTTCTTTCCAGTTTTGAGTTGCGAGGCCGACGGGCCCGCTTGTGACTTGAATTTTGACTCGGCTAAACTTTTAGCAATATGGGTATTGTTAATCTTGTTTTAATGCGTAGATTACCTTCTTGATAATGTGATTTCTTTTCAGGACTTCTCGGAGTAGTTCGGGCTTGGACAATATCATTTCAGTAGCTTAGTCTATAATTGTACTATTTAGCATCCTTGGGTTGGGTTTTATTAGTTTGGCACCCCAGACCTTGTCCGCTTTCTTTTGTCCAGCTTATTATATAGTCTCGTTGTAGTATCCTTTTAGTTGGTAGTATTACCCCTTGTGGCCCGTGTGGCTTTGTATTTGACTCTGAACCTTAGAAGGTAGGTTATTTGGGAATGTTCCTGAGTCCCGGACATCGAATTATGACTTTTGGCTGGTTATCTATGTTGTACAACGATTTGAGCCTGTGCAGGGCCGATAGGTTGATCGTGAGTTGTTGGGCTACTGTTTGTGCTTGAGCATACCATTATCATCCATATAAAGAGTTTTTCTGCATTATTTACTACTACTTTGGTTGCGGGCCTACCTATCACAATTTTCTAAACCTTGCATGGCTCCTAGGGACCATTTTCAGTATAAATGGTTATAAAAGGGATTTGAAACTGATTTTATAGATCTTCTTGGGGTAAGAGAGATTAAATGATGATTTATTAACGGTTTTTCACACTTATACTAGACTTGGCTGAGGTGTTGTGCTAGACATATTTACTACTATTTTGGGACGGTACTAGACTCGGTCGAGCTGAGCACTAGACTTGTTTTTACTACTGTTTTAGACCCAGATACACTCTGGTCACCCTTTAAGGGGATTTTTTGAGACTTGATTACTTATTTAGACCCACATAGACACTGGGCACTCATTTTGAGATTTTAACTACTGGTTTAGTCCTGGATACACTCCGGGCAGTTATATTTGAGATTTTGAAATTTAGTATGTGGCCAAGGACCTCCATGGACCTTTCTGATCCAGACCAGGGGCTTTGTGTTGTGAGTGCTGGAGGAGAGGTATACGGTGTAGTTAGGGTATATGGGTGCATCCTTCCATGGACCTACCTACTGGGCCTATCGGCACCGAGGGAGGTACATACAATATGACTTTCACATTTGGTTTATGTCACACCCCGAGCCTATACCCTAGACGTAACACGAACTTGAGACCATAAGTGATCCCAAGATAAACCTTCTTGTTGGCATAATTCATGAGCAACCAAATAGAAATAGATAAACTGAAGAATATTATGCATAAGCTGAAACATGTGATGAGCTCTTTAAGAGTACTGTAATAAACTGAAGTTTTATAAACTGAAATACAACTCATTTGAAAAATAATACAACCGACTGACTGACTATCTATGAAGCCTCTACTAACACTGACTACAGTTTGTCGGGACATGACCCCCAACTATCTTACATCAATGTATAATAACTGAATTAATTACTAAAACTACTAACTGACTGGAGTTCCCAAAAAAAGAGAACTTGTTCCTTGCTGACTGGAAGTTCCGATCTATCTGACCATGATCCTGGGAGCTATCACTAAAACCTGCATCATCAAAAAGATGCACCATAAAAATATATGTGATCAGTACTTTGAATGTACTGAGCATGTGAGATAATGCACTAACCTTAAATCATGAGAAAATATGTGTATACTGAAAGCATGGCTAAAAACTGGACTAAGTATAACATCTGAAGTGCATAAGTCAAAACTATAGAATATAAGCTCTTTTACTGAAAAAGGTGTAAATCATGTTTCTGAACTATAACTGTGAGATCATGATATTTTAAGATAAGTAAAACTGTTATTTAGGGTCCATACACGGAAAAGATGAAGTATATTTGTAAATCATGAAATAGTGCAACTGAGCTGAAAGTCATGAGTCATGCTAAAAGTCATGTTTAAGATAAATCTTTAGGTGAGTTCCTTCTACTTAACATGCTGAAAATACTGATATAATGTATTGAATACAAGCTGAAAGGTATAAGCTTACACAATGACCAAGTATATAAATATGCAATTGTATAATACTGAACTGAACTGAATAACTGAATACAATGTCATGTGATAAGGATTTTGAACTATGGAGCTACTGTTAACCGACTACCCCAAGCTAAGCTAACTATGGGGCCAACCTGTAACCCTAGATGGGATGGTGTTCATACCTTGCCAAGGGTACGAACAAATCTGACGTGGATCCACTAAACTTACATCCACAAGGGACAAGAGTGTCAAGTCTAATCTGACGGGTGACCTCTTTAGAACCTACGGTGGTGCCATAGTTCTGGGACTCAGGGACTGCTACCAAAGGTCTCAGCCTAAACTAGCTAGTGACCCTTCATCCCCTCGTTCGCTCAGTGCTAAGTCTACTCCCAACTGAATATTAATAAATAAATAAACTGACGTACTGGATAGCTCAAAATACTGACTTTCTAAGATTGCAAAATAATACTGAGACTGAAAGCATTCTATTTTTCTGAAAAGCTGTAGGCTAATAACTGGGTAATTTCATGCTTTAAAACTGATTACTAGTAGACTAGGCTAAATTCTGAAGAAAAGTTAGTTCATGTGAAAATACTACAATTTCATGTTAAGTTCTTGAAAAGAAAGCTAATTCATGCAGAAGATGGTATAAATCCAGGCTAAGCATTTCAGCAAAATTTCCAGAGATTTAAGAAAATATCTGTAAAACTTCTTGCAATATCACTTAAACATATACGGGATACATATAGTATCACGAGGAATTCAATATTGTAAGAATATGCATAGTTGGGTAAAATTATGCTATAATTCACTTCTTCTAAAATCTAGGGTTTTAAAATCTAATTGCAGGAAATCATGTAGAAATCGTTCTAACAAGAATAGTAGTCATGTAGGATCCTCAAGAGATCGAATTCATAGTAAAACACTTGTTTAGGTAAAAACCCTAGAATCATAACTTGTAGAAATCATAACTGAAAACTGAACTTTGGGCATGAGGCTGAAAGGAGATCCTTATTGAATACCCCCATACCTGGTGAATGATGATCCTTGAAGAGAACCTGAAGTTTGAAGCTTGACGGAGAAAGCCCTAGGTCTAAAATTTGGAGAAGAACGCTCTTTTCTCTTTTGAAACTGATTTGAGAGATTGAATGAGGAAAACTGATATGTTGGGAGGTATTTTACTTAATAAATAAGCCTAAGACTATTTATAGTCGGAGCTAAATAAAAAAGGAATGGCCTGAAATACCCCTGAAATACTAAATTTAAAACTGGTGAAAAAACTCATCGCTGGGTTCCACGAGCACAAACCACGATCCATAGAATGGATCACGGTTCGTGAAAAGGGTTCGTGGTTTCTGAGCAAAGATTTTGGCCTCTAAACTAATATCCATGAGTTGGTTTCATGACCCATGGATTATTACATGACCCGTGGAACCTCCTCGTGGTTTTTAGGCAAGAAAACAGTTTCAGGATCAGTTTCCATGAAGGTAAACCATGGGTCATGGTTTGATCCACGAGTCATGGATGCCTCTCGTGGTTGCTACAGACACCTTTTAGTAAAATGATGAATGGTCAGTGGAATTTGAAAGAAGATTCAAAGACATTTAATTTGGTGGGTACTAGGCCATCTAACACTTCATATTCTAGGAGTTATGATTGTTTGAAGTTGACCCTTGACAAATCTTACACTAAAACTCAATCGGTAAGGAAGCTTTCAACTTAACTTTGAGCTAGAGGTTCTTTATGACCCTAATTCATATATAATACACTTTCCATACATAAATATTGATCTCAACACCTATTACCATTTTAAATCATCTAGTTTAGATCTAACAACATACAAAAATGGTCTGTATCTTAGCTTAGAATTTTTGGAGTGTTACAGCTTCACCATAGCATCATATCATCCATTTGTGTTTGATTCTACCCTTTTTTGTTGTTTTTTGTATGTACGCTCTGGTAGTATGGGATGTCAAAGGGTTTTTTCACTTGTATGTGTTCCTCGGGTGTATGGGGGCCTGTTGGGACTGTAGGTGGATTTATTCTTATTATATACTATTGTAGTACTAGTTCATTCTATAGTTACTTGTGGGTTTTATTTGATCATCCTTACCTTGTGTGATTCACTGTTAGCATGACTATGTTCAGTTACTTTCCTTCCTTGCTTTTTACTTGAGGTTTTCGGTATACTGCCTTTTTTCTGAAACTCTCTCCTTATATATTATTGTTGCAAAGATCCAGGTGCGTTCTCTTTTCTTTCACCTGTGTTCTATGTTATATATATATATATATCTTCTATGGCTAGCATAGTTTAATTGTATTCTCTGATATTCTATTTGTGCTAGTTTTCATGTACTATTCTATGTTTGCTTCTGCGACTACCTTCTTTTATAATGCTATTTACTGCTTTTATATCTTATATGCACTCAGTCGGCCTATGATGCTACTAGGTACCTATTGCTTTGCAATTGGTACTTATACTACACTTCTGCATCTTCCTAGTGCAAATCCTAGTGTGAGCTCTCGCCATTGATAGCGCGCAGACTCGTGAAGCCTTCCAGATATCCGAGAGTTAGGGTGAGATCCTGGCGATTGGGGCTTAGCTTTTATCTCTTCTTTTGAACTATGTAACTTTTATCTCTTCTTTTGAACTATGTACTTTTTTTGTTATTCAGATACAGATGTATATTGTTTTTTGTACCTTCTAGAACTCTATATATTTAGTAGCAGCTCTTATACTATGATACCAGGCCATGGGATGGTTTAGTATTCCTATTTATATATATTCCAGTTCTATATTTCTTTACATTTATCTCTTGCTTCCGCTTGTATTTTGTTTTTTTGCCTGCTTAGTTAGCTAGTAGCCCATTATTAACTGTTCCAGGCTACATGGATTTGTTCACTTATAGGGGTTGTAGGTGTCATCATGACCTAAAAAATTAGGTCATGATATTATGAGTTATGACTTAGATGACTCCATTGAGTGTCTTATAGTTGGCAAAGGATTTAGATGTTTATAAAGAGTAAGTCATCAAGAATATATAAGTGTGTTACAATACAGTTCCTTGCAAAATTATATGCACTACATGTTTCATGACGCAGGGATATACATGCTACTTATCCCACAGTTTCATTAGCTCGCTTGCTAAGTGCCCTTCAGTGGTTAATCATTTACATATTATTTGCACCACAGAGCCCCTACTGTAATCTACATGTTATGTGAACCAATTGAGTATATTCTCCTTATTTTATAAGGAACTTGCTTATATGATATATGCTACATGAAGGCTTAATGCATATGGATTCCTCCCAATAGAAATAATGCCTTAATGAAATACTTATTGTAGCTTCTCTATTCATATTAGTAAGCATAATCGGTGATGTATTGCTTCCCATTGCTCCATTAATTTGAGTTGCAAGCATGATCGCTATTTCTGAAATCCTTTCTGCAAATATGTTATTGCAAGCCTCTTTTAGAAGTATAGAGTATTTGTTGTGTCATATTTTCTCAGGTTAAAATGAATTAAGAGTACCCGTAGCACCTAAATGTTTCAAAAAGAAGTACATGATGAGTTAGCCTCTAAGCCAGTGAAATATTAATTTCTGGTGTTGTTATTAAAAACCAGGTTTATGTTGTTTCTACAATTTTAAGTCCTTAGAAAGGAGACGGCAAGAGTTCACTCTGTAAGAATCCTATGTTTGGCATGTCTTGTAAGTATTATCTATCTGTTGTTTTAGATTATGGTATACATAGGAGTGATAGAGCTCCCCATATTGTATATTTCTCGTTATCAGGTGATTCTCCACAAGGAACTCGTACCATAAGTGTTGGGTACAAGACCTCCTACAGAGAAGTATTCTTGTTGTAGCCTAAACTCCTTAGAGTCATTTTTGTAACATGGAAGCTTTATTTGAATATTGAATAGGTATGGTCTTTTTAAGGTAATATGGTAATCATAGGGAACTAGTTAAGCTAAGTGACAATGTATATACGAGAGTAGTCATGAATCATAATTTGTGGCCCGAGTTTAGTATAACCATAAGGAATTCTATCTATTAGCTTATCAAAATCTATTTTTCAGCCATTAAGGTTTGTATAATTATTTTTTAAGAAATAAATCATTAGGCTATTGAGACCTACGAGCCAGGCTATGGAGGCTTCCTCAAAAGTTGAGTGAAACATACTAATATGCTTCTTGAACAAGTTGTTTTTAACATGAAAGAGCATTTGTGTTAAGATTATAGCTTATATTGCATACGTGATACCCATTCTATAAAAATATGAAGTGTGATAGATAAATTGTCTATGTGTTACATGTTTTACCAAACAAGTGTCTATAAATAATATGCAAATATATCAAAGACTAGTTACTCACATATTATAGACTTCATGGGTCATAGGCTCATAGGATATAAGTATCAACGATTCAACTTCATGGATTATGTATTTATGTGTCACACGCCTTATAGTATCCTTGTTCAAATTATATAAGTCTCATGAATTGTAGTTTCACATGCTAAATTCATCCATCGTATGCTTAATGACACAGAGGTAATGAGTTCATAAGTTATCTACTAAAGTATGATAAGATTATGTGCAGGTATGACACGATTAATATTTGTCATTTATATGTTTTCATGTCCTAAAAGCTTGAATACTAAGTAAATTTTTATATTTCCCTTTATCTTATAAGAATGCATGACCAACTTTGCATCACAGTTATTTGACTACTTGGTACATGGTTTACAGTTATTAACCTACATTCTACCTTATAGCTTACTATTATTTGGATTACATGTCCATATAAGTTCCACTACTCAAATGTCATATGCATGTCAAGACTTACATGTTTAAAATCTAAAGTCATTTACTAGATTAAATGATTATGTTCCCTTGTGCTCCATGATTTATGTGTCATGAATCCTATATGACTTGTTGTTCAAATGTTACATGTCATTCTAAGTATACACTCGAGTGGATAGATAAGGGTAAGTTTCCCATTTGAGGCAAGTGGCGCTAAATACTAATTAGTAGTATTTATGTTAGACTTGTCTTGTAAATACATTTAATATTACCCTGTGAGGCACATTGGTTGTATTTTGGGGTCTATTTTACAGAGGAAACTTTGGCAAAGCATTTTAAGACTTAGCCCCGAAAATAACACCTTTATTCAAGGATGAATGTTTCTAAAGAGGGAAGGATGTAACAACCTATATTTTTTAAATTTAGCATACTTAGTATGTTACCTTCCATACTTTTACATGAGAATCCATCATAAGTAAAACAATATGAGCCGGACAGGTTAAAGAAGGGTCATGAGGGTTGGAGGTTAAGTTAATCAAAGATGTTATAAACCGTACATTAGGGATAAGAGTAGGAGTGTTGAATATTATAAAAAAGTGTTTTTTATGAGGTATTTGAATCATAAAATGGTCGTATGTTAAGTTTTAAAGTCAAGCAAGCTGTAAAAAAAAAGTCAGCAAAAGTTATTGCAAGCTACTTTCATAAGTTCTCTGAAGTTGGGTCAGATGTCATAAAGCTTTTCTATCAATCTACTTGGAGTTATGGGGTGATCCACCCACTAAATTTAAGGTATATGAGTCTAATTTACAATGCATTACCATTTAATAATACGACTTTGGAGTAGAGAGATATTCACATTTTTGCGAGACTCGACAAGTAGATAGATTAAGGTGGGCCTCTAACTTGATGGAAATTTTAACCTGATATATACAATATTTTCAGTTCATTTTAACTTATTAGTTTCATCCAAAACATTCCTAAATGCTCTCTAAGGGTCCCCCTAGCATCTAAGACAAAATCTACAAGATTTCAATATGATTTCACCCTCGAAAAGTTTGTAGAGATTGTGTTACTTCTTTTCTCCTCTTTGGTTGTAATTTGAAGGATTCTTCAAGGAGAAGGAGTCTCATTTTTAGGTGTTGTTGCTGATGTTTTGAGGTAATAATTCACACCCTTCATTTTATTAATTGAATTCAAGTAATAGCTTAGTTATGTAAGCAAGAACATACGAGTAGATGTTGGAAAATCATATTTGGATTATTATGTGATGTTGGGTTGTTTTTGTAATGACCCTTCCGGTTATTTATGCGTGTTCATCTTTCTCATACTGTTAGAGTTTGCCTCTAGCGGTCCCAAGTCATTTATGGCTTGCTGGGACTGGTAGTCCGGTACTCAGACCGTCTATTTGGTCTTTTTGGTCGTTCCTTATTTTAGAGCTTAAGCTTTTGAAATCGTTGACTTCAGTCAACATTCTTGGTGAACATGCTTCGAATCAATTTTGATAGTTTTGTTAGCTCCGGAGTGTGGACTTTGGTCTAGTAGGACCTTCAGTCGGGATCTAAGAGCTTTTCAGCTTGGAATTCTCTCTCATTTTGTGTTTTCAGGTCAGTTGGGCTGGTTTAATTGAATTTGGTCAACATTCCAAGAAGACAACCTTGGATGGAAATTCCATCAGCGTTGTTAGCTCTGAAATATCAATTTTGTGTTAGGTAGTTGGTTGTTTTGGGTCCCGGACGAGCCTGGCTCATTTTGGATGTTTGGTTGGCATTAGCTAGTGTTTACTTGGGTCAACATTCCTCTGAGATGACCTCATATGTAAGTTTCATCAATTTCGTTGAATCCAGAACATTATTTCCACTCTAATAGCACTATTGGTTTTTGTGTATCGGGTTCTGATTGTGCCCGGAATGCTCCATAGAAGTTTTGGTTGTTGCTGGTTTTTCTGCTTCTGGTGGACTTCAGTGCGATCACGCTCCTGTAGAGCGATAGCACTGGTCTGTGTTATTCCCTTCAATGTGATTACTCCGGTAGTGTGATAGCACTAGTCTGGGATCCTTCCTTCAGCATGATCGCGCTCCTTTAGTGCGATAGCGCTGACCAGCGACCAATAGCTATATAATTCTTTGGCCTTCGATTTTCCAGCATTGTTTTCCTCATTTTCCCAACTCTAAATTGTAAATCCTCTCTACCAAAGTGTTCTATTTTGTCCTAATCTTGGGAAATTCATAGTATTGTGGGGGAAATCTTGCTCTCTTGATTATTTGGTAAGTCCTTTCTTCCCCAAGTTGATTCCTCCATTGTTGAAGGACCTCCATTGTTGCCATTTATCAAAGCTTGGAAACCCCTTGAAGAATATTCCCTCTTGAGCTTTGCATGATCGTGGTTCTGGAGTTTTCACCTCCTTAGCTTGTCTTCTCGTTGTGGTAAGTATCTTTTGTTTAATTTCTGGATTTATTCCTTGAAATTCCACCTTTAATTCTTGACTTGAGTGGGCTGTTTTGAGCCCCACTTGTTGTCCGTTTCCACTCAAATATTGGGCATGTGCTCCCGGGATGGTAAGGAACACATGTGCATTTTTTGTTTCTGGTTTAGGGTCGCAGGGCCCACGGGCCCATTTGTGACCCAAATTTTGACCCGGCTAATATTATAGAATTATGGGTATTGTTTCTTGTTTTGACGTATAGATTATTGTATTGATAGTGGTTTTGCAATTTGGAGCTTCTCAGAGACGTTTGAGACTGGACAATGCCATCCCCGCAGCTATTCATTAGACGATAGGTAGGTTATGGCTTTCCCTATCTAAACTCTACATATATAGGCTATAACTACATTAATTAGTCTTTTTGGGAGGGTTGTTTTAGGTTGGTACCCTAGACCATGTCCGACTTTCTGTCTACTTATTTCCTACGTTGTTTGAAGTATTCGCGTAGTATAGTATATTACCCTTGTGGTCCTGTGTGGCCTTGTATTGACTCGAGAACATAGATAGTGGGTTATTGGGAATGTCCGTGAGTCCCGAACATAGAGATATCCTTTTAGGTTGGTTATGAATGTTGTAGAGCTATTGATCATGTGCAGGGCCAATAGGAATGTTTGTGAGCCATTTTGGGCTACCCTATTGTTTGCGAGCATATCATACATGAAAAAGATTTTTCCCTGCATGTTTACTTCGGTTTTGGCTTTGGGCCTACTATAGATGGTTTTTCCTAAACTTGCATGTGTAATGACCCTTCCAGTCATTTACACATTTTCGCCTTTCTTGTACCATTAGAGCTTACTTGTAGCGGCCCAAGTAATTTATGGCTTGTCGGGACCGGTAGTTAAGTGCTTGGGCCGTTTGTTTGGTCTTTATGGCCGTTCCTCGTTTTAGAGCTTCAACTTTGGAAATAATTAACTTCCGACAACATTCTTGGTAATATCAAAGAATTAAACCAAGGTTCTAGGTCAAAGGAATCCCTTACTTAAAAGTACGAGTTAAAGAAATGCCTCGTGTAACACCTCACCCGTTTGGAAGGCTTAAAGTAACCCGTGCCTTTGGGGTAAGACTAATAGTGTCTAATATACTAAGAAGGATGTTTTATGAGGTATTGTAATGGCAAAATGGTCGTATGATGAGTTTTGAAGTCAAGCAAGTTGTGAAACAAAAGTCGAAAAAAGTTATTGTAAATTCCTCTAAGGAATTCTCTTCAAATTTGGGTTAAATGTCTTGGGGTGTTTCTCCCTATATATAAAGAGATAGTGGGTCCCCAATATACCAAATCGAAGGTCTACGAGTATAGTTTCCAATGCACTAAACTGTTTGTCCATACGACTTCAGAATAGAGAGATATTCACATTTTTGTAAGACTGCACAAGCAGGCACGTCAAAGTGGGGCCCACATCCTAAGTCGGTTCAGCTTATAAAAGCTGATTTCTCCTTGGTTTTAACTCATTATTTTCACCCAAAATGCACTGAAAATCAGAGGTAAAGTCCCTAAATAATCCATGGACTTTGATCCTTTCAATTCGGAAGTTTAACGGAAGTTGCTCTACGTCGCGAGCTCGTCATTTTGGTATAGTTTTCCCCGTTGATTTCATGGTGTATCTTCGTGGGTGTTGATGCAGCAATCCAGCAGGTGATTTTTGAGTATTTGGCAGTAGCTACGGACTTATATTGATGAGGTATGGATCCCGTACACTTATCTATTTGTTGAATCAAGATTCTAAGCTTCTAGTCACGAAAAGTTGTATTTTTTGATAACTTGTAGTAGTTTATTGTTTGATTTGGATATGTTTGTTTTTCATGCAAGGAGGCAGGTTGTTAATCTTGGGATATTGAATATTTTCGTCAAGGAAATCTCTCCCCTATGACCCTCCTTCGTTATTATATGTTATAGTATTATTTTATGGATAGCTGAGCCACGAAGTGGTATTTTGGATTTGTGGCTTTGGACAGCCCCTTTATCTTGTTATGTTTGGTTATTGTTGTGGTGTTCTTGTTGTGGTAAGGTGCTGGAGGGATTGGGAAATTGTGTGATTCTTTTTGGGATCACATACGATAGTGATTGGATTGGACAAACGTGAAGTACGCCTTGAAATAGTGCCTCGGGAGCTCGTCTCTCCTTGGAGATATGGTTAATGTATTGTTGTTGGATTTAGATGCCATTTGTTATTGTTATTGGCCTCATTTTATGTTTTGGAGTTGGCTGGTCGCAAATGTGACATTAACACCTTATCAAATGGCTATGGCTCGTTCTTGCAGCCTTGTCGATTCTAGCAATTGCTCCATTACCTTGGTTGGTCAGGCTTCATAGAGACGCCTTTGGGGCTTCAGTTAAAAGTATTCCTTTGTGATTTGGAGCTTCCCGGAGCAGTTCGAGTCTGGACGATGCCATTCCCCCATCTAGTCATCGGATGACAGGTAGGTTATGGTTTTCCCCTATCTAGACTCTGCGTATATAGGCTATAACTGCATCAATTAGCATCCTTGGATGGGTTATTATAGGTTGGTACCCCAGACCTTGTCCACCTTGTTCGTCCATTATTTCATGCGTTGTTTGTAGTATTCGCGTAGTATTGTATATTACCCTTGTGGTCCTGTGTGGCCATGTATTGACTCTGGAACATAGATGGTGGGTTATTGGGGAATGTCCGCGAGTCCCGGACATAGAGATTATTCTTTTAGGCTGGTTATGTCTGTTGAGTAGCTGCTGGGCCTGTGCAGGGCTGATAGGAATTATTGTGAGCCGTTGGGCTACTTTTATATTTGTGTGCGAGCATATCATCCATGAAAAAGGTTTTCCCCTGCATGTTTTACTACAATTTTGGCTGTGAGCCACTACTGACAGTTTTCCTAAATTTGCATGTCCCTGGGGGCCTGTTTTAGGTACTGTTATTGATAGAAAAGGAGATTTTTGGATGTTTTCGCACTGATTTTATTACTGGTATTAGTCTCTGCGGGGCAGAGCACCAGACTTGATTTTATTACTGATACTAGTCTCTGCAGGGCGGAGCACTAGACTTCCAATTAAGTGTTGATTGTAACCTCGTGGTTAGGTTGTATTTTTAAGCATTTCGGGTGAGTTGGGCATCCGGCCCATTCTTCTCCTGCCTTATTGAATTTGACGTGTAGCTATGAGTAGTAAGGTAATGGCTTCAGGTTCTTATTCAAGAAAGGATTTGTAAGGTTTAGTATGTGCTAAGGAAGCATTTTTGTTTAGTTGAAAAAGAAGAGAGATGACTCTTTATTTGTGTTTAAGTGTCCTCGTAGTTTCCTGAGGTGGCGATGAAGGTTTGCTTTGGGATTATGTGTTGGTGATTCGATCCAGCCGTCTACACATTGTTGTAGGTTTTCCATCGATTGGTTTTTGTTTCAGTAGCAGCTGCGGTGTTGGCAACTTGTATTTTCAGGCCTAGTTGGCTTGGGTTCTTAAGGGTTCATTGGCAGCATAAAGGTTTGACCAAGGCTTTGGTTGGCAGTTTTGAAAGTCGGTTTTCAGAATCATAATTTGGCAGATTACATTGGATGGTTTGTGGAAGTTTCTATTTGGTTGCAGCATCCTAGTGCCGGGAGGCAGTGGGTGCGGGCAACTTAGCTTCTTTTACTTCAGTTGTGGATGCGGTTATTGGACTTGGACACCTAGTCCTTGGCTAACCTCTGCAAGAGGCAAGATATTCTAGATTTCAGCAGTGTTCTAGTTAGTACGAGGTTCTTCTACCATGGTTGGACAAACTCAGCGGCGTAAGTTTGAGCTTCAGCAGTGGTGTATGCTTTATGTGGTCAGCTTGTGCGGGTTAAGACTGCGAGGCTATTTTGAGCTCTGATGATACGTAGAGACTGATAATGGCCATTCGTTTGCCCAGGATTTAAAAGCTTGTTTAATCGATTCCTCTGGAGTTATTGTTTATGTGGGGTTCTAGTGTTGGTTAGACTCGACCAGTATGGACGAGAAGTTCATTATGATATATGCTTCGAAGTGGTTGGTTGTTTGCAGAACCAGTAGAGCGGTTGATTCGAGCCAAAGGAATGGGTTGAAAGTATATGCAAAAATTTCTATGGCTAGATGGTAACTTTGAACCCCAGGCACCTTTTTCCTTTGCCTTTGGGGTATTTGGACTTTATAGTCATGGCATGGTGGACTTCTTCCTGAGGTGAGATTCATAAGGAAATTTCACATTCAAATGGTGTTCGAGTGTTCGGAGTAGCAGTAGTGTTTTCTAGAGTTGGGAGCTTGGCTCATGGTTACAGACTTCGTGGTAGGCTTACCACACTTCTTGCAGGATCGTGGTTTTGGTTTGGGTCTTTCGGGTAGGTTGCCCTGGTTCATTCACTTTCAGCTGATTCAGACCTGGCACGGTTCAGTTAGCGAATTTGATGTTAGAAAAAAAGTTTGTTCGTTGGTTGGTGGTCAGTCAAGGTAGGTAACTTTAGTTTCAATAATATGCTACGAGTTGTTATCTTGGATGGCAAAGGCTAGTAGCCTATATATTGGCTTAAAACCCATTTGAATAAAATGGGCGACTTCATTCGTGGTAAAGTATAAGCAGGAACTATGGATCTCCGGTGTGTCAGTTGATGCTTCGAGGGAGGTTTGAATGTTCAGCTTGTATGCAGCTTCCTTTTTGTGGTGCTAAAGGATTCAGTTCAGAATAAAAAAAATAAAGGGCTTTTTCGGAACAACGGGTTCATGAGTTAGAGTTTCGGGTTGATGGATTTTCTGGTAAACTTGGTATAGTTTTGAGGATTCGAGTTTTATGTGTTGATAACCTTGGTGCTCTGGTTTCGGTGTTGTGTAGGTTCTTTTCGGTTAAGATTCTCGAGGTTTAGTTTAGGTTGGCAGATCTTTAGAGGTTGAAATCTAGCTTGGCTAGTAAGAAATTAAGGCTTGGTTGCTTTCTTTGGTTCTGTTATATTGGGTGCCGTCCGGTCATGGAGGTTGCCCGGGTCATCTGAGGGAGTAGTGCGGGCATTGTATCCGCTATCCTTAAATCTCTGGTATTTTTTTCCTTCCTGACTTTCGGGGATGAAAGTCTTTTTAGTAGTGGATGATGTAATGACCCTTCCGGTCATTTACACATTTTCGCCTTTCTTGTACCATTAGAGCTTACTTGTAGCGGCCCAAGTCATTTATGGCTTGTCGGGACCGGTAGTTCGGTGCCCGGGCCATTTGTTTCGTTTTTATGGCCGTTCCTCGTTTTAGAGCTTCAACTTTGGAAATCATTAACTTCCGACATCATTCTTGGTAATATCAAAGAATTAAACCAAGGTTCTAGGTCAAAATAATCCCTTACTTAAAAGTACGAGTTAAAGAAATGTCTCGTGTAACACCTCACCCGTTTGGAAGTTTTAAAGTAACCCGTGCCTTTCGGGTAAGACTAATTGTGTCTAATATACTAAGACGGATATGTTATGGGTATTGTAATGGAAAATGGTCGTATGATGAGTTTTGAAGTCAAGCAAGTTGCGAAACAAAAGTCGGAAAAAGTTATTGTAAATTCCTTTAAGGAATTCTCTTCAAATTTGGGTTAAATGTCTTGGGGTGTTTCTCCCTATCTATAAAGAGTTAGTGGGCCCCCAATATACCAAATCTAAGTTCTACGAGTCTAGTTTCCAATGCACTAAACTGTTCGTCCATACAACTTCAGAATAGAGAGATATTCACATATTCGTAAGACTGCACAAGCAGGCACGTCAAAGTGGGGCCCACATCCTAAGTCGGTTCAGCTTATAAAAGCTGATTTCTCCTTCGTTTTAACTCATTATTTTCACCCAAAATGTACTGAAAATCAGAGGTAAAGACCCTAAAAAATCCATGGACTTTGATCCTTTCAATTCGGAAGTTTAACGGAAGTTGCTCTACGTCGCGAGCTCATCATTTTGGTATAGTTTTCCCCGTCGATTTCATGGCGTATCTTCGTGGGTGTTGATGCAGCAATCCAGCAGGTGATTTTTGAGTATTTGGCAGTAGCTACGGAGTTATATTGCAAGGTATGGATCCCGTACACTTATCTATTTGTTGAATCAAGATTCTAAGCTTCTAGTCACGAAAAGTTGTATTTTTCGATAACTTGTAGTAGTTTCTTGTTGGATTTGGATATGTTTGTTGTTCCTGCAAGGAGGCAGGTTGTTAATCTTGGGATATTGAATATTTTTGTCAAGGAAATCTCTCCCCTACGACCCTCCTTCGCTATTATATGTTCTAGTATTATTTTATGGATAGCTGAGCAACGAAGTGGTATTTTGGATTTGTGGCTTTGGACAGCCCCTTTATCTTGTTATGTTTGGTTATTGTTGAGGTGTTCTGGTAGTGGTAAGGTGATGGAGGGATTGGGAAATTGTGCGATTCTTTTTGGGATCACATACGATAGTGATTGGATTGGACAAACGTGAAGTACGCCTTGAAATAGTGCCTCGGGAGCTCGTCGCTCCTTGGAGATGTGGTTAACGTATTGTTGTTGGATTTAGCTGCCATTTGTTATTTTTATTGGCCTCATTTTATGTTTTGGAGTTGGCTGGTCGCGAGTGTGACATTAACACCTTATCAAATAGCTATGGCTCGTTCTTGCAGCCTTGTTGATTCTAGCAATTGTTCAATTACCTTGGTTGGTCAGGCTTCATAGAGACGCCTTTGGGGCTTCAGTTAAAAGTATTCCTTTGTGATTTGGAGCTTCCCGGAGCAGTTTGAGTCTGGACGATGCCATTCCAGCAGCTAGCCATCGGATGACAGGTAGGTTATGGTTTTCCCCTATCTAGACTCTGCGTATATAGGCTATAACTGCATTAATTAGCATCCTTGGATGGGTTATTATAGGTTGGTACCCCAGACCTTGTCCACCTTGTTCGTCCGTTATTTCATGCGTTATTTGTAGTATTCGCGTAGTATTGTATATTACCCTTGTGGTCCTGTGTGGCCATGTATTGACTCTGGAACATAGATGGTGGGTTATTGGGGAATGTCCGCGAGTCCCGGACATAGAGATTATTCTTTTAGGCTGGTTATGTCTGTTGAGTAGCTGCTGGGCCTGTGCAGGGCTGATAGGAATTGTTGTGAACCGTTGGGCTACTTTTATATGTGTGTGCGAGCATATCATCCATGAAAAAGGTTTTCCCCTGCATGTTTTACTACAGTTTTGGCTGTGAGCCAATACTGACAGTTTTCCTAAATTTGCATGGCCCTGGGGGGCCCCTTTTTGGTACTATTGTTGATAGAAAAGGGGATTTTTGGATGTTTTCGCACTGATTTTATTACTGGTATTAGTCTCTGCGGGGCAGAGCACCATACCTGATTTTATTATTGATACTAGTCTCTGCGGGGAAGAGCACCAGACTTGATTTTACTGATACTAGTCTCTGCAGGGCGGAGCACTAGACTTGATTTACTATAGTTTTAGACCCGGTTACGCCCGGGCACCCTTGGAGGGGTTTTTGAGGCATTCTCTACTACTTTAGTCCTGGACGGGGTCTGGGTATGCATACTTGAGACTGGGTCTCTATCTTGATCCCGGACTTGCTTCCGGATGACATATCTTGATACTGAGTTTTAGTATGGGGTCGGGGACCTCCATGGACCTTGCCGCTCTGGGCCTGAAGCTTTGGGCTGCGTGCGTCGGAGGGAAGGGTGTACGGTGGAGTAGAGGTATACAGGCTGAGTCCTTCCATGAAACCTGCCTGCTGGGCCTGATTGGCACCGGAGGAGGTACATACAGAGGTTCTATTTCACATTATATCATATCATGCATTGGATTTCACCCTTGTTTGTTGTGTGTTCAGTGTACGCTCCGGTAGTATGGGATGCCAGAGGGTTTTTTTTCACTTGATTGTGTTCCTCGGTTGTATGGGCGGCCGTTGGGACTGTAGGTAGACTATATTTACTCTTGTTTTTACTTAGAGCTTGTCTTGGCACCCGGTTCTTGAAAGATTAGTGATGGCTAGCCTGTTGAGGGTTTGGTTGTGGGATTTTTTATTGTTGAGAGGGCTTTAGAGTCCTATCCTATTGAGGCACTTTTGTGTGGCCTTCTTAGCAGAGTGTGAGACTCTGGTTCTATTCTTGTGGGAAGCTGAGTGGTATCTATCGGTTATTGTGGCCTAGTTATTTCATCCTAGGGTTGTACTTGTGAGGTGATTCCCTGGTTATGCTATCATATGATTGGATTTGTGTTATGATTTCCTTATACTGGTTGATTCCATTTTGAGTATATTAGACTGCTCTCCGTCTTTTCCTTCCACTTGAGGTTACCGGTATACCGCCATTTTCTCAACTCTCTCTCTACTTACTTATATTATTTTACAAGGACTCCAGGTGCGTTCTTCTTTCCTTCACCAGTGATTCTGTGTGATTGTATCTCTGTGCTAGCATGTGTTACTTGAAGCTCTTGGTTATGGATGATCTGTGCTAGCTCCTTGTGCCTTGCTTATTGCCTCAGTGACTGCTTTCTTGTTATCTGTTACTTACTGCTTTTATATCTTATATGCGCTCAGTCGGCCTATGATACCTACTGAGTACCCGTGGTTCTGGTGCTCATACTACACTTCTGCACTTTTTTGTGCAGATATTAGTTGAGCTTTCGCCATTGATCACGTTGGAGACTCGTGCAGCTTTTGGATCTTTGAGACTAGGGTGAGCGCCTGACGGTCGGGGCTTGTCTACATCTCATCTGTTGTACTGTTGCTCCTTGTACTTTCGAAGGCAATTTATGTTGTATTTTTTTACTTCTAGCACTTGTATTCTATTAGAAGCTTCTGTACTGTCGATACCAATTCTTGGGGTTGGTGTAGTTCCCTTTATGTATTTATATTCGAGTTTTGCATTCGCTTATTTCTGCTTGCTGGTGCGTTTTGGTAAGGCAGTAGCCCATTACTAACCGTTCTGGGCAACGGGAATTGGTTCGCCTACTGGGGATTGTAGGTGCCACCATGACTTGAGAAATTGGGTCATGACAGCATGGCCATTGGGGCCCACTTTTGGTATAAATGAAGATAACATGAGATTTTGGATTATTTCACACTGTTTTTTCTTACTGATACTAGGCTCGGCTGGGTAGAGCACTAGACCTGATTTCTTACTTATTTAGACCCGGATATGCTCTGGGCACCATTTGAGAGGGTTATTGAAACTTTTATGACTGATTTAGACCCGAGTATACTTCGGGCACCCCTGAGAGGGTCTTTTGAAATCATTAGTACCATTTTGGACCCGGGTCAAAGACGGGCATATACTATGGGATTCTGAGTTTTGAGCTACACTTGAGATTGCGCGGTTTTATATGTGGTCAAGGGGTAGACCTCGATGGACCCTTTTCATTCCTAGGCCACAGGCTACGGGCCAACACAGTATGCCAGAAGGGGGGTATACGTCATAGGAGAGGTACACGAGAAAGGGCCTTCCATGGATCCTGCCTCTATTGGGCCTTATAGGTACCGGAGGGGGTAACATACAGGGCACTATTACATCAAATTCATCATCATTATGCATATATCACTCGAATTCCATCCTTGTTTGTTGTGTGTTCAGTGTACTCCTTGGTTGTATGGGAGGTCATTGGGACTGTAGGTAGATTATTACTCCTATCATTTTATAGAGCTTGTCATGGTCCTTGGTTCTTGGTGGATTGGTAAGTTTTAGCCTGTTGAGGCACTGAGTTTTGGGCTTGAGTATTGAGGGGCTAGTGAGTCCTATACTATTGAGGCACTGTTGTGTAGTCTTCTGAGCAGATCATGGGTTTTTGGTTCTATTCCTTGTCATGATTTCGAGTAGTAGCTCTCGGTTCTTATGGCTTAGTTATCCCATCTTAGGTTTGTACTTGTAAGGTTGATCTCCATCTTTGCTTCTTGAAGTTGAATGTGTATTATGATTTCCTTATGTATGTTAATCCTATCTTGAGTAGGTTAAATTGCTTTCCTTTTTCCCCTTTTATTTGAGGTTACCAGTATACCGCCATGTTTCTAAACTCTCTCTCTGTAGTTGTATTGTTGTGCAAGGACTCCAAGTGCATTTTTCTTTCTCTCACCTGTGTTTTGTGTATATTTATTTTTTGTGCTAATATTGTTTGTTTATAACTCTTGGTTGTCTATTCTCTGTGCTAGTTCCTTGTGCTTCCTCTATTATTTTCTATTACTACTTTCTTGCTATCTGCTATATTACTATTTTTATATCTTATATTCGCTCAGCCAGCCTGTGATGCCTATTGGGTACCCGTTGCTTAGCAATTGGTGCTCATACTACACTTCTGCATCTTTTTGGTGCAGACATAAGTTGAACTTTTGCCGTTGATCGCATTGGAGACTCGTGCATATTTTGGGATATTCGAGACTAGGGTGAGCGCCTGAAGTTCGAGGCTTGACCACATCTCATCTTTTGTACTGATACTCTTTGTATATCTGGAGACAGTTGTACTTATCTTTTGTTACTTCTAGCACTTGTACTCTATTAGAAGCTTCTACACTATTGATACCAAGTCTTGAGGTTGGTGTAGTATCATTTATATGTATATTTTGGGTTGTTGCTTCTGCGTTGTCTTATCTTTATATTCTGCTTCCACTTATTTCTGTTTATTATGTGTATCGGTTAGGTAGTAGCCCATTACTTATCGTTCCAGGCTATGGGAATTAGTTTGCCTACTGAGGGGTTGTAGGTACCATCATGACCTGAGAAATCGGGTTGTGATAGCTAGGTATCAGAGCTCGAGCTCTAGGTTCACCGCTGTCGTGGTACCAAAGCAAGTGTCTAAGTAGCGTCTCAAGGATCGGTACAATAACATCTGTATCCTATCTGCGGGAGGCTATAGGGCATTGTTAGGAAGAGTTCCATATTTTGGCTCCTTATCGTGCATTCCTGGCTTAATTGACTTCTAAACTTTGGTTGTTTCACTCTTTCTTAGATACCTAAGATGATTTTGACAGCGATTGGTGTCAAGGCTTATGTGCCTGTTGCTTCAATTCTTTTGTCAGTGCCAGGGCTTTAGAGTGAGAGTTTACCATACCAGATATGGGTTGTGGGGTCAGTCCAGCCTTCGATTGGATTTATAGCGACCCCAGTTCTTCAGGACACCGTGGCGAGGAATTTGAGTCCTCTAGTGGGTGTTTCGCTACTCGGTTCTATGAGTAGTGCATCAGCTAGGGTTGAGCTTCTAGTTCTCTAGCAGGGTTGTACGTATGTATTTGACTATGAGGTAAGATTTCATGAGATGGTTAGGCATACTTCTAGGACTGTGCCTTCAGAGTTTGATAGGGTTCAGGGCATTGTTAGAGGTTTGATTTCACCTCTCCGTCTGGCGACCGAGCATTTAGTTACAGTTGGGATGACCTTCCTTCAGGTAGTAGATCATGCTTGAGCTATTGAGGGTTTATGTTGTGAGGCTTATAGAGGTGGTTCTAAGAAACGTCATCGCCAGGACAGTTCCCGAGGTTCTCAGACTCGAGGTAGGGGATTCTCCACCAGAGATAGGTTTCATTGCTTCTTATCTACCAGGCTAGTTTCAGTTACTCCACAGGTTTCAAAGGGTGGTGGTACAGGATATGTTGAACTTAATAGGCATGGTATGGGTCAGATTCTTTGGGGTGTGCATTCTGAGTGTGTATGCCATAGTGGCCGGTCAGGTTCAGTGAGATATTCTAGTTCGGCTTCATTTAGTGGGGTTTGCTTTCGGTGTGGTGAGCATGGGCACTTTTCTAGGAATTACCCCACGATTGCGTATCCCAGTCAGCCCTGTTATTATGATTGTGGAGTGTTTGGTCACTTTTCTAGAGAATTTCCCCGGTGAGGGATGGTTGAGCCCTCAGCTTTGACTACTCAGTCTAGAGTTAGATCTTATCAGACTGATGCCCCTCTTAGTGGGCTCGAGGTAGAAATTTCTAATATCCTTTCTCTAGGTTAGGCTTTTGCTACCTTCAGCTTGTGATAGTCCTTCTCGCATTGCGTTTGTATCCCTTTTGTCATTTATTTGCTTATATACTTACCTGGTACTTGTTTAGTTGATTTGCTACTTGAATTGTAGTATCTATTGTAACACCCCGGAACTTGATCCAGCTTTAAACTTAAGAAATCTGAAAATTCTGGACTTTCTGGGGATGATGGGTCCAAACCACGAACCGTGGTTTGAACCATGAGTCGTGGAATGGATCTGTGATTTAAGTCTGTCAGAATCAGTCTCTGGTATGAGAACCACGAATTGATTCCGTAGACCGTAGTTCAGTCTATGGCCTATCCAGTCAACTCGTGGAACCAGCCCTGAAGACTGACTGATTCCCAGGAACCATGAGTCAGGACTATGGACCGTGGTTTGAATTACGGGTCCGTCCTGTTGACTCATAGAACCTGATCAGAGGCCTGCCCAAACCCTTAGAAACTACGAATAGGTTCTATGAACCGTAATCCTTTCTACGGGTCAGTCCTATTGACCCGTAGAATGTCTTTTGCAGGTTGGTCGTTGGCTAGAAACCACGAGTGGGAACCACGGGTCATGGTTCAAACTATGACCCATAAAACCGACCCGTGATTCCTGAAGCTGGCCCCTTTTTATCAGCTTTTCTTAATTATTTCCCGAGGTATTTTAGTCATTATCCAATCTTTTAACTCCTAAATGAGGTCGTTTTGGCCATTCTTAGCATGATTTCTAACCCTATTAGCCTAAGTCCCTTCTCATTACCTCATTCATCTCCCAAAAAGGAAAAGAACTCTCTCAAGCTCAAGGTCTCAAGCTCCAAGTCCAAGTCTCCTAATCTTTTCAATTTCAAGTAGGTTAGCTTCAATCAAGGTATGTGGGTATTTAACAATGGGTTCCTTTCACCCTTGTGCCCAAAACCCCAAATTCCTATTTTGAATTTCATGAACTTTCAAATTAGGGTTCTTACCCAATTCTTATAGGTTTTACTATAAATTGCCTTCTCATAATTTTATTACGAAAGTACTACTAAATTGCATGATTTTGCATAGGTTTTTACATATGAACACCTATTTTGAATTGAAGGCTAATTATAGTAAATCCTACATGCATGGTTTGATTTAAGAAAAATTGGGAAATTGATAACATGTATTCTCATGAATTTTTTTCAAGGAAGTGCATGCCTAGTTCCTATGTTCTATGAAAATCTATGTTATTATGAAATTGAACTAGTGTCACGCAAATCTCTAAGTTATGAACTATTATGCAAGACAAGACACTCGATGTGCCATCAATGCTCATGAATCATTTTCTAAACCAAAGTTCATGAGTAGTATGAAGATCCGGGTTATGAACATGTTATGAACAAGTTTCGACATCTAGATATGTCACATGTATGTGAGCCTCATGTTATATGTATATATGTTTTGGGAGTGACCGAGTGAGAGTACCCTTAGTCCCAAAACTACGTGCCACTATAGGTGCCCTCTCTAACTTATGACAGGATCCTGGTATGACATGGTTATAACCTTGGCCGGTTAGGACAACCTTTTTCAATGTGGGTGCATGAAACTGGACTCCATGTAGCTCAGCATGGTTTATGTCGGTTAAGAGAAACTCCCCACATGATTATTTTCAAGTTATGAAGTGACATGATACTTTATTTGGAAAATAGGTTTTACTTCATATTTATGTCTTAAATCTCGATGAATTCTTATGCTATCTCTTATTTCAAAAGAGCTCATTTTAAGCATGTTTTAAGTATGTTTATCATGATTATGCATATCTCACTTACTCGGTACATCCTATAGTACTGACGCATATTTTGTGTTGCATCCTCTTAATGATGCAGATTCAGGTTCCCTCCCTTTGGTATGTGGCTAGTGACCGCAGGCCATATACAGTCAGTGTTGGTGAGTCCTCATTGTTTGAGGGCTAGTTATGACTCTAGTTTGTTTTGATTATTTACTTTCGTACTTTGAGTTAGTTAGAGTCTTGTCCTAGCAACTCCTTATGTGATGTATAGAGGCTTTCAGATATAGACGGTATTCGAGTCTTCTTCAAATCATGTTCTTTTGATTTTATCTTATGGATTGAGTTATCTAATTCGTATTATGCTTCCGCTATGCTTAATTGATGTCCCTGAGTTATGCTATGATCAAGGGTTAGCTTGGGGAACTTGTGGTCCCAGGTCTCGTGTTATGTCTAGGGGTAGCCTCGAAGCATGAAAAACTTAGTATCAGAGCCTCAGGTTCAAGATTCCTAAGATGTCTGAAAGCCGCATCGATTAGAATCTCTCTTATGGGTGTGAAGCGCGCCACACTTATGAAAGGGAAGCTATGAGATGTCTTAGAAAAACCTCACTTCTTTCATGATCACATTGTGCATTAGAGTTTGACTCTAATATCCCTCTAATCCTCTTCTTGTACGTTTTAGATCATGCCTCGATGTGCTATGTCTGACCGAGCCACTCGAAATGTTGCTCCTCCAGTTCTGGCCCTCGAGGTCACGAATGAGGAATTCAGGAACTCCATCCATTTGCTAGGCCAGACCTTGGCCTCTCAGTCCAACCATTCGGCTCCTATCCCAGTCCACCTCAAGGTGGGCTAGCAGCCTGGGTTCATGATTTTGTCTGAATGAACCCACCTAAATTTTAGGGTTCGAAGGTGAGTGAGGACCCACTTAGATTTATTGATGAAGTGAAGAAAATCTTTGATGTTATGCAAGTGGGTGATGTTGATTGTGTGGAGATAGCGTCCTATCAACTCAATGATATAGCCCATATCTGGTTCACGCAATGGAAGGAAGCTAGAGCTAGGGACGTGGTCCCTATGACTTAGGAGTGTTTCGAGAAAGCCTTCCTTGACCGGTTCTTTCCCTGAGAGTTGAGGCAAGCGAAGATTGAAGAGTTTGTGAACTTGAGACAGGGGTCGATGTTAGTCCAAGAGTACAGTTTGAAGTTTACTCAGTTATCAAGGTATTCCCATTTTATGGTAGCGGACCCGCATGACCAAATGAGTAAGTTTATCTATGGGGTTTCAGATATGGTGAAGAAGGAGTGCAGGTCTGCTATGATGTTGAGTGATATGAACATGTCCAGACTCATTCTCACCAGATCGAAGGGGACAAGCTTAGGGAGATGGCTAGAGAGAACAAGAGAGTTAGGTCCAAGAGTTCAGGTTTTAGCCATCAGAGGTCAGGTGGCGAGCACCGCTCCTCATTTCAGAAAAAGTCATCAGGACCTGTCCATTCTTCTGCTAGTGCTCCTATCCAAGCCCCGAGGCCCCATCATGATCAGACTGGTAGAGGATCTGGGTCTTATTCGTAGTCTTAGAGGAGTGTTGCTAGAGTACCATCCCATTCCATTTGCAGTAAGTGTGGGAAGAATCACCCAGGAGAGTGTCGTGCGGGAATGGGAGCATGCTTTGGGTGTGTACAGGCTAGACACATGATTAGAGATTTCCCTTCGGCTAAGAAGGGGCAGAGAGGTGGTAGGACCCAGTCTGCTCCAGCAGCCCCAGGAGGTCGACCAGCCCAGCAGGGCATAACTTTTAGTCCTGGTGGTCAGAGCCAGAATTGCCTTTATTCTATGTCCTCTCGTTAGGACCAGGAGGGTTCCCCAGATATTGTAATGGGTTTGTTGAAAGTCTTCTCTTTTGATGTATATGCTTTGTTGGACCCTGTTGCCTCCTTATCTTTTGAGACCCCTTATGTAGCATGCAAATTCGAAATTTGTCCTAAATTGCTTTTAGAACCTTTTAGTATTTCTACTCCTATTGGTGAGTCAGTCCTAGCCAAGAGAATCTACCGAAATTGCCCTATCTCAGTCCTTCATAGAGTCACTTCAACAGATTTAGTAGAGTTGGAGATGACTAATTATGATGTTATTCTTTGTATGGATTGGTTGCATACGTGTTATGCTTCGATTGATTGTCGTACTCGGGTTGTCAGTTTCAAGTTTCCAAATGAACCCATCTTAGAATTGCAAGGTAGTCTTCCTTCTAGGAAGGGTCATTTCATATCTTATCTTAAGGCTAGGAAGATAATTTTTAAGGGTTATATTTAGCATATAGTTTGGGTTATGGACACGGAGTCCAGAATCCCATCCCTTCAGTCTATTCCTGTTGTGAATGAGTTCGCAGAAGTGTTTCCCAAGGATTTGCCCGGAGTCCTTCCCGAGCAGGAAAATCTACTTTGGAATAGATCTTCTTCCAGATACGAATCCTATCTCTATTTTTCCCTATAGAATGGCCCCTACGGAACTTAAAGAGTTAAAGGATCAGTTGAAGGATCTCCTTGATAAGGGTTTCATTAGGCCTAGCATTTCCTCATGGGGTGCTCCAGTCTTATTCGTGCGAAAGAAAGATGGTTCCCTCAGAATGTGTGTTGACTACCGTCAGTTGAACAAGGTCACAATTAAGAATAAGTATCCAATTCCTAGGATTGATGACTTGTTCGATCAGCTTCAAGGTTCTAGTTTCTTCTCCAAAATTGACCTTAGATTGGGTTATCATCATCTTCGTGTTAGAGAGTATGATATTCTGAAGGCAGCCTTCAGGACTCGGTATGGTCATTATGAATTTGTTGTGATGTGTTTTGGTCTAACGAATGCTCCTGCAGCTTTTATGGATTTGATGAACCGTGTGTTCAAGCAGTATTTGGATATATTTGTGATTATTTTCATTGATGATATCCTTATCTACTCTCAGAGTGAGGAAGAGCATGCAGACTATTTAGGAGTTGTGTTACAAACTCTCAAGGACTGGCAGTTATTTGCTAAGTTTAGCAAGTGTGAGTTTTTGATGCAGTCTGTTGCTTTTCTGGGTCATATTATAACTAGGGATAGTATTCGAGTTGATTCTCAAAAGATAGAGGCAGTAAAGAACTAGCCTAGACCCACTTCCCCATCTGATATTAGAAGCTTTTTGGGTTTAGCTGGTTACTATAGAAGGTTTGTGGAAGGGTTTTCTTCCATCGCTACCCCTTTGACTCGATTGACTCAGAAAAAGGTAAAATTTCAGTGGTCTGATTTGTGTGAGAAGAACTTTCAAGAATTGAAGACTAGATTGACCACAGCTCTAGTGTTGGCGCTACCTGAGGGCCTAGATGATTTTGTTGTGTATTGTGATGCTTCGAGGATTGGTTTGGGTTGTGTTTTAATGCAACGTGGAAAAGTGATTGCTTATGCTTTGAGGCAGCTTAAGACCCATGAGAAGAACTACCCTACTCATGATCTTGAGTTAGCAGTCGTGGTCTTTGCTTTGATGATTTGGAGACATTACTTGTATGTGGTGTATGTGAATGTGTTCACCGATCATAAGAGTCTTCAGTATGTGTTCACTTAGAAGGAATTGAATCTGTGACAAAGAAGATGGCTTGAGCTTCTTAAGGATTATGACATGAGTGTGCTTTACCATCTAGGTAAGGACAATGTTGTGGCGGATGCACTTAGTAGATTGTTTATGGGTAGTGTGTCTTCAGTCAAAGACGGGAAGAAGGAATTGATTAAGGAGGTTCATAGGCTATCTCGGTTGGTAGTTTGCCTTATGGACTCGACAGAAGTTGGTGTTATTGTTCAGAATGGTTTCGAATAATCTTTGGTAGCTGAAGTGAAAGCAAAGCAAGATAGTGATCCTATTTTACTTAAGCTAAAGGGTAGAGTCCATCAACAAAGAGTTGATGTTTTCTCCCAAGGGGGAGATAGTGTGCTTCAGTATCAGGGTCGATTATGTGTGCCAGATGTAGAGGGGTTGCGACAACAGATTTTGACTGAGGCTCATAGTTCCAGATATTCCATTCACCCCGGTGCCACTAAGATATACCGTGATCTACAGGAAGTCTATTGGTGGAATGGTATGAAGAAGGACATAGCCGATTTTGTGGCTAAGTGTCCGAACTGTCAGCAAGTGAAGTTAGAGCATCAGCAATTGGGTGGCATGATTCAGGATATTGACCTTACTACTTGGAAGTGGGAAGCAATCAATATGGACTTCATTATAGCTTTGCCTCGTACTCGAAGGCAACATGACTCCATTTGGGTGATTGTTGACCAGATGACAAAGTCATCCAATTTCTTGGCTGTTAAGACTACGGATTCAGCAGACGATTATGCCAGACTCTACATCTGGGAGATAGTTTGATTGCATGGTGTTCCTTTATCCATCATTTCATATAGGGGTACTCAATTTACTTCTCAGTTTTGTAAGTCATTTCAGAGAGGTCTTGGTACCTAGATGAAGCTTAGCACAGCTTTTCACCCCCTGAGAGATGGCCAGGTAGAGTGTACTATTCAGACTTTGGAGGATATGTTGAGAGCTTGTATGATTGACTTCAAAGGAAATTGGGATGATCACTTACCTCTTATCGAGTTTTCCTACAACAACAGCTTTCACTCTAGCATCCAGATGGCTCTTTATGAGGCACTTTATGGCTAGAGGTGTAGATCTCCTATTGGTTGGTTTGAGGTAGGTGAGGCAGCTTTGATTGGTCCTAATTTGGTTCATGATACTATGGATAAAGTTCATCTCATTAGGGAAAGGTTGAAGACCGCTCAAAGTCAACAGAAATCATATGCGGATGTGAGGAGAAGAGAGTTAGAATTTGAAGTTGATGATTGGGTTTTTTCTAAAAGTGTCGCCATGAAGGGTGTGATGAGATTTGGCAAAAAGGGGAAGCTTAGTCCCCATTTTGTAGGTCCTTATCAGACTCTAAGGAGAGTTGGTAGCATTTCTTATGAGTTGGATTTGCCAACAGAATTAGAAGCGGTTCATCCAGTTTTCCATGTTTCTTTGTTGAAAAAGAGTGTTGGTGATCTGACCTTGATTGTTCCTTTGGAGGATGTAGGTGTGAAGGATAGTCTCACCTATGAGGAGGTTCCCCGTGGAGATTCTTGATCATCAGATTTGGAGGTTGAGGAACAAAGAAGTCACTTCGGTAAAAATTCTTAGGAGAATACAACTTGTTGAAGGAGCTACTTGGGAAGCAGAATCAGCCATGAAAGCCAAGTACCCTCATCTCTTTCCTTCCAATTTCGTTCCAGCTTGAGGTAATAGTTCCCTCCTTAGTATGTTCTTTCGATCCTATTCCATCAGTTACTCTCATGATCCTAGCATGCATTCATCTTTTCAAAGTTGACTCAATCACGTTTTAAGTTGAAGAGTTCAGTTTTCATGTTTATTCCTTGATTTCCATGTTATGTTGTTGGGTATTTTCTCTTCAGTTTTCCCTTGCTTAGTCCTCATTTGAGGATGAATGATCCCAAGGGGGAGATATTGTAACACCTCGGAACTTGATCCAGCTTTAAACTAAAGAAATCTGAAAAATTCTGGACTTTCCAGGGATGACGGGTCCAAACCATTGACCGTGGTTTGAACCATGAGTCATGGAGTGGATCCGTGGTTGAAGTCTGTCAGAATCAGTCTCTGGTCTGAGAACCACGAGATGATTCTACGGATCGTAGTTCAGTCTATAGCCCATCCTGTCAACTCATGGAACCAGCCCTGAGGACTGACTGATTCCCAGGAACCACCAGTCAGGACTACGGATTATGGTTTGAATTACGGGTTTGTCCTGTTGACTCGTGGAACCTGATCAAAGGCCTGCCAAAACCCTTATAAATGACGAAAAGGTTCTACGAACCATAATCCTTTCTACGGGTCCATATTCTTGATCCATAGAATATCTTCTGCAGGTTGGTCGTTGGCCAGGAACCACGGGTTGTGGTTCAAACTACAACCCATAGAATCGACCTGTGATTTTTGAAGCCGACCCCTTTTTATCAGCTTTTCTTAATTATTTTCCAGGGGTATTTTAGTCATTACCCACTCTTTTAACTCCTAAGTGAGGTCATTTTGGCCATTCTTAGCATGATTTCTAACCCTATTAGCCTATGTCCCTTATCATTACCTCATTCATCTACCAAAAAGGAAAAGAACTCTCTCAAGCTCAAGGTCTCAAGCTCCAAGTTCAAGTCTCCTAATCTTTTCAATTTCAAGTGGGTTAGCTTCAATCAAGGTATATGGGTATTTACCAATGGGTTCCTTTCACCCTTGTACCCAAAACCCCAAATTCCTAGTTTGAATTTCATGAACTTTTAAATTAGGGTTCTTACCCAATTCTTATGGGTTTTGCTATAAATTGCATTTTCATTATTTTATTATGAAAGTAATACTAAATTGAATGATTTTGCATGGGTTTTTACATATGAACTCCTATTTTGAATTTAAGGCTAATTATGGTAAATTCTACATACATGGTTTGATTTAAGAAAAAATAGGAAATTGATAACATATAGTCTCATGAATTTTTTTCAAGCAAATGCATGCCTAGTTCTTATGTTCTATGAAAATATATGTTATTATGAAATTGAACTAGTTCCATGCAAATCTCTAAGTTATGAACTATTATGCAAGACAAGATACCTGATGTGCCATCAATGCTCATGAATCATTTTCTAAACCAAGGTTCGTGAGTAGTATGAAGATCTGGGTTATGAACATGTTATTAATAAATTTTGACATCTAGATATGTCACATGTATGTGAGCCTCATGTTATATATATATATATATATATATATATATGTTTTGGGAGTAGTATTTAGCATCGAGTTGGACCGGGTGAGAGTACCCTTAGTCCCAGAACTACGTGCCATTGTCGGTGCCCTCTATGGCTTATGACAGAATTCTGGTATGACATGGTTCTAACCTTGGCTAGTTAGGACAACCTTTTTCAGTATGGGTGCATGACACTAGACTCCATGTAGCTCGGCATGGTTTATGTCGGTTAAGAGAAACTCCCCACATGATTATTTTCAAGTTATGAAGTGACATGATACTTTATTTTGAAAATTGGTTTTACTTCATGTTTATGTCTTAAATATCGATGAATTCTTATGCTATCTCTTTTTTTAAAGAGATCATTTTAAGCATGTTTTAAGTATGTTTTATCATGATTATGCATATCTCACATACTCGGTACATCCTATAGTACTGACGCATATTGTGCGCTGCATCCTCTTGATGATACAGATTCAGGTTCCCTCCCTCTAGCACGTGGCTAGTGACCGCAGGCCGTATCTAGTTAGTATTGGTGAGTCCTCATTGTTCAAGGGCTAGTTATGACTCTAGTTTATTTTGATTATTTACTTTTGTACTTTGAGTTAGCTAGGGTCTTGTCCTAGCAACTTCTTATGTCATGTGTAGAGGCTTTCAGATATAGACGGTATTCAGGTCTTCTTCGAATCATGTTCTTTTGATTTTATCTTATGGATTGAGTTATCTAATTCGTATTATGCTTTTGCTATGCTTAATTGATATACCTGAGTTATGCTATGAACAAGGGTTAGCTTGGGGCACTTATGGTCCCAGGTCACATTGTACGTCTAAGGGGTAGCTTCGGGGCGTGACATCTATACATTGTTTTCTTGATAGTTTATTCCTTAGTAGTGGATGGGGGTGAGTTATCCTTGATAGGTGTTTACCCAGAATTGTAGCTCATGGGTAGTTCTTGTTAGTCTTCTTTCTGGTTGGGTTTGTTTCCTATTCCGTTGTGGCCCTAGACTTGTGTTAAGTCCTCCTTGTTAAGCATTCTTAGACAATTGTAACCTAGGTGGTTGTCTAGCCTTTTCTAGAAGTTCTTGTGTTAGTTTGGTGTTACCGGTGGTTGTGCGGAAGTTTAAGCTTTGTCTTAAGTTGAGAGGTGTTGGTTATGCTAGCGTGCATAGATTGGTCTTGTTTTTTAGGTGATTAGTATTGACTCTCTTTATTTGGTTGTTTTAGGAGGTTGGCAGGTATGTGGGTTATTCCCATAGTCCCCCTCAGTTTCTTTTTCGGTTGGGTTATCTTATTATTTCCTTGGTTCCAGTTGGAGTGATTTTCGATCGTAGTTCTCTGGCTGAGTTTTGACTACGGAATTGTGGCTAAGTGTGCCAGTAAGAGTTGTAGAAGCTAAGGGAAAAACTCCAGAGTCTGCTGAGAAAGAATTTGTAGAATTAGTGTATCCTTGGAAGGGTTTCGTTTGGTTTGCAAAAGAAAGGTGATGACTCCTTGCTTGTGCTTGTGTGTTATTGTAGCTGACTGAGGTGACAACTAAGAGATGGATTTGGGTTGTGTGTTGGTGATGTGATTTGACCGTCTACATATTGCAATGGCTTTTCCTTTGATTGGTTTGAGTTTTCAATAGCATCTACAGATTGGGCAAATTGTGTATTCATAGCCTAGTTGGCTTCAGCTCTATTAACATTTTTCGATGGTGGATGAGTCTACTTATGGGTTTCGACAAGGGCATTAATCAGCAATTGAGGTTGAGTTTCAGAATTGTGGGTTGGCAAACTACTCTAGATGGTTCGTGGTTGGTTCATCTCAGTTACAGCTTCTTGGGTTGGAAGGCAATGAGTTCAGACAACTTAGCTTCCCTATTTCAGTTATGCGGTGATAGTTGGCCTTGGACACCTAGTCCTTGTCTAACCTTTGAGTTAAACTGGACATTCCAGATTTCAGTGGTGTTCTAGATAGTACGAGATTCCTTCTACCAAGTTTGGACAGACTCGTCAGTGTAAGTTTGAGATTTAGCAGTGGTGTATGCTTTATGTGATCAGGTTGTGCGGGTTGAGGCTAGCGAGGCTATTTTGAGTTCTAATAATGTTTAGAGACTTGTGGTCACCATTCATTTATTGAGAGTTTGAAAGCTTGTTTAGTTGATTCCTCTAGGGTTTCCTTTTATGTGGGGTCCAGTGTTGGTTAGACTCGGCCATTGTGGACTAGTAGTTCGGTATGTTGTATGCGTCAGGATGGTTGGTTTGTGTACAGATATAGTAGACGAAATGGTTTTGAACCAAAGGGGTGAGTTGAGGGTACATGCAGAAATTCTATATCTAGATGGCGACTTTGAACCCTAGGCACCTCTTCTTTTTGCCTTCAGGGTGTTTTGACTTGATATTCATAGCATGGTGGACTTTCTCCGAAGGTGAAATAAGTAAGGCAATTTCAAATACGAATGGCATCTGAGTATTGGGAGTAGCAGCAGTACTTTCTAGAGTTTGGAGCTTTGTGATAGTTACAGACTTTGTGGTAGGCTTACTATACTACTCACAGGATTTGGGTTTTGGTTTGGGGTCTGTCGGGCAGGGTGCCCTGGTTCTTTCGCTTCCAGTTGATTCAGACTTGGCACGGTTCAACGGGGTTGGCTTTTCTCTACAGTTTAGAAGTTCTCTGTCAACACGAGGTATTTATATATGCCTTTCCTAACTTTGGTGTGCGGGCTTCAGTCGGGTTCAGATGGTTTGTTTAGTTGGGTTTAGTTATAGAGTTTGATGTTAGCAAAAGTTTCCTCCCATTGGTTGATGGTCAGTCAGGACAGGTAACTCCAGTTTTTGGTGATATGTTATGGGTTGTTATCTTGGATGGCAAAGGCTAGTAGACTATAGCTTGGCTTGGAAGGAGTTTAAGCAAAAAGGGTGACTTTGTTCGTGATAAAATACAAGTGAGAACTATAGATCTCCAGTGTGTCAGTTGATGCTTAGAGGGTTGTTTAAGTGTTTGACTTGTATAAAGCTTCTTGTTCATGGTGAAAAAGGGTTCAGTTCAGAATAATTGGATTTTTTACAGATCAGAGGGTTCATGAGTTAGAGTTTTGGTTGCTTTCTTTGTTTCTTTTCTATTGGGTGTCTTCCGGTTGAGGAGGCTACTCGGGTTGTCCGAGAGAGTAGTACGGGCTTCATATCCGCTGTTCTTTTAATCTCTAGTCTTTCCTTCTTTCCTGACTTTCAGGGATGAAAGTCTTTTTAGTAGTGGATGATGTAATGACCCTTCTAGTCATTTACACGTGTTTGCCTTTATCGTACTGTTAGAGATTACCTCTAGCGGGTCTAAGTCATTTATGGCTTACTGGGACCGGTAATCCGGTGCTCGGGCCGTATATTTGGTCTTTTTGGCCGTTCCTTGTTTTAGATCTTAAGCTTTAGAAATCATTGATTTCGGTCAACATTCTTAGTGAACGTGCTTGGAATTGAGTTCCGACAATTCCATTAGCTCCGAAGCGTGGACTTTGGTCTAGTAGGACCTTCAGTCGAGATCTGAGAGCTCTTCAACTTGGAATTCTCTCTTGTTTTATGTTTTCAGGCCAATTGGGCTTGTTTGGTTGACTTGGGTCAACATTCAAAGAAGAAGACCTCGGATGGAAATTCCATCAGCACTGTTAGCTCTGGAATGTCGTGTTTGTGTTAGGTAGTTGGTTGGTTCGGGTCCTGGGTGACCCAGGATCATTTCAGATGTTTGGTTGGCATTATCTAGTGTTGACTTGGGTCAACATTCCTCCAAGACGACCTCATATGGAAGTTTCATTGATTTTGTTGAGTCCGAAACGTCATTTCCACTCTAATAGCACTATTAGTTTTTGAGTATCGAGTTCTGATTGTGCCCGGAATGCCGCGTAGAAGTTTTTGGTTGTTGCTGGTTTTTCTTCTTCTAGTGGTCTTCAGCGCGATCGCGCTCCTATAGCATGATATTGCTAGTCTGTGATTTTCCCTTCAGTGTGATCACTCTTCTGTAGCGCGATAACGCTGGTCTGAGATCCTTCCTTCAGCGCGATCACGCTCTTTTAGCACGATAGCGCTGACCAGCGACCAGCAACTATATTATTCTTTAGCCTTTGATTTTCTATCCTTTTTTCCCCATTTTCCCAACTCTAAATTGAAATTACCATTGCTTCTTATTTGTGGTGCAAGAGGGTTCAGTTAAGAATAAAAGGGTTTTACGGATCAGCGGGTTCATGAGTTAGTGTATTGGTTGTTAGCTTTTTTGGTAAACTTGGTTATGGTCTCAAAGATTTGAGTTGTGTGTGTTGGACGTGTTGCTTCTCTTATTTTGGTGTTGTGTCGGTGCTTTCCGATTGAGATTCTTGAGGTTCAATTTGGGTTGGCAGGTCTTTGGAGTATTCAAGTTTGAGTTTGAAATCTAGCTTGGCTAGTAAGAAGTTTAGTCTTGGTTGCTTTCTTTGGTTCTTTTTTGTTGGGTGTCATCCGGTCGAGGAGGCCTGTAATGACCCTTTCAGTTATTTATGTGTGTTTGCCTTTCTTATACCGTTAGAGCTTGCCTGTAGCGGCCCCAAGCCATTTATGGCTTGTTGGGACTGGTAGTCCGGTGCTCGGGCCGTCTATTTGGTCTTTTTGGTCGTTCCTTGTCTTAGGGCTTAAGCTTTTGAAATCATTGACTTCGGTCAACATTCTTAGTGAACGTGCTCCGAATTGAATTCTGACAGTTTTGTTAGCTTCGGAGCGTGGACTTTGGTCTAGTGGGATCCTTGGTTAGGATCCGAGAGCTTTTCAGCTTGGAATTCTCTCTCATTCTGTGTTTTTAAGCTAGTTGGGCTTGTTTGGTTGACTTTGGTCAATATTTGGAGAAGAAGGCCTCGGATGGAAATTTTGTCAGCACTGTTAGTTCCGGGATGTCGAGTTTAGGCTAGAGGGATCATTGGTTCGGGGCCGGAGGCTTTCAGACTTGTTTTTGGCCTTTGAGTTCCATTTTGGAAATAGTTGGCTAAAGGTTGGTTTTGGGCATGGGGCCCTCTTTTTCATTAAATAAACCTCTGATGTGATTTTCGTCGATTCCATTTGATTTGAAATGTCGTTTCTAGTCAGATAGTTCTAGTCATTTGTGTCTGTGGGACCATGGATGAATCCTGAGGACCATTCGAACTTTTAAGCTTAGCTGAGTTTTGTTGTACCTATTGGGTCTGCTTTTGCAGACATTTGAATGCATTTGCGGCTACTGCATTTGCGGTGATCCGCCATATTTATGGTGTTTGGCCGATGGGGCGAGTTCCGCATTTGCGGTGCTTGGCCGCATTTGTGGCTACCGCATTTGCGGTGAATTCTCCACAATTGCGGATGTCACTATTCCTTCGTGCCTCCGCAATTGCGATGGAAATGCCGCAATTGCGAAATCTGCTGGCAATGTTTTAAATGAAATATTATTCTTTATTTCCCCATTTCTCACCTCGTTGCTCACTTGATAAAAGCTCCTAAATACGAAATTCCCCAGTTTTGTCCAGCAATCTCCTCGGGGTAATCTCACCATATCTCTGTGGGTATCCTCCGTCACTAAATTAGTGAGTCTTCTTCATCCCCAACTTGCCTTGTCCATTGCATGTTCATATTGCATTTATAGACCTACAGCATGGAAAGGAAAGGTTTTCGAGGCTTTTGGTTTGAAACTTGAGGGTTTTGTGATATTCATGGATTTCAGATTTTAAAGGAGCTTTACTGGTTTTTTAACACTGGTTTTGGAATGGAAAGGGATAACACTACTTTCATGCTGGTCCAAGGGTTATTCCTGGATCTTTAATCCACTATACCTATTTTTTATATGCATAGTCCGATGAGGTATTTTTGGGCTAATACTATTATGCACTCTTATGTGCCTATATTTATATACATAGTCCGATAAGGTATTTCTGGGCCAATACTATTATGCACTCTTATATGCCTATTTTTATACGCATAGTCTGCTAAGGTATTTCTGGGCTTATACAATTTATATATATATGCATAGTCTGATGAGGTATTTCTGGGCTTATACTATTCATATATATACGCATAGTCTGATGAGGTATTTTTGGGCTTATACTATTCATATATATACGCATAGTTTGATGAGGTATTTTTAGGCTTATACTATTCATATATATACGCATAGTCTGATGAGGTATTTTTGGGCTTATATCATCATGCACTCATACATCACATCATATCCCATCGCATTGCATTGGTTTGAGTGCACTTGGATTGTTGGTTTCCTGGATTGATTCTGTTATTTGTTCCTTCTTGTTGGTTTGATTTGTTCCCTTTTTTGGTTTTATAACTAGATTTAGGTGGATCCCTATATTTTTGCTTACTTTCCTGTAATGTATTACTTATATATTGTCTCTCTGCGCTCGGTCGGCCTATGATACCTACTGAGTACCCATTTCTTGGTGCTCATACTACACTTCTGCATCTTTTTAGTGCAGTTACTAGTTGCGTTTTTGCCATTGGTCGCGTTGGAGACTCGTTCAGCTTTTGGGGATATCCGAGACTAGGGTGAGCACTTGACGATCGAGGCCTGACTATATCTCATCATTTGTACTATTACTCTTGTATATTCGGAGACAGTTGTACTTATCTTTTGTTACTTCTAGCACTTGTATTCTATTAAAATCTTTTGTACTGTCGATACCAGGTCTTGGGGTTGGTGTAGTTTCTTTATGTATATATATTTCGGGTTATTGCTTCTGCTTTGTCCTATCTTTACTTTATGCTTCTGCTTATTTCAGCTTATTGTGCGTATTGGTTAGGTAGTAGCCCATTACTAACTGTTCTGTGCTACGGGGATTGGTTCACCTACTGGGGGGTTGTAGGTGCCATCATGACCTTAGAAATTGGGTCATGACAAGGCCACCCGATTTGTCTGAGGGAGTAGTGCGGGCTTTCTATCCGTTGTTCTTTTAATCTCTAGTCTTTCTTTCTTTCCTGACTTTTGGGGAAGAAAGTCTTTTTAGTAGTGGATGATGTAATGACCCTTCCGGTCATTTACGCGTGTTTTCCTTTTTCATACTGTTAGAGCTTGTCTCTAGCGGCCTCAAGTCATTTATGGCTTGCGCGGACCGGTAGTTCGGTGCTCGGGCCGTTTGTTTGGTCTTTTTGGCCGTTCCTTGTTTTAGAGCTTTAGGCTTTTGAAATCATTGACTTCAGTCAACATTCTTGGCGAACATGCTCGGAATCAAATTTTGACAGTTCCGTTAGCTCTGGAGCGTGGACTTTGGTCTAGTGGGACATTTGGTCGGGATCCAGGAGCTTTTTAGCTTGGAATTCTCTCTCGTTCTATGTTTTCAAGCCAGTTGGGCTTGTATGGTTGTCTTTGGTCAATATTTGGAGAAGACAGCCTCCGATGGAAATTTCATCAGCGTTGTTAGCTCCAAAATGTCAAGTTTGTGTTAGTGGGCTGGTTGGTTCGAGTTCCGGGTGAGACGGGCTAATTTCGAGTGTTGGGTTGGCATTAGCTAGTGTTGACTGGTTTTTGAGTATCGAGTTTTGATTGTGCCCGAAATACCCCATGGAGCTTTAGAGAGTTGTAGATTTTCTGTTGTAGGGCTGCCTTCAGCGCGATCACGCCAGCCCAGCGTGATAGCGCCGAAGCGCCTGCTGCCTGCCTGCGTGATTGCGTCGGGCCAGTGCGATGGCGCCTCAGTTCCTTCCCTCCCTCTAGCGCGATGGCACTGTTTTAGCATGTTGGCGCTGACCAAATTTCCAGCTGTCTATATTGCTTGGCCTTTGATTTTCCAGCATTGTTTTCCCCACTTTCCCAACTCTAAATTGTAAATCCTCTCTACCAAAGTGTTCTATTTTTGTCCTAAGCTTGGGGAATTCATAGTATTGTGGGAAAAATCTTGCTCCCTTGTTAGTTGGTAAGCTCTTCTTCCCCAAGTTACCTTCCTCCTCCATTGTTATAAACCTCTATTATTGCTATTTCTCAAAGCTTGGAAACTCCTTGAAGAATCTGCCATCTTGAGCTTTGCATATTTGTGGGATCGGAATTTTCACCTCCTTAGCTTGTTCCTCTCCTTGTGGTAAGTATCTTTTGATTAATTTCCGAATTTCATTCTCGAATCTTCCCTCTTTATTTTCCTTTTTTATGGGTTGTTTTGTGTTATTTTCCTTGGCAAAATTCGCTCAAATTTTGAGCAAGCTCTCCCGGGATTATAAGGAACACATGGGTGTTTTTTGTTTCTGATTTTAGGTTGCAGGGCCCACAGGCTCGTTTATGGCTCGGATTTGGACCCGGTTATGTTTATGGCATTATGGGTATCGTTAGTATTTTATTGATGTTTAGATTATTGTATTGATAGTGGTATCGCGATTTGGAGTTCTCTAGAGTAGTTCAAGCCTGGACGATGTCGTCCCTACAGCTATTCATCGGACGACAGGTAGGTTATGTCTTTCCCTACCTAGACTCTGCGTATATAGGCTATAACTGCATTAATTAGTATCCTTCGGTGGGTTGTATTAGGTTGGTACCCCAGACCTTGTCTGCCTTTCTATCTGCTTATTTCATATATTATTTATATTATTCGTGTAGTATCATATATTACCCTTGTTGTCCTGTGCAGCCTTGTATCGACTCTGGAACATAGATGGTGGGTTACTTGGGAATATCTGCGAGTCCCGGACATAGAGCTTTTAGTTTAGGCTGGTTATGTCTGCTGTAGAGCTGTTGAGCCTGTGCAGGGACGATAGGAATGTTTGTGAGTCGTTTGGGCTACTCTATTGTTTGCGAGCATATCATAAATGAAAAAAGGTTTTCCCAGCATGTTTTACTACTGATTTGGCTTCAGGGCCGCTATAATCGATTTTCTAAACCTTGCATGGCCCCGAGGGGCCATTTTTGGTAATGTGACTTCAAAAGGGTTTTGAAACTGGATTTTATGAAACCCCTCGGAGTAGAGAGGATATTATGATGATTTGATTACTGGTTTTCCTACTGATACTAGGCTCGCTTGGGCAGAGCACTAGACTTAATTTCCTACTGATACTAGGCTTGGCTGCGCAAGGCACTAGACTTGATTTCTACTGGTTAAGACCCGAATATACTTCAGGCACCCTTTGAGAGGGTCTTTTGAGATTACTACTACTGATTTAGACCCGGGTCGAAGCTAGGCATGTACTATGAGATTCTGAGTTTGGAGCTACACTTGAGATTGCATGATTTTGTATGTGGTCGAGGGGTAGACCTCCATGGACCCCTGTCGTTCCTGGTCCACAGGCTACGGGCCAACACAACGTTCCATAAGGGAGTGTATGACGTAGGAGAGGTACACGGGAAAGAGCCTTCCATAGATCCTGCCTCTATTGGGACTTATAGGTACCGGAGGGGGTAACATACGGGGAACTATTACATCAGATTCATCATAATGCATGCATATTTCACTTGGCTGTGTGTTCAGTGTACGCTTCAATTGTATGGGCGGTCGGAGGGTTTGTTTTCACTTGATTGCATTCCTCGGTTGTATGGGCGACCGTTGGGACTGTAGGTAGATTATTACTCCTGTCATTTTATAGATCTTGTCATGGCCCTTGGTTCTTGGTGGATTGGTAAGTTTTGGCTTGTTGAGGCTCCAGGTTTTGGGCTTGATTATTTTGGGGCTAGTGAGTCCTATATCTTTGAGGCTCCGTCGTGTGTCCTCCTGAGCGGTTGTGATTTATCGGAAGTTGTTCCTTATCTTGATTCTGAGAAGAACTCTTGGTTCTGGTGGTTTAGTTATTCCATTCTAGGTTGTAAATTGTGAGATGGATCCCGGTTCATGCTTATCTTGAGAGTTGGTGTTTTATTATGTTTTCGTTACTTTTATGGCTTCTAGTTGATTTTGGTGGGTTGCTTTCCTTCTTTCCCTTCTTACTTGAGGTTACCGGTATACCGCAACATTCCTGATTCTTTCTCTCTTTATTTATACTATTGTTGCAAGGATCCTAGGTGCGTCCCTCTTTCTTACACCTGTGTTCTGTGTATATTTGTTTTCGTGCTAGCATTGTTTGTTCATAACTCTTGGTTGTCTGTTCTCTGTGCTAGTTCCTTGTGCTTCCTCTATTGTTCTCTGTGACAACTTTCTTGCTATCAGCTATATTACTATTTTTATATCTTATATGCGCTCAGTCGATCGATGATGCCTACTAGGTACCCGTTGCTTAGCAATTGGTGCTCATACTACACTTCTGCATCTTTTTGGTGCAGATACTAGTTGAGCTTTCATCGTTGATCACGTTGGAGACTCGTGCAGCTTTTGGATCTTCGAGACTAGGGTGACCGCTTGACGGTCGGGGATTGTCTACATCTCATCTGTTGTAGTGTTACTCTTGTATCTATATTCGGAGAGAGTTGTACTTATCCTTTTGTTACTTTTAGCAATTGTATTCTATTAGAAGCTTCTGTACAAACGATACCAAGTCTTGGGGTTAGTGTAGTATCATTTGTAGGTATATTTCGGGTTGTTGCTTTCGCGTTGTCTTATCTTTATTTCTACTTTAGCTTATTTCTGTTCATTGTGCGTATTGGTTAAGTAGCAGCCCATTACTAACCATTCCGAGCTACGGGAATTGGTTCACCTACTGTGGGGTTGTAGGTGCCATCATGACCTGAGAAATCGAGTCATGAAAGCTTCTATAGCGCGATAGCGCTGGTCTGTTTTATTCCCTTTAGCTCGATCGCGCTCCCGTAGCGCTATAGCGCTGGTCTGGGATCCTTCCTTCAGCGCGATCGCGCTCCTTTAGCACGATAGCGCTGACCATCGACCAGCAGCTATATAATTATTTGGCCTTCAATTTTCCAGCACTGTTTTCCCTATTTTCCCAACTCTAAATTGTAAATCCTCTCAACCAAAGTGTTATATTTTGTCCTAAGCTTGGGGAATTCATAGTATTGTGGAAAAAATCTTGCTCCCTTGATTATTTGGTAAGTCCTTTCTTCCCCAAGTTTGTTCCTCCATTGTTGAAGGACCTCCATTATTGTTATTTCAAAGCTTGGAAACCCATTGAAGAATCTGCCCTCTTGAGCTTTGCATGATCGTGGGTCCGGAGTTTTCACCTCCTTAGCTTGTCTTCTCGTTGTGGTAAGTATCTTTTGTTTAATTTCCGGATTAATTCCTTGAAATTCCACCTTTAATTCTTGACTTGAGTAGGCTGATTTGAGCCCTAATTGTTATCCATTTCCGCTCAAATTTTGGGCATGTACTCCCGGGATGGTAAGGAACAAATGTGGTATTTTTTGTTTCTGGTTTCAGGTTGCAGGGCCCACGGGCCTGTTTGTGACCCGAATTTTGACCCAGCTATTATTATAGCAATATGGGTATCATTAGTCTTGTTTTGACATATAGATTATTGTATTGATACTGGTTTCACGATTTAGAGCTTCTCGGAGTAGTTTGAGCCTAGACGACGCCGTCCCCACAGATATTCGTCGGACGACAGGTAGGTTATGGCTTTCCCTACCTAGACTCTGCATATATAGGCTATAACTGCATTAATTAGTATCCTTGGGTGGGTTGTTTTAGGTTGTACCCCAGACCTTGTCTGCCATTCTGTCCGCTTATTTCATATGTTGTTTGTAGTATTCGCGTAGTATCATATATTACCATTGTGGTCATGTGCGGCCTTGTATTGACTCTGGGACATAGATGGTAGGTTAACTAGGAATTTTTGTGAGTCCCGAACAGAGAGATATCCTTTTAGGCTAGTTATGAATGTTGTAGAGCTATTGAGCTTGTGCAGGGTCGATAGGAATGTTTGTGAGCCATTTTGGGCTACCCTATTGTTTGCGAGCATATCATACATGAAAAAGGTTTTTCCCTGCATGTTTTACATTGGTTTTGGCTTTGGGCCTACTATAGATGGTTTTTCCTAAACTTGCATGGCCCCGGGGGCCTGCTTTTGGTATAAATGATGATAACATGAGATTTTGGATGATTTCACACTGGTTTTTCTTACTGATACTAGGCTCGCCTGGGCAGAGCACTAGACTTGATTTTCTACTGATACTAGGCTCGGCTAGGCAGAGCACTAGACCTTATTACTTACTGATTTAGACCCGGATACGCTCTAGGCACTCTTTAAGAGGGTTATTGACACTTCTATCACTGATTTAGACCCGAGTATACTTCGGGCACCCTTGAGAAGGTCTTTTGAGATCATTACTACCGTTTTAGACCCAGGTCAAACCCGTGCATGTACTACGGGATTCTGAGTTTTGAGCTACACTTGAGATTGTGCAGTTTTTTATGTGGTTAAGGCGTAGACCTTCATGGACCCCTGTCGTTCCTGGGCCACATGCTACGGGCTGACATAGTGTGCCAGGAAGAGGGGTGTACAGCGTAAGAGAGGTACACGGCAAAGGGCCTTCCATGGATCCTGCCTCTATTTGGCCTTATAGGTACCGAAGGAGGTAACATACGGGGCACTATTACATTAGATTCATTATCATCATGCATATATCACTCGTATCCCATACTTGTTTGATGTGTGTTCAGTGTACTCCTCAGTTGTATAGGCAGTTGTTGGGACTGTAGGTAGATTATTACTCCTATCATTTTTAGAGCTTGTCATGGTCCTTGGTTCTTGGTGGATTGGTAAGTTTTATCCTGTTGAGGCACCGAGTTTTGGTCTTGATTATTAAGGGGATAGTGATTCCTATACTATTGAGGCACTATTGTGCGATCTTTTGAGCAAATTGTGGGTTTTTAGTTCTACTCTTTGTGATGATTTCGAGTAGTAGCTCTCGGTTCTTGTGGGTTAGTTATCCCATCTTAGATTTGTACTTATAAGGTTGCTCTCTGTCTTTGCTTTTTGAAGTTGAATGTGTATCATGATTTCCTTATGTAATTTGATCCTATCTTGAGTAAGTTAAATTGCTTTCCATCTTCCCCTTTTATTTGAGGTTACCAGTATACCGCCATGTTTCTAAACTCTCTCTCTCTTTAGTTGTATTGTTGTGCAAGGACTCCAGGTGCATTTTTCTTTCTCTCACATGTGTTCTGTGTATATTTATTTCTTGTGCTAGCATTTTTTGTTTATAACTCTTAGTTGTCTATTCTCTATGCTAGTTCCTTGTGCTTCCTCTATTGTTTTCTGTGACTATTTTCTTGCTATCTGCTATATTACTATTTTTATATCTTATATGTGCTCAGTCAGCCGATGATGCCTACTGGGTACCCGTTGCTTAGCAATTGGTACTCATACTACACTTTTGCATCTTTTTAGTGCAGATATTAGTTGAGCTTTTGTCATTGATTGCGTTGGAGACTCGTGCATATTTTGGGATATTCGAGACTAGGGTGAGCGCCTGACGGTCAGAGCTTGACCACATCTCATCTTTTGTACTGATACTCTTTGTATATCCGGAGACAGTTATACTTATCTTTTGTTACTTCTAGGACTTGTACTCTATTAGAAGCTTTTGTACTGTCGATACCAAATCTTGGGGTTGGTGTAGTATCATTTGTATGTATATTTTGGGTTGTTGCTTCTGCGTTGTCTTATCTTTATATTTTTCTTCTACTTATATTTATTTATTATGTGTATCAGTTAGGTAGTAGCCCATTACTAATCGTTCTGGACTACGGGAATTGGTTCGCCTACTGGGGGGTTGTAGGTGCCATCATTACCTGAGAAATCAGGTCATGATAGTTTTGAAGTATTTTCCTGATGTTGTTGCTTCTGGAATTTTGAGGAATGATTTGTATGTGTATGGTTGTTTTTAATATGCATCTGGGAGAGAAGAATAAGTATATAGGAGTGTTTAATTGTTAGTTAAAAACTGAGCTTGCTCGAAAAAAATGTGTACTAGTGATCCATTAACTTAATGTTAGTTCTATTGTGGTGTTGTGATTTATAAATGGTTTCTTATTGTTTCAAGGTCTCGTGTTTGAGGAAACTATTTGTTATTAGAGAAGACAAGTTAAGATACTATAAGTTCCATCAAGTTTAAGGTAAGGTTCTACACTCTTAGCCCCTTATTATCTATGTGGAGAAAGATATAATTCTAGATGTAATTATTGTACGAACTCTCAGGACGGTGATCAGAAGCCGTGAATTTGAGTTATTATGGCTATGTTAAACTATTTTAGGACTGTATTATGTATATTTTTGGCTGTAAAGGTTTTAAGACTCGTGGTTGGGGTTTGGTAGTGGCTGTTTTGGAGATGGAAAGGGGGGTGATACACCAAGTTTTTGATTGGTGTACAGGCATACTGTCCGTTTGGTTATGGTGAACTACTTCATGGGCCACCAATTTCTATTAGTTTCTATAAAAATGTTGGTTATTTCTTTAATTTGTGATTGTAATTGGGAGAAGAAAGTGTAATGATTCAACGTTTAAAAGGGCTCGACGAGCTAATCACTTGCCTAGTAGTCTATAAATTATTGATTTAACCCGGGCATGTTAATGATCTATTTATAAAGTTGTGCCACTTGATTTTTGTGTAGATTACATACTGTAAGGAAGGGGTATAATCCATATTAATATCGCAAGACCTGGAACTGAAGTATGTTAAAGCTTCTCTATTCCTTATCGACATGAATGTAGAAATGGAACTCTAAATTTCTGAAGGAAAGAATTTGAGTATTATGATGTAAGGAAGCTATTTTGGTAACTAAACAAGTCTTAAGAAACTAAGTGATACGTTACGGTGAGTCAAGTCATTTCTTAGAAAAAAACTCTGATTTCAAAAATAAAATGCAAGTTATTCATTCGTCGAGTTCTCCTTTATATTGTGATCCCTAATCAAGATTTAGAAGATATAAAAAGAAGGTTAGTGAGTTAAATGCATATTCATATTAAGTTGGTAAGTTGAGTCCTAAAGAGTACTGATGTGATGCTAAAAGTAGTGTTTTTTATGATATAGATTACGTCATATTTTACTTATTTAAGATGCTTTTGAGCTTAGTTTATATGAATTACACTTATATAGCTTATTTTAGTGTGTAGATTGAAAAGTAAAGGATTTTGCATGGATTTGGAGCATTATGGAGCAATTATAAAGCTTTAAAGTACGAGTAGGTTCAGTTGGGTTCAGTTATCGTGTTTGATGTTAGCAAAAGTGTCCGCCCGTTGGTTGATGGTCAGTCAGGACAGGTAACTCCAAGTTTCGATGATATGATATGGGTTGTTATCTTAAATGGCAAAGGGTAGTAGACTATAGCTTGGCTTGGAAGGAGTTTAAGCAAAAAGGGTGACTTTGTTCGTGATAGAATATAAGTGGGAACTATGGATCTCCAGTGTGTCAGTTGATGCTTTGAGGGTTGTTTAAGTTTTTGACTTGTATGAAGCTTCCTGTTCATGGTGAAAAAGGGTTCAGTTCAGAATAATAGGGTTTTTACATATCAGTGGGTTCATGAGTTAGAGTTTTGGTTGCTTTCTTTGGTTCTTTTTTGTTGGGTGTCGTCCGATCGAGGAGGCTATCCGGGTTGTCCAAGAGAGTAGTGCGGGCTTCGTATCCGCTGTTCTTTTAATCTCTAGTCTTTCCTTCTTTCCTGACTTTCGGGTATGAAAGTCTTTTTAGTAAGGGATGATGTAATGACCTTTTTGGTCATTTACGCGTATTCGCCTTTCTCGTACTATTAGAGCTTGCCTCTAACGGCTAGAAGTCATTTATGGCTTGCTAGGACCGGTAGTCCGGTGCTCGGGCCATTTGTTTGGTCTTTTTGGTTGTTCCTTGTTTTAGAGCTTAAGCTTTTGAAATCGTTGACTTCGGTCAACATTCTTGATGAACGTGCTCCGAATCGAATTCTGATAATTCCATTAGCTCTAGAGCATATACTTTGGTCTAGTAGGACCTTCAGTTAGGATTTGGGAGCTTTTCATCTCAGAATTCTCTCTCATTTTATGTTTTCAGGCAAGTTGGGCTTGTTTGGTTGACTTTGGTCAACGTTCAAAGAATACGACCTCAGATGGAAATTTCATCAGCACTGTTAGCTCTGAAATGTCGAATTTGTGCTAGGTAGTTGGTTGGTTCAGGTCCCGGGTGAGTTGGGATCATTTCGGATGTTTGGTTGGCATTAGCTAGTGTTGACTTGGGTCAACATTCCTCCTAGACAACCTCGTATGGAAGTTTCATCAATTCTGTTGAGTACAGAATGTCGTTTCCACTCTAATAGCACTATTAGTTTTTGAGTATCGGGTTTCGATTGTGCCCAGAATGCACCATAGAAATTTTTGGTTGTTGCTAGTTTTTCTACTTCTGGTGGCCTTTAGCGCGATCGTGCTCTTTTAGCGCGATAGCACTGACCAGCGACCAGCAGCTATATATTTCTTTAGCCTTTGATTTTCCAGTATTGTTTTCCCTATTTTCCCAACTCTAAATTAAAATTACCACTGCTTCTTGTTTGTGGTGCAAGAGGGTTCAGTTAAGAATAAAAGGGTTTTACGGATCAGCGGGTTCATGAGTTAGAGTATTGGTTGTTGGCTTTTTTGGTAAACTTGGTTATGGTCTCGAAGATTCGAGTTCTGTGTGTTGGACGTGTTGCTTCTCTTATTTTAGTGTTGTATCGGTGCTTTCCGGTTAAGATTCTTGAGGTTCAGTTTGGGTTGGCAGGTGTTTGGAGTATTAAAGTTTGAGTTTGAAATCTAGCTTGGCTAGTAAGAAGTTTAGGCTTGGTTGCTTTCTTTGGTTCTTTTCTGTTTGGTACCGTCCGATCGAGGTAATGACCCTTCCGGTCATTTATGCGTGTTCACCTTTCTTGTACCGTTAGAGCTTGCATGTAGCGGTCCCAAGCCATTTATGGCTTGCTCGGACTAGTAATCCGGTGCTCGGGTCGTCTGTTTGGTCTTTTTGGCCGTTCCTTATCTTAGATCTTAGGCTTTTAAAATCGTTGACTTTGATATACATTCTTGGTGAACATGCTTGGAATCAAACTCTGACAGTTCCTTTAGCTCCAGAGCGTGGACTTTGGTCTAGTGGGACCTTTGATCAGGATCTGAGAGCTTTTCATCTTGGAATTCTCTCTCATTCTGTGTTTTCAAGCTAGTTGGGCTTATTTGGTTGACTTTGGTCAACATTTGGAGAAGACGACCTCGAATGGAAATTTTATCAGCATTGTTAGCTCTAGAATGTCGAGTTTAGGCTAGAGGGACCATTAGTTCGGGTCCCGAGGCTTCCATACTTGTTTTTGACCTTTGAGTTTCATTTTGGAAATAGTTGGCTAAAGGTTGGTTTTGGGCATGGGGCCTACTTTTTCATTAAATCGACCTCCAATGGGATTTTTGTCGATTCCATTGGATCCGGAATGCCATTTCTTGTCAGATAGTTTTATTTGTTTGTGTCTTTGGGACCCTAGATGAATCCCGAGGGACCATTCGAAGTTTTAAGCTTAGCTGAGTTTTGTTGTACCTGTTGGGTCTGCTTTTGTGGACATTTGAATGCATTTGCGGCTACCGTATTTGCGGTGAACTGTCGCATTTGTGGTGTTTGGCCGATTGTGCGAGTTCCACATTTGCGGTGCTTGGCCGCATTTGCGGTGAATTCTCCGCAATTGCGGAGGTCACTATTCCTCCATGCCTCCGCAATTGCAATGGAAATACCGCAATTGCAGAATCTGCTGGCAATGTTTTAAATGTAATATTCTTCTTCATTTACCTGTTTCTCACCTCATTGCTCACTTGGTAAAAGCTCCCAAATATGAAATTCCCTAGTTTTGGCCAGCAATCTCCTCGGGGTAATCTCACCATAGCTCCGTGGGCATCCTCCGTCACTAAATTGGTGAGTCTTCTTCATCCCCAACTTTCCTTCTCCAATTGATTAAACTCACCATTGTTTTCATCTTCTCAAGCTCGAATTTTGGTTGTAAAATCTGTTCATGTATGAGGTTACATGTTTCGTGGGTTCATTCAGTACATATCCCTTGGCGTAATTTCTCGCATTGTGGTAAGCTTCCTTGCCCAATTTCCAGATTTATTTCTTGAAAATTCCTCTTTAATTCTTGGCTTAAGCGGGCTGTTTTGAGCCCCAATTGTTATCCGTTTCCGCTGAAATATTGAGCATGTTCTCCCGAGATTGTAGGGAACACATATGTGTTTTTCATTCTGGTTTTGGGTCACGAGGCCCACGGGCCCGTTTGTGACCCGAATTATGACTCGGCTATTTTTATAGCAATATGGGTATCGTTAGTCTCATATTAACGAGTATATTTTTGTTTTGATAGTGTGGCAGCTTACGGATATTCCTCGAGAGAGAGATAGGTTCTGGTGTTATGGATTGATTGTGTGTGCGTGCTCGGCCATTCCGATAGGCTACGGTTTACTTCCTAGACTGAGTATAGTTAGATTATATATATTTATATGTTATTGGAATGTTAGGTTGGATTATAGGTAGAATTAGGCTTAAATCTCGTGACATGTATTAAATTGGCCATTTCGGATACTAGATTTGGAATATTATTGTCATCCTTAGTCTAAGAGCTTGTAGTATCACTGGGTTAGCGTAGAATCCTTAGTATGCTTTTAGGAGGTTTTAGAGGTAGAGTAGATGCATGTAGTTGTTTTCATGGTTATCTTTCAGTTATTTCTGGATTTACTGGTTGCATGTAAATTTTGGGCCCGAGGCCATAACTTGTATTTAGACGGAGTCCCAAGTCAGTTTCCTTGGTTGAAGGGTGCTTTGACCTGAATTGCCTTGTGGTGTGATATATTCTATGATTTCGGGACATTGCATGTTCATATTGCATTTATATACCTGTTGTACGAAAAGGAAAGGTTTTCGAGGCTTTTGGTTTGAAACTTGAGGGCTTTGTGATATTTATGGATTTCAGATTTTAAAGGAGCTTTACAGGGTTTTTAACACTGGTTGTGGAATGGAAAGGGATAGCACTACTTTCATGCTGGTCCGAGGGGTATTCTTGGATCTTTTCTCCACTATACCTATTTTTATATGCATAGTCCGATGAGGTATTTCTGGGCTAATACTATTATGCACTCTTATGTGCCTATTTTTATATATATAGTCCGATGAGGTATTTTTGGGCCAATACTATTATGCACTCTTATGTGCCAATTCTTATACGCATAGTCCGATGAGGTATTTCTAGGCTTATACTATTCATATATTTACGCATAGTCTGATGAGGTATTTCTGGGCTTATACTATTCATATATATACGCATAGTCCGATGAGGTATTTTCGGACTTATACTATTCATATATATATGTATAGTCTGATGAGGTATTTCCGAGCTTATACTATTCATATATATACGCATAGTCCGATGAGGTATTTTCAAGCTTATATCATCATGCACTCATACATCACATCATATCCCATTGCATTGCATTGGTTTGAGTGCACCTGGATTGTTGGTTTCCTGGATTGATTCTGTTATTTGTTCCTTCTTGTTGGTTTGATTTGTTCCCTTTTTGGTTTTATAACTAGATTTAGGTGGATCCCTATATTTTTGCTTACTTTCTTGTAATGTATTACTTATATAATTTCTCTCTGCGCTTGGTCGGCCTATGATGCCTACTGAGTACACATTTTCTTGGTGCTTATACTACACTTCTGCATCTTTTTGGTGCAGTTACTAGTTGAGCTTTTGCCATTGGTCGCATTAGAGACTCGTGCAGCTTTTGGGGATATTCAAGACTAGGGTGAGCGCCTGACAATCGGGGCCTGACTATATCTCATCTTTTGTATTGTTACTCTTGTGTATTCGGAGACAGTTGTACTTATCTTTTGTTACTTCTAGCACTTGTATTCTATTAGAAGCTTTTGTGTTGTCGATACCAAGTCTTGGTGTTGGTGTAGTTTCTTTATGTATATATATTTTGGGTTATTGCTTCTTCTTTGTCCTATCTTTACTTTGTTCTTCTGCTTATTGTGCGTATTGGTTAGGTAGTAGCCCATTACTAACCGTTTTGGGCTATGGGGATTGATTCGCCTATTGGGGAGTTGTAGGTGCCATCATGACCTGAGAAATTGGGTTGTGACAGTTGGTATCAGAGCTCTAGGTTCACCGGTGTCGTGGTACAAAAGCAAGTTCCTACATAGAGTCTCGCGGATCGGTATGATGACGTCTGTATCCTATCTGCGGGAGGCTACAGGGTATTGTTAGGAAAAGTTTCATCTTCTTGGCTCGTTATCGTGCGATCCTGTCTCTATTGACTTCTAAACTTTGGTTGTTCCATTCCTTCTAAGGATGCCTAAGATGAGTTCGACAGCAGGTGGTGTCGAGGATTCTGTGCCTGTTACTTTAGTGATTTCGTCAGCCAGGACTCCATAGTGAGAGTTTACTGTATCCGATAGGGGGTATGGGACCAGCCCAGCCTCCTATTAGATTTATGGCTACCCTAGTTCTTCAGAATATCATGGTCAGGACTCTGAGTCCTTTGGTGGGTATTTCAGTACCCAGTTCTTCGAGCGGTGCTTTAGCTAGGGTTGAGCTTCCAGTTCTTCAGTAGGGTTGTATGTCGGATTAGACTATGAGGCAAGATTTCACTAGATGGTTAGGAGTACTGTTAGGACTGTGCCTACAGAGTTTGACAAAGTTCAGAGCTTTGTTGAAGGGTTGATTTCACCACTCCATGTGGCAACCGAGCACTTAGTTATAGTTGGGACTACCTTCCTTTAGGTGGTCGATCATGCTTGGGCTATTGAGGGGTTTTGTCACGAGGCATATGGAGGTAGAAGTAAGAGGCGTCATTGTCAGGGTAGTTTCAAGGGTTTGCATTCAGAGTATATAGGTCATGGTGGCCAGTCAGGTTTAGCTGGATTCTCTTATCGAGGTGCTTCTGGTAGGGGTTGTTATACTTGTGGTGAGCAGGGACACATTGCTAGGACTGGTCTGAGATTCAGAGAGTTCCACCCCCTCCGTGTTCCAGCTTTACGAGGTACTCATTCAGGTCCCACCGTTCATGGTAGTCATTCAAATTTAGCTAGGTCTTTACAGCGGAGTATGGTTGGTCGGAGTTGTTTTGAGTGTGGCGAGATAGGCCACTTTGCTAGAGAGTGCCCTTCAGTGCAGCACCCTAGGCAACGTGATCAGATTGTTCAGGCCCCCAGGGTTCGAGCACCACCAGCTAGAGGTGGTGCATAGGGTAGTAGGGGTGGTCCCTGGATGGTGAGATATGGCTTTCAGCCAGGTGGTTTAGATATACATCCAGAGTTGTTAGGCACCATGCGTTAGAGTGAGGTTTTCTTGGGTTGCTACGGTTGTGGAGTGGTTGGTCACTATGCTCAAAATTTTCCCCAGTGAGGGATGGTCGAGCCTTCAGCTTTGACTTCTCAGTCCTGAGTTAAACCCCATAAGTTTGATGACCCTCTTGGTGGGCCAGAGGTAGAGGTTTCTGATATCGTTGCTCTAGGTAAGGTTTTTGTTGCCTTTGGCTAGTGATAGTACTGTTCGCGTGTGATTATGTCCCTTCTTTTGTAGATTTGCTTTTATGCCTACCTGCTACTTGTTTAGTTGTTTGACTACTTGAGTGTAGTGTTTATGAGTGTATTTTCATGGTAGATTATTCCTTAGTAGTGGATAGGGAAGAGTTATCCTTGATATGTGTTTACCAGAAGTTGTAGCTTGTAGGTAGTTCTCATTAGTCTATTCTGGTGGGTCTTATTCCCAGCTCATCTTGGTATGTGACTAGGTTGGAGTCTTTCTTTCCTAGCGGTCCTAGATTGTCATTACCTAGGCTGTTATATAGCGCTGCTAGAAATCCTTATGTTGGTTTGGTGTTACCGGTGGCGGTGCCAGAGTTCGAGCTTTTGCCTTAGGTTGAGAGGTGTTGGTTATGCTAGTGAGCATGATTTGGTTTCCTTTGGTTTTCTTGTCTTGTCGAGTTGTCTCTTTATTCTCCACAATCCCAGTTGGAATGAGTTTTGACCATGGTACTCTGGTTGAGTTTTGATTATGGCACCGTGGTCGAGTGTTGGACTTTAGCATTTTGGTTGAGTGTTGACTGCAACATCGGGGTTGAGTTGTGTTCATAGTTTTTTCGGTTAGGTTGGGCATTTGGCCCATTCTTCTCCTGCCTTATTGAGTTCTAGCAAATATAGAGGTGGGAGCTAAGGGAATGGCTCCAGGTTTTCTTGGGAAGAGTTTGTGAAGTTCATCACATGCTAAGGAAAGGTTTGGTTTAGTAAAACAGAAGGGATCTGACTCCTTGTTCGGTGATAAGTGTTTTGGTAGCTACTGAGGTAACGACTGAGAATTTCTTTAGGTTTTGTGTTGGTGATTAAATTCGACCCACTATGGATTTCAATGGCTCTTTTTTCAGTTGGTTTGAGGTTTCAGTAGAAGCTACGGGTTAGGCAACTTACATATTCAAAGCCTGGTTGACTTCGGTTCCTAAGGGTTCATTAGCAGCATATAGGTTTGACAGAGGCAGTGGTCAGTAAATCAGGATTGGGTTTCAAAATCGTGGGCTAGCAGACTAGTTCGGATAGATCGTGGTTCGTTCTTTTCAGTTATAGCTTCTCGGGTTGGAAGGAAATAAGTGCGGACAACTTTGCTTCCTTATTTCAGTTACAGAGTGGTAGTTGGCCTTGGACTTCCAGTCCTTGGCTAACTAGTGGATTAGGCTGGACATTCTGGATCTCAGTGGTGTTCTTGGCGGTACGAGGTTCATTTTACTTTGGTTGGACAGAATCAGCAGTGGTGTATTGTATATTATCAGGTTGTGCGTGTAGATACTAGAGAGGTTATTTTGAGTTTTAATGATACTTAGAGACTGGTGGTCACCATTGATTGCCGAGAGTTTGAAAGCTTGCTTAGTTGATCCTTCAAGAGTTGTCTTTTATGTGGGGTTCCAGTGTTGGTTGGACTCGGCCAGTATGGACTAAAAGTTTGGTATGTGGTATGCTTCAAAGCTGGTGGTTTGTGTGCTGATGTGGTAGAGCGGTTGATTCGAGCCAAAGAGGTGAGTTGATGGGTTATGCGATATTTTTATAGCTAGATAGCCACCTTAGACTTCAGACACCCTTTTCTTTTACCTTCGGGGTGTTTTGACTTGATATTCGTGGCATGGTGGACTTCTACCTGAAGTGAGAATTAGTAAGGCAATCTCAAATCCGAATGGTGTTCAAGTATTTAGAGTAGCAACAGATACTTCTTAGAGTTTGGAGCCTAGTGATGGTTACGGACTTCGTGGTAGGGTTACCACACTCCTCGCAGGGTTTTGGTTTTGGTTTGGGTCTGTTTGGGCAGGTTGCCCTGGTTCATTTACTTCTAGTTGATTCAGAGTTGACACGGTGCAGCGAAGTTGGGTTCATTCTATAGTTTGGAAGTTTCTCCGTCAACACAGGGTATTCATACATGTGTTTCCTAACTTGGGTGTGCGAACTTCAGTTGGGTTCAGATGGGTTGCTCATTCAGGTTCAAATAGCGAGATTGATGCTAGAAAAAGTGTTTGTTTGTTGGTTGATGATCAGTTGGGACAGGTAACTCCAGTTTTCAAGGGTACACTTCAAGTTGTTATCTTGGATGGCAAATGCTAGTAGACTATAGCTTGGCTTGAAAGGAGTTTGAGCAAAAAGAGGTGACCTTGTTCATGGTAGAGTATAAGTAAGAACTGTGGATCTCTAGTGTGTCAGTTGATGCTTCGAGGGTGGTTGAGTGTTTGACTTGTATGCAACTCCATGTTATGGTGCGAAAGAATTTTGTTCAGAATAAAAGAGATTTGCGGATCAGCAGGTCCATGAGTTGGAATTTTGGGTGATATCTCTTCTGGTAAATTTGGTTGTGGTTTTGAAGATTCGAGTTTTATGTGTTGATTGACTTGCTTCTCTAGTTTCGGTGTTGTGCCGGTGCTTTCGGTTGAGATTATCGGGATTCATTTTGGGTTGGCAGACCTTTGGTGTTTTGGAGTTTGAGTTTAAAATCTAGCTTGGCTAGTAAGAAGTTTAGGCTTGATTGCTTCCTTTGGTTCTTTTCTGTTGGATGTCGTCCGGTCGAGGAGGCTACCCGGGGTGTCTGAGAGAGTAGTGCGTGCTTCATATCAGTTGTTCTTTTAATCTTTAGTCTTTCCTTCTTTCCTGACTTTTGGGGACGAAAGTCTTTTTAGTAATGGATGATGTAATGACCCTTTCGGTCATTTACGCGTGTTCACCTTTCTTGTACTGTTAGAGCTTGCTTGTAGCGGCCCCAAGCCATTTAGGCTTGTAGGGACCGGTAGTCCGATGCTCGGGCCGTCTATTTGGTCTTTTTGGCCGTTCCTTGTCTTAGAGCTTAAGCTTTTAAAATCGCTGACTTCGATCAAAATTCTTGGTGAACGTTCTCGGAATCAAATTTCGACAATTATGTTACCTCCGGAACGTGGACTTTAGTCTAGTGGGATCTTTGGTCGGGATCCGAGAGCTTTTCAGCTTGGAATTCTCTCTCATTTAGTGTTTTTAAGCCAGTTGGGCTTGTTTGGTTGACTTTGGTCAACATTCGGAGAAGACGGCCTCGGATGGAAATTCTGTGAGCACTGTTAGCTCCGGAATGTCGAGTTTAGGCTAGAGGGACCATTGGTTCGGGTCTCGAGGCTTTCAGACTTATTTTTGTCCATTGAGTTCCATTTTGGAAATAGTTGGCTAAAGGTTAGTTTTGGGCATGGGGCCCACTTTTTCATTAAATCCATCTCCGATGTGATTTTTGTCGATTCCATTGGATCCGAAATGTCATTTCTAGTCAGATAGTTCTATTTGTTTGTGTCTATGGGACCCCAGATGAATCCTGAGGGACCATTCAAAGTTTTAAGCATAGTTGAGTTTTGTTGTACCTGTTGGGTCTGCTTTTGCGGACATTTGAACGCATTTGCAGGTACCGCATTTGCGGGTACTGCATTTGTGGTGAACCGCAGCATTTGTGGTGTTTGGCCGATGGTGCGAGTTCTTCATTTGCAGTGCTTGGCCACAATTGCGGAGGTCACTATTCCTTCGTGCCTCTGCAATTGCGATGGAAATGCCGCAATTTTGGAATCTACTGGCAATGCTTTAAAGTAAATATTCTTCTTTATTTCCCCATTTCTCACATCGTTGCTCACTTGATAAAAGCTCCCAAATATGAAATTTCCCACTTTTGGCCAGCAATCTCCTCGGGGTAATCTCACCATAGCTCCGTGGGCATCCTCCGTCACTAAATTGGTGAGTCTTCTTCATCCCCAACTTGCCTTCTCTAATTGATTAAACTCACCATTGTTGCCATCTTCTCAAGCTCGAATTTTGGTTGTAGAATCTGTTCGTGTGTGAGGTTGCATGTTTCGTGGGTTCATTCAGTACATATCCCTTGGCATAATTTCTCGCATTGTGGTAAGCTTCTTTGTCCAATTTCTGGATTTATTTCATGAAAACTTCCTCTTTAATTCTTGGCTTAAGCGGGATATTTTGATCTCCAATTGTTATCCGTTTCCACTCAAATTTTGAGCATGTGCTCCCGGGATGGTGATAAGTTGGTATTCTACCTACTTATTTAGCTTCTAATCTTATACCTTTGCTAGTATAAAGTGGATAAATAGTGCAATTTGACACGAATTTCTTCTATTTTACAGGTTTCTCTGTTTAGAAGTGTTCGAGAAAGATTCGAGTGAAAACAAGTCATATGGGAGCTAAAAGGAGCTACTGATCACTGACACCAAGTTACTCATCGCGACCACGAGAGTAAATCATGCGACCGTGATGCACAAGGAGAAAGCTAAAACTATGCGACCGTGATGCACAAGGAGAAAGCTAAAACTATGCGACCGTGAAGTGAAGCCACGCGACCACGTGGAGGAAGAAGTCAGAACTACGCGACCGTGAGGTTGAGACCATGCAATCGCGTGGAGAGAAAACACAGAACCTCACAATCGCGAAGCATGATCATGCGATCGCGATGAAGGCGTCATCAACTGTAGGACAGATTTGGAAATTCCCACTTTTGGAAACCCCAATTGATACAAAAGACTCCTCAACCATTTAAAGGCTATCTTTGGCTATTCTCATAATTTTTGGAGAGCAAGTTCATCAACCAACACCATAGGAGTGAAGATTTGGATGCTCTTTATTGTAAAATACTTAGTTTCCATTCTTCAACTCTTGTTCTTAATTGCTATTTTATTGGTGTAATAATTGAATTGAGATTTGGATTTGTATTAGAGATAATACTTGTTTGGGCATTGAATTCATATATAGATTTTGCTCTTGTTTGATTATTTGGGTCTATTGAATCCTCTATTGCTTGAATTTATAGTTAATGGTTGCAAACATTGACGTAGCTTTCTAATTTGGGTTTTTGCTTGAGAAAGGATTTTTCTAAATTCGGGTAGATTCAATAGTGGAGATTTGAGGGTTTCCAACCTAGACCAATGCTATAGATAGTTTGGTTGCCTGAAACTCTCATCTAAGAGTTGGAGTTAGAGATAGCCCAACTCACCCAAGTAAATTATTGGTTATTGCTTACTCGTGGTGATTCGAGAGAACCCATGAGGATTGTCGCTTGATTGGTCGAAAGATAGTTAAGTGCACCTTTATCCAAGATTACCCTTGTGTTGATTGGGTGCAAGTCTTGTGAATTGAATTCCCATTCCTAATTCTCCCTTGTTATCCTTGCTTGGCGAAAGCAAGGTGAAGGCCATTGATCAACCTATCTTTTATTTGATTTTCTTTTATCTTTAGTTGTAGTTCGTAAATCCCCCCTTATAGATATATTTTCCCCTTTTTGTTAATTGAACTTCAATAAGTTGCTTGGATTCTCTATTAGCTCGATCGCGACTACATTGTTCCCTTGGGTACGACCCCGACACTCGTTGGGAATTATAAATTTTGTTTTGCTCTGACGATTGTTGTGACCTCCAACTTTGGAGAGCACGATTTGAGCATTATCAGATGGTAGGGAAAACATGTGTGTTTTTCATTCTGGTTTCGGGTCGCGAGGCCCACGAGCCTGTTTGTGACCCTAATTTTGACCCGGCTATTTTTATAGCAATATGGGTATCGTTAGTCTCGTATTAATAAGTAGACTCTTATTTTGATAGTGAGGTGGCTTGCGGATACTCCTCGGGGGAGATAGGCTCCGGTGATTGTGCACACGTGCTCGGCCATTTCGGTAGGTTACGGTTTACTTCCTAGACTGTGTATAGTTAGATTATATATATTTATATGTTATTGGAATGTTAGGTTAGATTATAGGTAGAATTAGGCTTAAATCTTGTGACTTGTATTAAATTGGCCATTTTGGATATTGGATTTGGAATATTACTGTCATCCTTAGTCTAAGAGCTTGTAGTATCACTGTGGCTAGCGTAGAATATATAGTATGCTTTTAGGAGGTTTTAGAGGTAGAGTAAGTGCATGTAGTTGTTTTCATAGTTATCTTTCCATTATTTCTAGCTTTACTAGTTGTGTGTAAATTTTGGGCCCGAGGCCATAGCTTGGATTTGTACGGAGTCCCAGGTCAGTTTTCTTGGTTGAATGGTGCTTTGCCTTGAATTGCCTTGTGGTTGATATATTCTGTGATTTCGGGACATTGCATGTTCATATTGCATTTATATACCTGTGGCACGAAAAGGAAAGGTTTTCGAGGCTTTTGGTTTGAAACTTGAGGGTTTTGTGATATTCATGGATTTCAGATTTTAAAGGAGTTTTACTGGGTTTTTAACACTGGTGTTGGAATGGAAAGGGATAACACTACTTTCATGTTGGTCCGAAGGGCATTCCTGGATCTTTTCTCCACTATACCTATTTTTATATGCATAGTTCGATGAGGTATTTCCGGGCTAATACTACTACGCACTCTTATGTGCCTATTTTTATATACATAGTCCAATGAGGTATTTTTGGGCTAATGCCATTATGCACTCTTATATGCCTATTCTTATACGCGTAGTCCGATGAGGTATTTTTGGGCTTATACTATTCATATATATATGCATAGTCCGATGAGGTATTTCCGTGCTAATACTACTATGCACTCTTATGTGCCTATTTTTATATACATAGTCCGATGAGGTATTTTTGGGCTAATGCCATTATGCACTCTTATATACCTATTCTTATACGCATAGTCCGATGAGGTATTTTTGGGCTTATACTATTCATATATATATGCATAGTCCGATGAGGTATTTCCAGGCTTATACTATTCATATATATACGCATAGTTCGATGCGATATTTCAGAGCTTATACTATTCATATATATATGCATAGTCTGATGAGGTATTTTTGGGCTTATATCATCATGCACTCATACATCACATCATATCCCATCGCATTGCATTGGTTTGAGTGCACTTGGATTGTTGGTTTCCTGGATTGATTTTGTTATTTGTTCTGCTTGTTGGTTTGATTTGTTCCCTTTTTTTGTTTTATAACTAGATTTAGGTGGATTCCTGTATTTTTGCTAACTTTCCTGTAATGTATTACTTATATATTATCTCGTTGCGCTCGGTTGGCCTATGATGCCTACTGAGTACTCGTTGTCTTGGTGCTCATACTACACTTCTACATTTTTTTGGTGTAGTTACTAGTTGAGCTTTCGTCGTTGGTCACATTGGAGACTCGTACAGCTTTTGGAGATATTCGAGACTAGGGTAGGCGACTGACAATCATGGCCTGACTATATCTCATCTTTTGTACTGTTACTTTTGTATATTCGGAGACAGTTGTATTTATCTTTTGTTACATCTAGCACTTGTATTCTATTAGAAACTTATGTACTATCGATACTAAGTCTTGGGGTTGGTGTAGTTTCTTTATGTATATATATTTCATTTTATTGCTTCTGCTTTGTCCTATCTTTACTTTGTACTTTCGCTTATTTCTTCTTATTGTGTATATTAGTTAGGTAGTAGCCCATTACTAACTGTTCTGGGCTACGGGGATTGGTTCGCCTACTGGGGGGTTGTAGGTGCCATCATGACCTGAGAAATCGGGTTGTGACAAGGCCACCTGGGTTGTCCGAGGAAGTAGTACGGGCTTTGTATCTGCTGTTCTTTTAATCTCTAGTCTTTCTTTCTTTCCTGACTTTCAGGGAAGAAATTCTTTTTAGTAGTGGATGATGTAATAACCCTTCCGGTCATTTATGCGTGTTTGCCTTTCTCATACTGTTAGAGCTTGCCTCTAGCGGCCCCAAGTCATTTATGGGTTGCTGGGACTGGTAGTCCGGTGCTCAGGCTGTTTGTTTGGTCTTTTTGGCCGTTCCTTGTTTTAGAGCTTTAGGCTTTTGAATTTGTTGACTTCAGTCAACATTCTTGGCGAACGGGCTCGGAATCAAATTCTGATAGTTCCGTTAGCTCCAGAGCATGGACTTTGGTCTACTGGACCTTTAATCGAGATCCAGGAGCTTTTTAGCTTGAAATTATCTCTCATTCTGTGTTTTCAGGCCAGTTAGGCTTGTTTGGTTGGCTTTGGTCAATATTCGGAGAAGCTGGCCTCAGATGGAAATTTTGTCAGCATTGTTAGCTCTGAAATGTCGAGTTTGTGTTAGTTGGCTGGTTGGTTTGGGTTTCGAGTGTGCCAGGCTCATTTCGTGTGTTGGGTTGGCATTAGCTAGTGTTGACTTGGGTTAACATTCCTCCGAGATGACCTCGTATGGAAGTTTTATCGATTCCATTGAGTCCGGAATGTCGTTTCCACTCTAATAGAACTATTGATTTTTGAGTATTGGGTTTCGATTGTGCCCTAAATGCCCCATGGAGTTTTAGAAAGTTATAGATTTTCTGTTGCAGGGCTGCCTTCAGCGCGATCGCGCCAGGCCAGTGCGATAGCACCTAAGTGCCTGTCGCTTGCTGCGCGATTGCGCTGGGCCAGTGCGATGGCGCCTCAGCGCCTACCCTCCCTCTAGCGTGATGGCGCTATTTTAGCGCCGTTGGCGCTGACCAAATTTATAGCTGTATATATTGCTTGGCCTTCGATTTTCCAGCATTGTTTTCCCCATTTTCCCACTCTAAATTATAAATCCTCTCTAGCAAAGTGTTCTATTTTTGTCCTAAGCTTTGGGAATTCATAGTATTGTAGGAAAAATCTTGCTCCCTTGTTAGATGGTAAGCTATTCTTCCCCAAGTTACCTTCCTCCTCCATTGTTATAAACCTCCATTGTTACTATTTCTCAAAGCTTGGAAACTCCTTGAAGAATCTGCCCTCTTGAGCTTTGCATGTTCGTGGGATCGGAGTTTTCACTTCCTTAGCTTGTTCCTCTCGTTGTGGTAAGTATCTTTTGATTAATTTCCATATTTTATTCTTGAATCTTCACTCTTTGTTTTCCTTTTTTGTGGGCTATTTTGTGCCAATTTCCTTGGCCAAATCCGCTCAAATTTTGAGCATGCGCTCCCGAGATTATAAGGAACATGTGAGCATTTTTCATTTCTTGTTTTAGGTTATGGGGCCCACGGGCCCATTTATGGCTCGGATTTTAACCCGGTTATGTTTATGGCATTATGGGTATCATTAGTATTATATTGATGTGTAGATTATTGTATTGATAGTGGTATCGTGATTTGGAGTTCTCTGGAGTAGTTCGATCCTGGATGACACCGTCCCTGCATCTATTCGTCGGACGACAGGCAGGTTATGGCTTTCCCTACCTAGACTCTGTGTTTATAGGCTATAACTGCATTAAGTAGTATCTTTGGGTGGGTTGTATTAGGTTGGTACCCTAGACCTTGTCCACCTTTCTATCCGCTTATTTCATATGTTGTTTGTAGTATTCGTGTAGTATCATATATTACCCTTGTGGTCCAGTGCGGCCTTGTATTGACTCTGGAACATAGATGGTGGCTTACTTGGGAATGTCCTCGAGTCCCGGACATAGAGCTTTTAGTTTAAGCTGGTTATGTCTGTTGTAGAGCTGTTGAGTCTGTGCAGCGCCGATAGGAATGTTTGTGAGCCGTTTAGCACGATAGCGCTGACCAGCGACCAGCAGCTATATAATTCTTTGGCCTTCAATTTTCCAGCATTGTTTTCCCCATTTTCCCAAATCTAAATTGTAAATCCTCTCTACCAAAGTGTTTTGTTTTATCCTAAGCTTGGGGAATTCATAGTATTGTGGGAAACATCTTGCTCCCTTGATTATTTGGTAAGTCCTTTCTTCCCCAAGTTGCTTCCTCCATTGTTGAAGGACCTCCATTATTGCTAATTATCAAAGCTTGGAAACCCCTTGAAGAATCTGCCCTCTTGAGCTTTGCATGATCGTGGGTCTGGAGTTTTCACCTCCTTAGCTTGTCTTCTCGTTGTGGTAAGTATCTTTTGTTTAATTTCTGAATTTATTCATTGAAATTCCACCTATAATTCTTGACATGAGTGGGCTGATTTGAACCCTAATTGTTATCCGTTTCCGCTAAAATTTTGGGCATGTACTCCTGGTATGGTAAGGAACACATGTGTGTTTTTTATTTTTGGTGTTGGGTCGCGAGGCCCATGGGCCCATTTGTGACCCAAATTTCAACCCGGTTATTATTATAGCAATATGGGTATTGTTAATCTTGTTTTGACGTATAGATTATTGTATTGATAGTGGTTTCATGATTTGGAGCTTCTTAGAGCAGTTCGAGCCTGGACGACACCGTCCCTGCAGCTATTCGTCGGATGACAGGTAGGTTATGGCTTTCCCTACTTAGACTTTGTGTATATAGGCTATAACTGCATTAATTAGTATCTTTGGGTGGGTTGTATTAGGTTTGTACCCTAAACCTTGTCAACCTTTCTATCCGCTTATTCCATATGTTGTTTGTATTATTCCATGGGTGTTTTTCATTTCCGATTTAAGGTTGCAGGGCCCACGGGCCCGTTTATGGCTTGAATTTGGACCTGGTTATGTTTATGGCATCATGGGTATTGTTAGTATTTTATTGATGTTTAGATTATTGTATTGATAGTGGTATCGCAATTTTGGATGATTTCACGCTGGTTTTTCTTACTGATACTAGGCTCGACTGGGCAGAGCACTAGACTTGATTTCCTACTGATACTAAGCTCGGCTAGGCAGAGCACTAGACCTGATTTCTTATTGATTTATACCCGGATACGCTCTGGGCACCCTTGAAGAGCGTTATTGAGACTTTTATCACATATTTAGACCCGAGTATACTTTGGGTACCCTTGAGAAGGTCTTTAGAGATCATTACTACCATTTTGGACCCGGGTCAAAGCCGGGCATGTACTACGAGATTCTGAGTTTTGAGCTACACTCGAGATTGCACGATTTTGTATTTGGTTGAGGGGTAGACCTCTATGGACCTCTGTCGTTCCTGTGCCACAGGCTACGGGACAACGCACCATGCCAGGAGGGAGGTGTACGACGTAAGAGAGGTACACGGGAAAGAGCCTTCAATAAATCCTACCTCTATTGGGCCTTATAGGTACCGAAAAGGGTAACATACGGGGCACTATTACATAGGATTCATTATCATCATGCATATATCACTCGTATTTCATCCTTATTTGTTGTGTGTTCAGTGTACTCCTCGGTTGTATGGGCAGTTGTTGGGATTGTAGGTAGATTATTACTCCTATCATTTTATAGATCTTGTCATGGTCCTTGGTTCTTGGTGGATTGGTAAGTTTTAGCCTGTTGAGGCACCGAGTTTTGGGCTTGAGTATTGAGGGGCTAGTGAGTCATATACGATTGAGGCACTATTGTGCGGTATTCTGAGCAGATTATGGGTTTTTAGTTCTATTCCTTGTCATGATTTCGAGTAGTAGCTCTCAGTTCTTGTGGGTAAGTTATCCTATCTTAGGTTTGTACTTGTAAGTTTGATCTCTGTCTTTGCTTCTTGAAGTTGAATATGTAGTATGATTTCCTTATGTATGTTGATCCTATCTTGAGTAGGTTAAATTGCTTTCCTTCTTCCCCTTTTATTTGAGGTTACCGGTATACCACCATGTTTCTAAACTCTCTCTCTCTTTAGTTGTATTGTTGTGCAAGGACTCCAGGTGCATTTTTCTTTCTCTCACCTATGTTCTGTGCATATTTATTTCTTGTGCTAGCATTGTTTGTTTATAACACTTGGATGTCTATTCTCTGTGCTAGTTCCTTGTGCTTCCTTTATTATTTTTTGTGACTATTTTCTTGCTATCTACTATATTACTATTTTTATATCTTATATGTGCTCAGTCGGACGATGATGCCTACTGGGTACCCGTTGCTTAGCAATTGGTACTCATACTACACTTTTGCATCTTTTTGGTGCAGATATTAGTTGAGCTTTCGCCGTTGATCGCATTAGAGACTCGTGCAGATTTTGGGATATTCAAGACGAGGGTGAGCGCCTGACGGTCGGGGCTTGACCACATCTCATCTTTTTTGTATTGATACTCTTTATATATCCAGAGACAGTTGTACTTATCTTTTGTTACTTCTTGGACTTGTACTCTATTAGAAGCTTATGTACTGTCGATACAAAGTCTTGGGGTTGGTGTAGTATCATTTGTTTGTATATTTCGGGTTATTACTTCTGTGTTATCTTATCTTTATATTTTGCTTCTACTTATTTTTGTCTATTGTGCATATTGGTTAGGTAGTAGCCCATTACTAATCGTTCGGGGCTACGGGAATTGGTTTGCCTACTGGGGTTGTAGTTGCCATCATGACCTGAGAAATCCGATCGTGACAGTTTTGAAGTATTTTCCTGATGTTGTTGCTTCTGGAATTTTGAGGAATGATTTGTATGTGTATGGTTGTTTTTAATATGCATCTGGGAGAGAAGAATAAGTATAGAGGAGTGTTTAATTGTTAGTTAAAAACTGAGCTTGCTCGAAAAAAATGGGTACTAGTGATCCATTAACTTAATGTTAGTTCTATTGTGGTGTTGTGATTTATAAATGGTTTCTTATTGTTTCAAGATCTCGTGTTTGAGGAAACTATTTGTTATTAGAGAAGACAAGTTAAGATACTATAAGTTCCATCAAGTTTAAGGTAAGGTTCTACACTCTTAACCCCTTATTATCTATGTGGAGAAAGATATAATTCTAGATGTAATTATTGTACGAACTCTCAGGCCGGTGATCAGAAGCCGTGAGTTTTAGTTATTATGGTTATGTTAAACTATTTTAGGACTGTATTATGTATATTTTTGGCTGTAAAGGTTTTAAGACTCGTGCTTGGGGTTTGGTAGTGGATGTTTTGGGGATGGAAAGGAGGGGTGGCGATACACCAAATTTTTGATTGGTGGACGGGCATACTGTCCGTTTGATTATGGTGGACTACTTCATAGGCCTCCAATTTCTATTAGTTTCTATAAAAATGTTTGTTATGTGTTTAATTTATGATTGTAATTGGGAGAATAAAGTGTAATGATTCAACGTTTAAAAAGGGCCCGACGAGCTAATCACTCGCCTAGGAGTCCATAAATTATTGATTTGACCCGGGCGTGCTAATGATCTATTTATAAAGTTATGCCACTTGATTTTGTGTAGATTACAGACTGTAAGGAAGGAGTACAATCCATATTAATATTAAAAGACCCAGAATTGAGGTATGTTAAAGCTTCTCTATTCCATATCGACATGAATGTAGAAATGGAACTCTAAATTTCCGAAGGGAAGAATTTGAGTATTATGTTGTAAGGAAGCTATTTTGGTAACTAAACAAGTACTAAGAAACTAAGTGATACATTACTGTGAGTCAAGTCATTTCTTACAAAAAAAAAACTGATTTCAAAAATAAAATGCAAGTTATTCATTCGTCGAGTTCTCCTTTATATTGTGATCCCTAATCAAGATTTAGAAGATATAAAACGAAGGTTAGCGAGTTAAATGCATATTCATATTAAGTTGTTAAGTTGAGTCCTAAAGAGTACTGATGTGACGCTAAAAGTAGTGTTTTTATGATATAAAATTTAAGTCACATTCTACTTATTTAAGACGCTTTTGAGCTTACTTTATATGAATTACGCTTATATAGCTTATTTTGGTGTGTAGATTGAAAAGTAAAGGATTTTGCATGGATTTGGAGCATTATGGAGCAATTATGAAGCTTTGAAGTATGAGTATGAGCTGAGGAAAATGATCCGGATCATGTTCATGGTTAGGAGATTAAGATGGAAGCTTAAAGAGGCAAAACAGTGAAAAAAGATTTAAAAAATGCACTACGGAGAGACCCTGGGCGCCCCCGTAGTGCACTGGAGCAGAGTGCACATGTGGGCTGCCAAATAACACTATGGTGCCGCATAGGGGGAGGCCACATGCCAAATTATGGTCTAGTCTAGCCAGAATTTGTTTTTTCAACCCAGATCCGACCCGGAACCCTCCTAAAGCCTATAAATACTAGTTTTCTTCTGATTTTGAAGGGTAACAACATAAGAGAAGATGGAACATCGATAGAAGAGCATAAAAGAAGACAAAGGGGCAATGTTTGGGGAGAAACACATTGGGACGGAGACCCAAGGGTTTCTACCTAGGTTTTTCTTTTCCTTTTGCCTTATATTACTGAATCTTTGCTTATTCATGGATTATTGCTTTTGTAATTAGTTCATGAGTAGCTAAACTCGTAGTATATAGGGTTGTGGATGAATATGAACATTGTTGTTTGAATGTAAAGTAGTTTGATTGGATTTCCACTGTTTGAGTTGCTTATCTTTTCTTGATCTTAATTACTTAATTCTCTTTCTAATTATTGAGTACTATCTATGATTTATAAGTTGAACTAGGAATAGAGAACTTACATTCGTAATAAGAAAAGGTAGAGCTTGGACCTGGATCCCTTATGGGGGAAATGATTCACTAACATGGATAGGAATATACCTGTTAGCCTTGCTTAGTTGATACAGAAGACAGATCACATGCACTTCACTATCAATCGACGATCATAAGAATATAGGCGTTAAGAATAGTTGAGTAGGCATAGAGACAGTTTGGAAAGACGCTCAATATTGGAAATATCAACCCACAACTAGTAACTCAGAAAAAAAGTCAAACTAGTTAACCAAAAACTCAACTGGATTATTCTAAGTTCACAACCCTAGATCACTAATCATGTCTGAAATCACTAAGTAACCTAAAATTGTCTGAAGTATTAGAATTATAGTAGTTAGTATTTAATTAGCTAAACTAAACAATCTTCTCTTGTTTACATCACTGAATAGTTGGAATAGGAATTCATTTTAGTTATTAATTCATAAATTCCATGTAGGATCGATATCAAGACTCACATGACTTATATTACTTGTCAGATCGCATACACTTGCGTGTGCATTAGCCTAACCTAGAGAGTCTAACAAGTTTTTGGCATCGTTGTTGGGGATTCGTTAGAGATAAATATTCTATTTTGAGTTTTTATTAAATCTGTTCAATTTTTTAGAAGTTTTTTTCATTACATTACAGGTTTCAGGTAGTGTATGCCAAATACGAGAAGTCAAGGCTGTCCTTTGATTCCATTTGATCTTGAAATAAGAAGAACTACGAGAGATTCAGAATTATGGGTGACCAAATCAACCAAAACTTGAATCTTCATAGAGTCCAACAGTCTATTGGGGAGCACAGACACATACTTGTGCTCAACTTTGCTAGTCTAAATCGTGAGAATGCCCCACGGCAATAGTTAAGCCAGCAATTATGGATAATTTTAAACTAAAAGAAGGAATGGTACAGCTAGTGCAAAACACTTGCCAAATCTCAGGTAAACCACACAAAGATCCACACAAACACTTGACAGAATTCGTAGACCTGAGTGATAATTTTCACTATCAGAATGTGTCGGATGAGTAAGTAAAGCTGACATTGTTTCCTTTTTCACTTATTGGGGAAGCAAAGCAATGGTTGCAAATGAATCAGCAGGTTCAATTACTCCTTAGGATGGATTGTTAGAGAAGTTGCTAAATAGATTCTTCTCTTTGAGAATAACTAAAGAGTTAAGAGGAAGAATATGCGATTTTGTGCAAAAAGATACTAAATCATTGCCACAATCATGGGAAAGGTATAAGGGTTATCTCAGAGATTTCCCTCATCATCAGCAGCCAAAGGAGATTATTAGCCACAACTTCATTGAAGGACTGAGACCAGACTCCAAGTCACTGTTAGATGTTATAGCTCAAGGGAAAATCATGTCTAACAATTATGATGAAATAAAAGTGTTGCTTAACCTTATGTATGCCGGTAATAGAGACAATCAAGAGCTAAGTAAAGTGTTCTCCTCAACTTCAAAGAAAGATCCAGGGAAGCTAGAGTTAAATGATGTTACAGCCATGAGAGCTAAAATTGGGTAGCTTACCAGCTTAGTGAAGAAATGTCTGACAGCCCAAAACTCAAGTCAAGTCAGCAAGTTCAAGCAAGCAGTATTATGTGTGAGCTATGTGGTGAAAACCATACCTATTCAGGTTCTCTTTAAAATCCAGAATCTATATTTTATGTGGGGAAACAAAATCATAGAATGGGTTATCAAGGTAATGGATATGGGCAGAACTACAGAAATCACCCAAATTTTTCTTGAGTAGGTAATCAGAAGCAGCCACTCACACAACCACAAGCTCAAGTAAGTAGTTCACTTGAAGAGACATTCAAGTTGTTTGTACCTCAGACTCAAAAGTTCAATCAAGCTCAGTAGGTAATCAATGAAGAGCATAAGAAATTTATTGCTGACGTGAAACCAATATTGGGTCAACTAGCTGCAGCATTACATGTGAGACCTCAAGAGGCATTACCTAGTGATACAGAGAAAAATCCAAAAGAAACGGTTAATGCAATCACCTTGAGAAGCAAAAAAAAGTTAGACGTAGAACCTCAGAGAGATAGAAGACTGAATAAAGAGTTGAGGTCTACACCAGAGAAAGAGAAAGAAGTAGAAGAAATTGAAAAAGCGATTAAAGAGTTAACATTTTGTTACGCTCCGAGACTACCCCTAGGCGTAACACAGGACCCGGGATCACAAGTACCCCAAGTTAACCCTTTTTCATAGCATATTCAGATATTCATAGGAAAAACATAGCGGAAGCATAAATAGAAAGCTAGGCAACCCAATTTATAAATGATAAAGTCAAGAGGAAACATAATCCGAAAGAGAAACCCAAATACTATCTATGTCTAAAAGCCTCTAACAATCATAAAGAGTTGATGGGACAATAACTCAACTAACTCAAAAATCCAAAAAAAGAATATGAAAGTAACTAACATAGCTATGGTCCTCGAGTAATCAGGACTCACCAACCAAATTTGGAGGACTGACAACGTCTAGCCAAGAATTGGAGGAAAAGAGCCTGAATTTGCATCATCAAGAGGATGCAGCGCAAATATGTGTCAGTACTATAAGATATACCGAGTATGTGAGATATGCATAAACATAGTAAAGCGTACTTAAAACATAGTTAAAACTGAATCTATGCATAATAAGAAAAATCATAAGAAATGTCATAATTTAAGCATATAGTAAGAGATATCAAAGAATAAGACTTAAAAACTTTCATACGGGAGTTTCTTATAACCGACAATAGACCATGTGAGCTACATGGAATCTAACTATATAACCCTAGTTAGCAAAGCTACCCCAAACCCTGCCAAGAAATGGGATACCATAATCCAAATATGTAACCCTAGTTGGCAAAGCTACCCTAATGCCCGCTAAAGCACAGAACTCCATGATCAAATGTGGAACCACTTCTATAAGCACATAGGGTGATTCGTAACCTACGCTGGCAACGTAGTTTTGGACTTGGGTTATCGAACCCTCATTGTTCGGTGCTAAATACTACTCATAAAACATACATATAGCTCATAAATACTTGTGGCATATCTGATGCCAAATCTATTTGAAAATAATAAAGACATATATGATGTCATGCAATTCTCATGTCATAAGTTCTTAAAACTTAGCATAGCCATAATTCAAAACATACTTTTCTTTCTAAATTCATAACTTGAGGAATTAGGCATTTAATTTCATAAATACATAAGGTCATGTTATCTAAACATGCCAATTTTCACTTGAAAACATGCAATTCAATGGAATCATGCTAGAAATCATGTTTAAAATGTGGGCTTTCGAAATCAATTTAGAAACCTCAGATAAATCATAGATAAGTAATGAGAAACCATGAATTGATGCTTAAAAAGAAGACCCATAACTTTTCTCCAATTTAGGTAAAAATCCTAATTTCATAATTTTATAAATCAAAATAAAACATGGGGTTTTGGGCATAAGGGTGAAAGAAATCCCTCATTGAATACCCACATACCTTATTGAAGCTTGCTTGATCTAAGATAAAAAGAAATGGAGGCTTGAACTTGGAGCTTGAAGGAGTTCCTTTCCTCTTTTCGTAGATGAATGAGGAATAATGAAAGACTTACGCTTATAAGAGTAAAAACCATACTAAAAGTAGCCAAAAAGACCTCACTTAATAGTTAAAATGGTGGGTAATTATAAAAATACCCCTGGGATTTAATTAAGAAAAGTTGTTAAAAATCTTGGCTTCAGGTTCCATGGGTCCCTTCCACGAGCCATAGAAGTAACCACGGCTCGTAGATTGGAGTTCTGGTTTCTGAGCCAAAAGTTAGGCTGCGGATGAGTTCCTACGGCTTAACAGGATGACTCGTGGAAACTTCCATGAGACGTAGGATCCTCTCGTTGTTTTCTAGGGAATTGACTGCCCTCAGTTTGAGTTCCATGGGTGGTTTACATGACCCGTGAAACTAATCACGACCCATAGACTCCACTCGTGGTTCTCAGACCAGAGGTGGGATCTGTAGGACTGGATTCACGAGTCACTTCCATGACTCATGGTTCTATCCAAGGCTAATGGACTTGACTTGTGATTCCTGGAAGTTTAGAATTTATCGGAAATTTCTAAGTTTAAAAGTTGAATCAAATTATGGGGTGTTACAATTTCTCCCCCTTGGGATCATTCATCCTCGAATGAAGACTAAGCAAGGAAAACTGGAGAGAAAACTGCCCAACCAAGCAACAACACATAAAACTCAAGGATAAACATAAAAATTGAGCTTTTTAACTTAAAGCATGATTGAACTAACTTCGGAAAACATGAATGCATGCTAGGATCATGAGAGAAACTGATGGAATAGAATCGGAGGGACATACTAAGGAGGAAACTATTACCTCAAGCTAAAACTGAATCAGAAGGAAAGAGTTGAGGATACTTGGCTTTCATGTCTACTTCCGTTTCCCAAGTAGCTCCCTCCAATAGCTGATTTCTCCAAAGAACCTTTACCGAAGTGACTTCTTTGTTTCTCAACTATGAATCTGAAGATCCAGAATCTCCATGGGAACTTCCTCATAAGTAAGGCTATCCTTCACAATCACATCTTCCAAAGGAACAATCAAGGTCGGATCACCAACACACTTTTTCAACAAGGAAACATGGAAAACCGGATGAATCACTTCTAAATCTGATGGTAAATCCAACTCATAAGCAACACCACCAACTCTCCTTAGTATCTGATAAGGACCTACATAGCGGGGACTAAGTTTCCCTTTCTTTCCAAATCTCATCACACCCTTCATGGGTGACACTTTTACAAATACTCAATCATCAACCTCAAACTCCAACTCTCTTCTCCTCACATCTGCATATGATTTATGTCGACTCTGAGCGGTCTTCAACCTCTCCCTAATGATCTGAACCTTCTCCATAGTTTCATGAACTGAATCTAGACCAATCAAAGTTGCCTCACCTACCTCAAACCAACCAATAGGAGATCTACACCTCCGCCCATAAAGTTCCTCATAAGGAGCCATCTGGATGCTAGAATGGACACTGTTATTGTAGGCAAACTCGATAAGAGGTAATTGATCATCCCAATTACCTTTGAAATTAATCACACAAGCTCTCAACATATCCTCCAAAGTCTTAATAGTACGTTTTTCCTGGCCATCCGTCTGTGTGTGAAAAGTTATGCTAAGCTTAACCTGAGTACCAAGACCTTTCTGAAATTACTTCCAAAATTAGGATGTAAACTGAGTACCCCTATCTGAAATGATAGACAATGGAACACCATGCAATCTGACTATCTCCCGAATATAGAGTCTGGCATAATCATCTGTTGAATCTGTAGTCTTAACAACCAAGAAGTAGGATGACTTAGTCATCCTGTCGATAATCACCCAAATAGAATCATGCTATCTGCGAGTACGAGGCAAACCAGTAATGAAATCCATATTGATTGCTTCCCACTTCCAAGTAGAAAGATCAATATCCTGAGTCATACCACCCAGCTGCTGATGCTCTACTTTCACTTGTTGACAGTTGGGATAATTAGCCACAAAACCTGTTATGTCCCTCTTCATGCCATTCCCCCAATAGACTTCTCGTAGGTCACGGTACATCTTGGTGGCACTAGGGTGAATAGAATACCTAGAGCTATGAGTCTCTGTCAAAATCTATTGTCTCAACCAATCTATATCAGGAACACATAATCAACCCTGATATCAAACACACTATCTCCCCCCGGGAGAAAATCTCTACTCGTTATTGATGGACTGCACCCTTCAACTGGTACAAAATAGGATCACCGTCTTGCTTCTCTTTCACTTCAGCTACCAAAGATGATTCAGAACCATTTTTAACGATAACTCCACCTTATGTCGAATCCATAAGGTTAACTCCTGATCGAGCAAGTCGGTGAACATCCTTGGCCAATTCCTTTTTCCCATCCTCAACCGAAGACACACTACCCATAGACAACCTACTAAGTGCATCTGCCACGACATTGGCCTTACCCGGATGGTAAAACACACTCATATCATAATCCTTAAGAAGCTCAAGCCATCTCTTTTGGTGAAGATTCAATTCCTTTTGAGTGAACACATACTGAAAACTCTTATGATCGGTGAATACATCCACCATACAAATAGTGTCTCCAAATCATCAAAGCAAAAACCATAGCCGCCAACTCAATATTATGAGTAGGGTAGTTCTTCTCATGAATCTTAAGTTGTCTAGAAGCATAAGCAATCACCTTACCATGCTGCATCAACACACAACCCAAACCAATCCTAGAAGCATCACAATACACCACAAAGTCATCTAGGCCCTCGAATAGAACCAACACTGGAGATGTGGTCAATCTAGTCTTCAATTCCCAAAAGTTTTTCTCACACAGATCAGACCACTGAAATTTCACCTTCTTCTGAGTCAAACTGAGTCAATGGGGCAGCAATGGAAGAAAACCCTTCCACAAATCTCCTTTAGTAACCAGCCAAACCCAAAAAACTCCTAATATCATATGGGAAAGTGGGTCTAGGCTAGTTCCTTACTGCCTCAATCTTTTGAGAATCAACTCGAATATCATCTTTAGTCACAATATGACCCAGAAAAGCAACAGACTGCATTTAAAACTCACACTTACTAAACTTAGCAAATAATTTTTGGTCCTTGAGAGTTTGCAACACCACTCTCAAATGGTCTGCATGCTCTTCCTTGCTCCGAGAATAGATAATAATATCATCAATGAACACAATCACAAACATATCCAAATATTTCTTGAACACACGATTCATCAAATCCATAAAGGCTATAGGAGCATTAGTTAGTCCAAAAGACATAACCATAAATTCAGAATGACCATATCGAGTTCTGAAGGCTGACTTTGGAATGTCATACTCTCGAACATGGATCTGATGCTAACCAGATCTAAAGTCGATCTTGGAGAAGTAACTGGAACCCTGAAGCTGAATGAACAAGTCATCAATCCTAGGAATGAGATACTTATTCTTGATTGTGACCTTGTTCAACTGATGGTAGTCAATACCCATTTTGAGGGAACCATCTTTCTTTCACACGAATAAGACTGGAGCACCCCATGGAAAGATGTTGGGTCGAATAAAACCTTTATCAAGGAGATCTTTCAACTGATCCTTCAATTCCTTAAGTTCTGCTGGAGCCATCCTATAAGAAGGAATAGAGATAGGTTACGTATCTAGAAGAAGAGCTATCCCAAAGTCAATCTCCTGCTCGGGAGAGACTCTAAGAAAATCTTTGGGAAACACTTTTCGAAACTCATTCACAATAGGAACTGACTGGAGAGATGGGGCTTTAGACTCCGTGTCCATAACCTGAACTATATGATAAACGTAAAGCTTAGAAATCATCTTTCTAGCCTTAAGATAAGATGTGGAATGACCCTTCGAGGATGGAGGACTACCTTGCCACTCTAAGACAGGTTCATTTGGGAACTTGAAACTGATGACTCGGGTACGACAATCAACCGAGGCATAACATGCATACAACCAATCCATACTAAGAATAACATCAAAATCAGTTATCTCCAACTCTACTAGATCCACTGAAGTGACTCTATGAAGGAATGAGATAGGGCAATTTTGGTAAATTCTTTTGGCTAGGACTGACTCACCAACAGGAGTAGAAACACAAAAGGGTTCTAAGAGCGGATCAGGACTAATCTCGAACTTGCAAGCCACATAAGGGGTCATAAAAGATAAGAATGCACTAGGGTCCAATAAAGTATATACATCAAGAGAGAAGACTTTCAACATACCAGTAACAACGTCCGGTGAACTCTCCTAGTGCTGGCGAGAGAACATGGCATAAAGGCGGTTTTGGTGCTGACCACCAGAAATAGAAGCAGTGCCCTGCTGGGCCGGTCAACCTCCTGATCCTGCTGGGGAAGATTGCGTCCTACTACCTCTCTGTCCCTTCCTAGCTGAATGGAAATCTCTAATTCGATGTCCAGACTGACCACACCTAAAGCAACTACCTGAACTGGCTAGACACTCACCAGGATAACTCTTCCCACACTTGTCGTAAATAGGGTAAGAAGGCCCCTTGGCAACACTTCTCTGAGACTGTGAACCTGAACCTTTACCAGGCTGATCATGGCAAGGCCTCGGGTCCTGGGTAAGAGCACTAGCTGAAGAATGAACTGGCCATGATGATTTCTTCTAAAACAAAGAGCGATGTCTGCCTCCAGTCCTCTGATGGCCAAAACCTGAACTCTCAGATTTAACCCTCTTGTTCCCCTTTTCCATCTCCCTCAACTTATCTCCCTCAATCTGATGGGTATGAGTCATAAGTCGAGAAATATCCATGTCACCCAAAAGCATCACTGACCTACACTCCTTCTTTACCAAATTTGATACTTTATAAATGTACTTACTCATCTCATCCCATTGGTCAGCCACCATGGAAGGAGCATACCTAGAAAGCTGGGTGAACTTCAATTCTTGCTCCTGAACTAACATAGAACATTTCCTCAAATTAACAAACTCTTTGACCTTAGGTTTACTCAACTCCCTCAGGAAGAACCGGTCAAGAAAAGCCCTCTCAAAGCATTCCCAAGTCATAGGGACCATATCTCTAGCTCTAGCATCTTTCCAGTGAGTGAACCAAATATGAGCCACATCCTTGAGTTGATAGAAAGCTACTCAATACCATCAACACCACCCACTTTCATTACACCAAAAATCTTCTTTACCTCATCCAAGAAATTTTGCGGATCCTCACCAACTTTTGAACCCCAGAACTCAGGTGGGTTCATGCAAATGAAATCTTGGACTCGGGCCGCTACTCCACCTTAGGGTGGGCGGGGATAGGATCCTGCTGATTGGCCTGAGCGTTCATAGTATGAGATAGCATATGAATGGCATCCTTGCAATCTATATTTGTGACCTCGGGGTCTAGAATCAGAGGATCAACATTTTGGGCGGCTCAGCGAGGCATGGCACACCAAAGAGGCATAATCTGAAACGCATAAAGAATGGATTAGAAGGGTAATAGAGTTAAACTCTATCATACGTTATTAATCATGAAAGAAGTAAAGTTTTTCCTAAGACACCTTGTGGCTTCCCCCTCATAAGTGTGGCGTACTTCACACGTATGAAAGATACTCTACTCAATGCGGCTTTCAAACACCCAAGGACTTTTTGACCTGAGGCTCTGATACTAAGTTTTTCATGCCCTGAGACTACCCTTTAGGCATAACACGAGATCCGGGACCACAAGTGCCCTAAGTTAACCCTAGGTCATAGCATATTCCAATATTCGTAAGAAAAACATAGCGAAAGCATAAATAGAAAGCTAGGCAACCCAATTCATAAATGATAAAGTCGAGAGAAAATATAATCCGAAAGAGAGACCCAAATACTATCTATGTCTGAAAGCCTCTAACTATCATAAAGAGTTGATGGGACAATACCCTAATTAACTCAGAAATCCAAAGAAAGAACATGAAAGTAACTAACATAGCTATGGGCCTCGAGTAATAAGGACTCACCAACCAAATCTAGAGAACTGACAACATCTAGCCAAGAACCGGAGGGAAAGAGCCTGATTCTGCATCATCAAAGGATGCAGCGCAAATATGCGTCAGTACTATAGGATGTATCGAGTATGTGAAATATGTATAAATATAGTAAAGCGTACTTAAAACATAGTTAAAACTGAATCCGTGCATAATAAGAGAAATCATAAGAAATTTCATAATTTAAGCATATAGTAAGAGATATCAAAGCATAAGACTTAAAAACTTTCATACGGGAGTTTCTTATAACCGAAAATAGACCATGTGAGCTACATGGAATCTAACTATATAACCCTAGTTAGCAAAGCTGCCCCAAACCTTGCTAAGGAACAGGACACCATAATCTAACTATGTAACCCTAGTTGGCAAAGCTGCCCTAATGCCTGCTAAAGCACAGGACACCATGATCAAATGTGGAACCACTTTCATAAGCCCATAGTGTGATTCATAACCTATGCTGGCAACATAGTTTTGGACTTGGGTTATCGAACCCTCATTGCTCGGTGCTAAATACTACTCCCAAAATATACATATAGCTCATAATATACTTGTGGCATATCTGATGCCAAATCTGTTTGAAAAGCATAAAAACATATCTTATGTCATGCAATTCTCCTGTTATAAGTTCTTGAAGCTTAGCATAGCCATAATTCAAAACATACTTTTCTTTATAAATTCATAACTTGAAGAATTAGGCATGCAATTTTATAAATACATAAGGTCATGTTATCTAAACATGCAAATTTTCACTTGAAAATATGCAATTTAATATCATGCTAGAAATTATCTTTAATGCATGGGCTTTTGAAATCAATTTAGAAATCTCAGATAATTCATAGATAAGTAATGAGAAACCATAAATTGATGCTTTAAAAAGAAGACCCATAACTTTTCCTCAATTTGGGTAAGAACCCTAATTTCACAATTTCATAAATCAAAATAAAACATGGGGTTTTGGGTATAAGGGTGAAAAGAATCCCTTATTGAATACCTGCATACCTTATTGAAGCTTGCTTGATCTAAGATGAAAAGAAATGGAGGCTTGAACTTGGAGCTTAAAGGAGTTCTTTTCCTCTTTTGGTAGATGAATGAAGAATAATGAAAGACTTAGGCTAATAAGAGTCGAAACCCTACTAAAAGTGGCCAAAATGACCTCACTTAAGAGTTAAAAGGGTGGGTAATTATAGAAATACCCCTAGGATTTAATTAAGAAAAGTTGTTAAAAATCTTGGTTTCAGGTTCCACGGGTCCCTTCCATGAGCTGTAGAAGTAACCACAGCTCGTGGATTGGAGTTGTGGTTTCTGAGCCAAAAGTTAGGTTGTGGATGAGTTCCTACGGCTTAACACGATGACTCATGCAAACTTCCACGAGTCATAGGAACTTCTTGTGGTTTTCTGGGGAATTGACTGCCCTCAGTCTGAGTACCACGATTGGTTTCCACGACCTGTGAAATTAATCAGGACCCGTAGACTCCACTCGCGGTTCTCAGACCAGAGGTGAGAGCTACAGGACTGGATTCATGAGTCACTTCCACGACTTGTGGTTCTATCCACAGCTCATGGACTTGACTCGTGATTCCTAGAAGTTTAGAATTTATCAGAAATTTCTAAGTTTAAAAGCTGAATTGAATTTCGGGGAGTTACACATTCCAGCAGAGGTTTGAGAAATAGAAAGCAGACAAGGCTTGTGAATATTCCATTGGTGGAGTCTTTGCAAGAGGTACCAAAATATGCCAAGCACTTGAGAAGTATAGTTGCAAACAAGAGGCGCCTTATAGAGTTTGAGATAGTTGCACTCACTAAAGAGTGTACTTTGAGAATCCGAAACAAACTCCCTCCAAAGTTGAAAGATCCAGGTAGCTTTACTATTTCTATAAGAATTGGAGACAGAGACGTGGGAAGGGCACTTTGTGACTTAGGTGCCAGCATAAATTTGATTCCCACTTTAGTTTTCAGGACTTTGGGACTTGGTGATCCAAGGCCTACCATAGTTACCTTGTAATTGGCAGATCATTCTTTAACCTTTCCTGATGGAATTATTGAAGATGTGTTAGTGAAGGTGGCACCATTTATTCTGCCTATGGACTCATTATTCTTGATAATGAGGCCAACAAAGATGTACCCATCATTCTTGTTAGAGGTTTCTTGGTTATAGCTGATGCAGTAATAAGTGTGAAGTCTGGTAAGATGTCTATGATGGTGGGGGAAACTGAAGCCATATTTAACGTACTGAAGGCAAATCATTTGACTTCACATTATGAGGAGCTCAAAGTAATTAATATGGTTCCTCAAAGAGTGGCTAAGTCAAGAGAAGAAACTCATTCAAATCGAAATAACCCATTGAAGGGTCCTCAAAGATTAAATCTGACATAGAAGAATATTGTGACTATAGAAGATGAGATTGAAAGAGATATCAAGGATAAAGGTATATTCAAAATTATATGGGAGAGAGATCCCATATTTCATGTAAAGAACTTCTTGGATGTGTGCAAAAAGTATGACAAGGTCATTGATGATGAGATGAAGATATATTGGTTTCCTCGCTCTCTTGTGGGAGAAGAAAGGGAAGGGTATATGAACATTTCATCAGAGTTAGTAGAGACATAGCCTAGGTTAGTGTATACCTTCATCCATGAGTTGAGTCCACATTCCAGAAAGACACAAGAAGTAAAAAAGATTGTGAATTTTGAACAAAAGGAGGAAGAGTTACTCTCTAACGCTTGGGCAAGGTTCAACCATCTTATTGATTATCGGGGTTTGGGGTTGTCTAAGGTAATGATGATGGACACTTTCTACCAAACACTTTATAAGATCAACCAATCTATAGTAGATGTGATAGTTGATAAATGGTGGGATAAGAACTCCGCGATTATAGCCATACAGTTGCTACAAAGTGTGGCTAGACACGGGCTTTTTTGGAATATAGAGTTTCAAAACTTAATGAGAGAGGAAGATCAAGTGAGATAGGGTGGTGATATTTACCCCCATCATGGAAAAAATAGAACTTGAAAAAGTATATGTCGAACTACGATGTTAAACAATGCGCTAGTTGGGAGAAAACCTAACGTTTGTTGTACTTAATTATTATTTTTTCTTTATTATATTCTTATAAAAGAAATTCTAACGATAGTTTATAGTTTATTATTTTGTAGGTTTCCGAGGTTGTATAGCAAGGAAAGTGGAAATGAGCACTCAAAATAAAGGTTTGAAAAAAAATTAGAAAATAAAAAAACTAGATAAATTACACTAGGCGCCTAGGATACTACCCAAGGCCCCTCTACAGTGTATTTCACTCAAAAGTAATTTTTCTTGCTTTTTGAAAGAATAAATAAAAAAATGGAAATTAAAAAGAAAAAGGGAAAAAATATTTAGTATAAAGTAGCTAGATTCTCCTTAGTTTTGTCCACTGGTGTATTTCAAATATTTTTCTCTCTAAATTATAGCTAAAGTCTTCATTCCTTCAAGCTTTCTTCTTCAAGAATTAATCTTTCAAGGTATGAATTAGTATGATTTCTTTAGTTAATTTGTATTTTTATCATTAGTTATTAATTTTTAGTTTTAGTTTTTATTTATTTGACTTATTATTTTTTGCTAGTAATTTTGTAGATCCATGAAAAGTGAATTTACATACTTGAATTCCCCAACTTGTGAATCATGCTAAATTGTTGGATGGGGAATATAATTTATTGATTGTTAGTGATTATATGATTGTTAGAATGGTTGTTTGTTGATAGTATTAAATTTGGGAGTGAATTAGGATGATAGATTCCATGAAACAATATTTGAAAGATTCATGCATACTAAGTGTTTGATAAAATGCTTGAAAGAGAGTTTTATGAGGATATGTCAAAACTCTAAGTGTGGAGTGACTCTAAATCTCACTTGGACCTTATATTTGCTACAGCCTACACCCACCATGAAATTTATTATACCATTCTCTTAATTTGATATATGTTACTAACTAGATGATAAGCTACTTGTAAAAATTCACTTGGGTTTATGAACAAAACTAGCAACTTTTAGGACTTTTTATTTTACTTTCTAGTTTTAGGATAGAATAGACTTTTTGTGTAGTATGTATATTGTGTGTTGTATACTTAGCTTTTATTTTTATTTTGAAGGAACCATGTCTTTAAGGCCTAAAATAACTAGTACTGGAAAGGAAAAGGCTACAACTAGGGGCTAAAATAAGGATAAGAGGCCTAGAAAAGAAAAAGAGGGACAACCCCAAGCATCAAAAATTCCATATGTGTTAGAAGCGGTTGATCCTTTGGGAAGACAATGGTACATCCAATTTGAGGAGACTCCAACGGCTATCCCCGAAGCAAACATAAACATAACTCTTCTCCACAAAAAGTTCATATTTCTCTACAAGAACATAATGCAATTGGGATTGGGAAGATTACTTAATTCACATTGCATAACCAACATGTCACGACCCAACTTACAACAGGCCATGCGGGCATCTACTTGATTCTAACTCGATAGGAGAAACCTCTTACACTACCCAAAAACATAATTAAGCAAAAGTTTTTTAAACAGATAATATGCTAGTAGCCGAATACAAATTCAATATCATAACCTTAAATACACTTGAACAAGTACAATCATTTTTGAAAAACAATATCATAACCTTACCCAAAACCTGATCTAGACCTGTACAACAGCTACTAATGAAGAACATGAAAATAAAAGATGTCACAATTTTCGTTCTGAGGAGTAGAGAACACAGAAGCTGATGGTAGAGACTCTTCAATCCATGCAATGAGACTTCAATCAACCTGTCACACATCTACACCCAAAAAAGTGTAGTAATAGTAGTATCAGTACACCACACGTACCGGTAAGTATCATCGGCCAACTAAGATTAGATCATATAATACATGTTAGAAATTAAAATACAATAGATAATATCAACAATCATTACTTAATAGAAGGTTCCAACTTAACGCACGCCAACCCCATACCTCATACTTACTCCACTACAACCCATAGGATCAATTCTCTTATGGTAGTTATCTCTAACCATTTAGCATAGTCACGAGGTATCCCACCTTACCTACGCTCTCTTCAAAACTCACATGTAACATCAAGTTTACTTTTATATTCAATCAACTATCATTATTACAAGCCCTCACCCATATCCCAAGTTCACCCAGAAAACCCGTACGGTTAGACATTAACCCCTCTTTCTCAAACTTAGAATTTACAACAATCATGATCATACTGATCACCAATAGACATATCAAATATTATAACCAATAGATAATCATCTCAAGTCAAACCAACAAGTTTATAACATACCAAGTAATCAAAAATATCATCATCATAATTTAGTTACTCGTATTCTCGATACTCACATCACAACATGGATCTAAGTCTATCTAACCTTCACGATTCTACTCAGTTCCTTTAGTTTATCTCAATCCATCATTCCCAACTCACAATATCTATCAACAATGTAAAATTAACTAAAAGTGTGTACACACATGCTAAAGGGACTTGTTTTTGCCCAACTAGTCATGACCTACAGGGACACACTAGGGTCCATGTACCATACTGCTCGTGGAAATTGATCTATAGTAACAAAATGAACAACAATACATGTACCAGCTTGTGGTTCCCGATTCATATAACAATAATCAATGTCACTATTTGTACTGGCTTGTGGTACCCACTTTAACTAACAATATGAACCTATGGCTCCAATTTTCTACATTTCAGGATATTTATCGTGCATTAATTTCATGTACACTCGATTATTAAAGTTCTTTTAATCAATATCATGAAAACATAGCTTATTCATTCAAGCATACAACATGATCACAATCATTAAATCAAACATGTCTAAATACCAATCACAAGTTATTCAATTCAATACGTATAAGCACTAAAGTGAGTCTCAATTCTAATTAAACCATTATTCACACAAGGACCTTTAACCTTCATTACGAGGGTGTAGACTCGCCCTTCTAGTTATTCAATTATGCATAAGTACTTCGTTGTCATCCCACTAATAGACACTCAACCCTATTATATAAACCACACAATCACAATTTGCTTCCCCTTCATTACAGATCAAGTTCTCACATTAATCGGGTCTTCTCTTTTAGATAATTCCCATTAAGACACAATTCCACACCATGACTTATGGAGTACACAATTAGTTTATTCATCCATCAACCTCAAGTCAATTCAATGAGAATTGTAAATAGTTCACATAAGTTATCAAGTATTATCACAGCAACCCAAAATTCATGTTTTATTAAAGGTTTGACCACTTCACTAACCTATTTCACCTCTCGTAATTAGTTCCGGCTTCCACTACAATAATGAATAAATTATTTATGCCTCTCTAATCACATTGTTTTACCCCATTCACATTCATATTGAATTACACATAGAATGAACACTTCTATTAGCAAGGATTTTAGTCTTATTAGTTTATTCTTATAAATTCTAACAAACTCTATGCACGAAGACCTAGCCATGCTGTCTCCGTGAATCTTTACTCAATAATTATGATCACAAATCAAAGCTTACTACAGTTTAACCATAACCTACCTCGATGCCAAACTACTGCTATAACTGCATGCAACCTTGCTCCTTTCTCTCATTCCATGAATTCAGAGGGAGGAGCCGCGAGAAGGATGGGAATTCGCATTGTTTTTGAGAGATTTTCCTCTCTTTTCTGGGTGTTCTAGGGTTAGGACAGCCCTGGGATGTTTTTAGTGGAAAGTCTTCTTTTTCAAAAAGAGCTGAGAGCTCAAAACATTAATCCCGTGATTTTGCCTTGTGAGCTTTGTTGCATCGAAACTTCCCTCGCTGCGGTGAGCACGCTGTGGCGAGGATCTGGTCAGCTATGGTGGACATTGCTGGCAATCCATATTTTAACTAAATTTTTTATCTGTATTTTATTAAAAACCACCACAAGCATTTCCACACAAGGTTCTTAAAGAAAATAATTTAAATTCATTCATTTTACCGTGAATTTTTAATAATGATGGATGGGTCACTATATTAGATACTAATTTACCACCTATTCATCCTTGAATGGACCCGAAAGGTATGGGGACACGAGTTTAATTTATACATGTAGTCACCTTATTTCCACGCTTCACCTAAATCACTTGAACAACCACATTACGTAATCAATTTACTGAAATTGCTTTTACAAGATGCCTCTAAATTGAGACTCCCCAAAATAATAGGGCTGACTGAAAAACACACACAAATCTAATTTCCTTACCCATGTTTTCCCACTTGTGGAAGATTTTGCCTAACTAGGTTTTTCCAAAGATCCACGATGTTCGAAAAATAACATTCAAACATCAGTATGCAAAAAACTACAAGTAGAACATGAACAAATACCAAATCACTGCGATGAATAATTTCTCACCACAGCGAACTCGCTACAGTGGAAGGCGGCTCGCTGCAGCAAAGATTGGGATAAGTTAAGGGGGAGGAAAAGAATTCATTTCCCCCACTTTGAAAAACTAACTCTCCACATTCTCATTCAAAAATTCTCTCAACCCAATGCTCTCTTCATAAATTTCTATGGTAAATCCCTATTTTTATTGCTTTATACCATGCTTGTTACATTTGCATTGCATCTATTTGTGCTTATTTGCTTGATTTCAGATTGGAAATGGGGCTTGGGGTACGGGATAAGTCTTTCCCTTGTAATGGCGGATTTGTGAAGAATTCCCACTAGATTTATGTTATTATCTTGTTTGCAACGCCCCTTACATAATCCCACAGAGTTCATGGAGTCCTAGAATCAAAAATAAGGTAGAACGGTAGAAATTTTTTTAAAGGAATTTCAAATGGTTGGGGCTTTCTTTTTGGAGATTACATCACCATAAAATCAAAGAATAAGTGTTGAACACTAATAGGTTATGCCCGATCTATGAGAAAACTTGATAAAATGGAGCATAATTGCAAAATCACCATTTTTGAAATGGTTGGCTGGTTGGGGATGATAGCCTCACTACAGCGAGAGTTGCTTTGTCATAGAGACTTCACCACAGTAGGCCTGTTTCATCATGGCGACCTTGTTGCAGTGAGAAACATCCACTGCAGTGAGACGCCAAGGCAAAATGCCTGGCAAGGGTTGGAAGTTTTTTCAAAACTAATTTCTTTAGATTTTCCTGCTTCCATTACTCGATCTTGTTCTGACTGTCAAAACATATCTAGTAACACAATTACTTCTCTTTCCGTAGAGATCAAAATATGGCCGCAAATGAAGAAAGGGATTTCATAAGATTTGCAAATGCATAGATCCAGCAGCGATACATCGAGCAGAGGCCAGGTCGTTCACAGGGGAGAGGTGTTTCCTGGGTTTTGGACCAGGGAGGGATCCCAAGATATTGGAGAAAGAGGAAGAAGCGCCAGAGTTTCTACTATCGATTCAAGGATATTGAGTGGCTACCTCTTGTACAGATACCCAAAGCGATCAATTAGAATTGGGTAAGGAAGTTCTATGCTCATCTCCTTATCATAAAATGGAACGTCCCAAACCCTGTCATATATGTTTGGGGTGAGAGAATTAGGATTTTAGTTGCAGATATCAATGAGGCTCTAAGGTTGTCAAATCCTCCCGAGACTGAGTACGAGGCAAGGAGAGATGCTAGGGACAGGCAATGGTTGGTAAATACACTGGTGCTAGAGGTTCATAAAGCCTCAATTACTTGGGTCGTCTATCAGAAGGGGATCACCATCCTCCACTTTACTCTGGATTCTCGAAGGTGACTAAATTTGGTGTTTAGGAGGATTTTTCCTTCTGGCAACACTTTGGATGTGGCCTACACTTGGGCACTGATTGTGGCTTGCTTGCTGGACAGTAGACAGAGTTCCAATAAATGCGGGAGAAAGAATTGTGGATGAGTGGAGACACTTCATAATTCTATATACCAAGGACCTCCCCCTCCCCTCACTGATTACTACCGTGTGCTGATGGGCGAACATGCCCAGTGAGCCCACGGATCGTATTACTGACCCTGACAAGCCCTTTGACACATTGAGGGTGAAAGATTCACCCAGTCGCAGCAAGAAGAAGCATAAGATAGGGTCAGAGAGAGGGAGCAGTATCATTCAGGCCTGTGGCAGAGTTAAACTGGTTCGACATCAGTTACGGCAACCCTATAGCAGTTAGGAATGGACGTAGCTTTCCTGAGGATGATGTTGCAGGGTTTACCACAGGTTTTGCTAGAGACGGTGCCTCCCTGGAATGGAGGCCATTAAGCGTTGCAGGTTGTTTAGACCCCTATGGCACCTTCGAGTTTTTGGCACAAGCCATGTTGAGCTCCGGGAAGAACTAAGAGCTCAATGCAGAGAGAAGGAAGGGATGCGCTTTGGACAAGTTGATGGTTCAGGTGTGGAAGGGAATCAAGTCCCTTATCAAGAATATAACCTCAAACAAGAAAGTTCCCAAGGTGATCCGAGAGGATACCCAAGAGTTCTCCTTCCTTAGTGGGTTAGATGAGGAGGAGTCTAGTGGTTGAGCACCGATGATTGATGGAGCATCTATGAAACTTCCTACCCCTTATTCCCTACTTTATTACTTGTCACGACCCAAAATCAGGCTGCGATGGCACCTACATAACCCCCCCAGTAGGCAAGACAACCCAAAGATGTGGAAGATAATAATACAATACAAATAAGGGAAAACGGAAGAGAAAACATAAGGAAATAGGGGCCAACCGTTTAGATACATACCAACTGTAATAAATATACAAAAATGGCCCTAAAGTAATCGAGAAGATAATATATATATATATATATAGCAACCAACCTCGGACCTGGTCTAATGGGTACAAGAGCGTCTAAAGTACGGAGTAGCTGTACAACAAGTATTGTCGATCCAAAATACAATATATGGACAAATAGATAGATGAAAAGTAGTAAAAGTCTCCAAAACGCTGGGAGCTCACCATGATCCTAACACCAGCTGGCCACGAACGATAGAAGGATCAATGAGGGTGGCTCATACTAGGTTCTACATCAAAAAAAGATGTAGAGTGTAGTATAAGTATCAAAACAACAGGTACCCAGTAAGCATCATCGGTCGACCAAGCTCAGAAAGATAATGAATAATATAAACTACGGGAAACTAAGCTAACTACAGGAATCCACCAAAATCTAGTTATCAATAGAAAAACTGAACTATCTATCCGACGGTGAAGATAATAATGAATAACAGGTAAAAGCACCCCCAAGCACATATAGATAATGCAATGCAATGCATCATGAGATGATATGATATGGAGTATGTCCAATGCAGAAAAGTAAACCTCGGTATCTGGTACCCCGAGTGCCCAGAATATAACCTCGAGCTCATCAACATATGTATAAAAGTAAAACCCGAATATGTGCTCCTCGAGCCGCCTGGATTTGTACCTCGGACTCATCAACAGGAAAGTAAAAATAGATAAAAGGGTTTAGAAATGACCCTCGGACCATATAATAGTGGTACTTTCTTTTCTTTCAAAAACCTGTGGTTAAATAAAATCCCGAATCTTTGAACCAAAAATCTCGTATTTCCTTCATTTCTAAAACCAATAGCCATAAGATGCAGTAATGAGATTTGATGCCATGTTCAGAGAACATCAGTCAATCAGGGTAAAGCACCTTACAAACAAGGTAGTTGACTTGGCACTCCGTCTGGTCCACGCTATGGCCTCGGGCCCACAGATACACAAGTACAGTAAATAAAATAGAAAGAATGGAAAATAACCACGAAAATAACTAAAAGACCTACTCTACCTCTAAAAGCATTCTAAGGATTCTAGGCTAGTCACACAAATTCGACAAGCTCCTAAACTGAGGATAAGCGGTATAATTCTACTCTAAAGTCCCGAAATGGCCAATTTATACAATCACAGGATTTAAGCCTATTTCTACTCTAGGACACTACCTAACGTTCAAATAATTTATAAAATATAGAATCAAACTAAGCCAACTCTAAGGAAAATAAATTGTAACATACCTCAGGGCTGAACTACAAACATGAACCATCACTCGTGTGTCTTCCCCTTTCGAACAGCCTCAGAAAGCTGCCACGCTATCAAGAACATAATCCAGGTATCACGATGATAAGAATGACATCCATATTACTAAACGGAAATTTGGGCCAAAAATCGGGTCGGAAAATGGCCATCGGAGCCTACGCAACAAAACAGGAAACAGAATTCACAATTATGTTCACAACGAGTTTAGAAACCCATTCCCAGAAGTTGAGCGCGAACGAGACTCATTTCGAGGCCTAAAACAGCCTCGAAGTCCACTTGATCAAGAAGAACTTAACAAGAGAATTCTATGAAATGAAGAAGAAATTTGTGAATGAAATAACGCGAAAAGAGCAGGGGAACATAACGAACTTACCAAAAATGTTTGAGATGAATAATGCTCTAATCCCAGCTCTTGAAACTCAATAACAATGGAGGATTCGGTTATAATAGAGAAGAAATCGAAGTTGACAGCTTAAATAGTTGTCAGGGTCCTTCATCACGGTCGCGAAGGATCCCACGCGGTCGCGAAGATAAGCTGGCCAAACCATCGTGATCGTAATGGTCCAGCCATATGATCGTGAAGAACAAGCTGGACTGGGTCCCTGTCGGCCTTCATCACGATCACAAGGAGCCGCCCTCACGATTGTAATGGTCAAAAATCTAGACCATCACGAATGTGACAGTCACTTCATGGTTGCAATGACCAAAAGGTTCTGCAATATACAGTAGCAACTAGCAAAACTCTAAGGCTAAGAAGTCACCGGATGGACCCCCGAGATTCATTCGGAACCCCATGACCACAAACCAACTATGGTACCCTACCAAAAATGGCATTCCAAACTCAACGAAATCAATGAAACTCCTAACGGAGAAAGTTTTAATGAAAAGTGGGCCCCATGCCCAAAAACTAACTTTTACCAAAACAAAACACAATAGCCCAAAACGAGTTTGGAAGCCTCGAGACCCAAAACAAAGTTCCCTCTAGCCCAAGGTTGATATTTCAGAGTTAACAATACTGACAAAATTTCCATCCAAGACCTTCTTCTCCGAATGTTGACCAAAGTCAACTCTAACAGGCTTAACAGTTGCAAAATAGGGAATTGAGCTTAAAACACAAACGAACAGCTCGAGAACTAAACCGTCAGCTCTGGCAAGTCTTAAATGACCTCTAGCCGTTGTGGAAAAGCTCAAAACATGGAAAAAGCACAAAAATCAAGAAAATGACCCAAGGGTCATTACATTACTCTAGTTCATTCACCCTTGTAGGTCTACTTTTAGACAATTTCCTTGCTTTTTCACACATTTTGGATAATATTTTATTCTCTTTTTTGTTGTTTGTGATGTTTACGGGTTCCATTGGTGGCATTCGAAGGATGATGGCCTTATTTGTAGACCGGTACTTTTTATGACAAGTTCTCATATGTTTTTAACTATGTGAAAATATATTGAACATATGAACTCCCAAAATAGGGGATTGTAAATTGAGCTACTGGTTTGTGCCAGTTCATTGAGGCGAACAAATTCTCACTGCGGTAACTTTATCACGGTGAGCATTCACCCGTTGTTATGACTTTGCTTGATATAGTGGTCCCTTTCTAGTAGAAGTGGACCCGCTGTGTTGAGAAAAGTCCTGCCATAGTGATGGCTTGGGCAAAATGCCTGCTAAAACTATAGATTTTTAAAACTTGCAACAAAATTAATTCTTCTCTATCGTTCTACACACAAACCCACCATATTATACAATTTTACAATGGCCTTATAATTTCAACACGTAACAACTTCATTACTGCTTTCAAAAATCAACAATTCAATATCACGTTGGTACACAACAATCATATCATTGTCCTTATAATCAATATTGTGCTTCTCATTTCATCACATAGTCACACAATCCATTTATTTACATGACTCTTAAGGTTAGATACAAACTGGAATTGGATAGATACCAATTGGACTCACGTAGTACCAAGTTTTCTTCATCAATATACCAATTAGAATCAACTAGACACCATTTGGACTCAACCAAGGAAGACAATAGACTGGACATCACAATAGGAAAGAAGAAAGGAGAAAACAACTCATAAATGCATAGCTTCCCGAGGATTTGATATGAACATCAACACACCAATCCTCGGGACTCTACTTGACAATGCTCTTGTACTCGTGAGACCGGTAACCTAGGCTATGATACCAACTGTCATGATCCAAATTATGATAGGTCGTGCAGCCACCTACTCGATTATAACTCGATAGGAGAGACTCCTTAAACTACCTAAAAACATAATTAAGTAAAAGTACAATAGTTTTTGAAAATAATATTACAACCTTTCCCAATACCTAGTCTAGACATGAACAAGAGCTACTAATGAAGAAATGACAATAAAAGATATCACAACTTCCATTCTGAGGATTAGAGAAAACGGAAGTTGATGGTAGAGACTCTTCAATCCATGCAATGAGACGTCAATCAAACTGTCACACATCTACACCCAAAAAGGTGTAGCAAGAGTAGTATCAGTACACCATATATACTGATAGGTATCATCAGCTGACTAAGATTATATCACATAATACATGTATATAAATCAACATACAACAAATAATCTCAACACTCATTACTTAATAGAAGGTTTCAACTCAACACACGCCAACCCTATACCTCATACTTACTCCACTACTACCCATAAGATCAGTTCCCTTATGTTTCGATTTACCTTAGCAGTTATCTCTAACCTTTTAGCACAATCACGAGGTATCCCACCTTACCTACGCTCTCTTCTAAACTCACACGTAACATCAGTTATAAATGTATATTCGATCAACTATCATTATTGCAGGTTCTCACCCACATCCATTCACCTAGAAAACCCTTACAGTAAGACATTAACCCCTTTTTATCAAACTTAGCATTTACAATAATCACGGTCATGTTGATCACTAATAGACATAACAAATATGACAGTCAAGACATAGCAGACATCAACAATCACAGCCAGTATATCAGTTATTTCACGACCTAAAATTAGGCCGTGATGGCACCTACGTAACCCCTCGGTAGGCAAGCCAGCCCAAGAATGCGGAAGTATAATAAAACATTTAATATAACAAAAAGAGGAAGGGAAGCACATAAGAAGGGAGCCAACAGTATATATACATATCAACAGTAATAAATATACAGAAATGACCCTAAAGTGACCGAGAAGACAAACATATACAAAGACCAACTTCGAACCTAGTGTCTCTGGTACATGAGCATCTAAAGTACTGACTAAGGCTATACAACATGTACTATCTATCAAAAATACAAAATATAGAAAGAAGAGTAGATCGAAAGTAGTAAAGGATCTCCAAACGCCGAGAGCTCACTGCGATTCGAACAGTAGCTGGCCATGAATGACTAGAGAGTCATCGAGGGTGGCTCGTATTAGGTGCTACATTAGAAAAAGATGCAGAAGTATAGTATGAGTACCAAAACAATGGGTACCCAGTAGACATCATAGGCCGACCGAGCTCAGAAAGATAATATGTATTATAAGATACAGAAAGTAACAAACTACAGGGATCCTCCAAAATCTAGTTATCAGTGGAAAAATGAAACACTCTAAACTGAGGGTGAAGATAATAATGATAATACAGACAAATGCACTCCAAGTATACATAAGCAAATGCAATGCATCATGAGATGACATGATGCAGAATATGGCCAATGCAAAAAAGTAAAACTTGGTATCTGGTACCCCGGGCGCTCTGAATTTAACCTCGGACTGATCAACATATGCATAAAACAAAAACTCAGATATGTGCTCCTCAAGCCACCCGGAATTGTGCATCAAACTCATCAATAGAAAAATAAATAGGGAAAAGATCCAGAAATGTCCCTCGGATCGACATAAATAGTGGTACTTTCCTTTCCTTTGAAAACCAGTGGCTAAGTAGAAAATCTCAAGTTTAAACCAAAAATCCCATCTTTTCTTCATTTCCAAACCATTTTCCATGCAATGCAGTATGAGATATGATGCTAAATTCAGAGAATATCATATACTTAAGCAACTAGAGTAAAACACCCTCCAAATAAGACAACTGACATGGAACTCCATCCGATCCATGCTATGGCCTCGGGCCAACAGTTACACAACAATGGAAAAATATAAGCGAAAGAAATGGAAATAAATGCAAAAATAAGTAAAAGAACCAACTCTACCTCTAAAACCTCCTTGAAGTATTCTAAGGATCCTAGACTAGCCATAGCAAATCTACAACACCCTACACTAAGGATAAACGTGATATTGCTATTCTACAGTCCTGGAATGGCCAAAGATAAGCGGAAAACATGATTTAAGCCTAATTCTAACCTAAAATCTACCCTAGCATTCATGCAACTCATAACATATAAAATCTAACTAAGCCAGGTCTAAGATAAATAAACTGTAACCTACCTCGAGGCCAAACTACAAGCACAAATTGACAATCGTGTGCCTTCCCCTTTTGATAATCCTCAGAATGATACCATGTTATCATAAACATAATCCAAGTGTCAAGACGAGAAGAATGACACCCACATTGCTATAAAAAAATTTGAGCCAAAAATCAGGTCAGAAAATAACCCTTGGGGCCCGTGCAATGAAATAGAAAAGAAATTTTACAATTATGTTTGCAGTGGGTTTATAAACTCATGCCCAAAATTTGAGCACAAATGGGACTCGTTTTGGGGACCAAAATAGCCCTGAAGGTCCACTTGATCAAGAGTCTTTAACAAAGAATTAACGGAATTATAAGTGGAAGATAATGAGATTTAAATGACGAAAAAAAGGCAGGAAATTATGGAGAACTTACCAGAATAATGAGAGATGAGAAACAAGCCTAGAACCAGCTACAAGCTTTTTAACAATGGAGGAAATTTGTAAATGAGGAGAAGAAAATAAAGTTGGCAGATTAAATAGCTGCCAGGGGTCCTTAATCGCGATCACGAGGGACGCCATACAATCGCGATGAACATGCTAGCCTGACAAATATGATCACAATAGTCCAGCCACGCGATTGTGAAGAACAAGCTGGACCAGGTCCCAGACGGCGTTCATCGCGATCACGAGGAAACACTCGCGATCGTGATGGTTAAAAAGATAGACCATCGTGAACGCAATGGTCACCTCGCGGTCGCAATGACCAAAATGGTCTGCAACATTACAGCAAAAACCAGCAAATTCTTAAGGCTAAAAAGTCATCAGATGGGCCCTAGGGATTCATTTGGAACCCTGTGAACACAAACCAAACATGCCACCCTACCAGAAATAGTATTACGGACTCAACAGAATCGACAAAATTCCTAACGGGGATCATCTCAACAAAAAGTGGTCTCCATGCCCAAAAACTAACTTTTACCAAAATGGAACCCAATAGCCCAAAATGAGTCTGAAAGCCTCGGGACCTAAACCAAAGGTCCTACTAGCCTAAAGTCAATGTTTTAGAGCTAACAACATTGACAGAATTTCCATCTGAGGCCATCTTCTCTGAATGTTGACCGAAGTCAACTCTACCAGCTTTAAGAGTTTCAAAATAGAAAAATGGGCTTAAAACACAAATGAACTACTCGAGAATTAAATCTTCAGCCCCAGCAAGTCATAAATGACATGTAGCCGCTGTGAAAAAGCTCGTAATGTAGAAAAAGCACAAAAAACAAGAAAATGACCTAGAGAGTCATTACAGCATCCACTATTAAAAGAACTTTCGTCCTCAAAAGTTAAATAAAAAGAAGTACCTGAAGGTTCAAAGAGGTGAGGATAGCGGGTCTGCATGTCGATCTTGAACTCCCAAGTAGCCTCCTCGACAGAACGATGCCGCCACTGAACCTTAACTAACAAAATTTCCTGGGACCTCAACTTCCAAACCTGCCTATCCAAAATAGCAACAGGCTCCTTCTCAAAGGCTAGGGACTCATCCAATTGAACCGAATCCCACTAAAGCACGTGAGACTCATAAAAAATATATCGCTGCAACATAGAAATATGAAAAATGGGATGAACACCAAAAAGAGAAGGAGGCAAGGCCAGCTCATAAGCAACCTCTCCAATGCAATGAAAGATCTCAAATGGCCCAATAAACCTAAGACTGAGCTTGCCCTTCCTCCCGAACCTCATCACGCCCTTCATGGGTGATACCCGAAAGAACACCCAATCACCAACCATAAACTCTAAGTATCAAACCCTCCGGTCAGCATAGCTCTTCTGCCTACTCTAGGCAGTACAAAGTCTCTCCTAAATAGACTAAACTCTGTCCATAGAATCACAAAGCAAGTGAGTACCCCACGATCTAACCTGAAAGGCATCAAACTAATCCACCAGAAATCTACACCGCTTACCATACAAAGCCTCAAATAGAGTCATCTGAACACTAGAATGGTAACTATTATTATATGCAAACTCTGCCAAGGCTAAAAACTGGTCCTACTGACCCTCAAAATAAATGACACAGTCCCGCAACATATCCTCTAGAACCTGAATAGTATGCTCCGACTGACCATCAGTTTATGGGTGAAAAGCAGTGCTAAGCTCAACTCTGGTACCCAACTTTCTCTGAATAAACCTCAAGAAACACGAAGTGAACTGAGTACCATGGTCAGAAATGATAGAAACTAGCATCACATGCAAACGGACAATCTCACGGATGTAAATCTGAGCCAACCTCTCGGAACTGTAGGAACTCTGAACTGGCAAAAAGTGAGCAGACTTCATCAACCTATCCATGATGACCCAAATAGCATCAAATCTCCGCAAGGTATGTGGCAAGCCTACCACAAAGTCCATAGTTATTCCCTCATATGTGAACTCCAGAATAGGTAGCCTCTAAGTCAAACCACCTGGCCTCTGGTGCTCAAACTTCACTTACTGACAGTTCAAGCACCTAGACACAAAATTTGAGATATCACTTTTCATCCCATAGCACTATAGTGTTGCCTCAAGTCACAATACATCTTAGCTACCCTAGGATAAGTGGAATACCTAGAACAATGAGCCCCCTGTAAGATCAACCTGACCAGATCACCAACTCTAGGAACAAATCTGCACTAACAAGAAAGATCAAGCCTCAACACAAGCAAGAATATGGCCTGGCTCAGAAATATCAAGTCTAAACAACCTGTTAGCCAAGGACTAGATGTACAAAGCTAAAGGTCGCACCTTGGCTACTAAGAATACCAAGCTACCCATGCTCACTGCCTTCTAGCTCAAGGCATCCACTACCATGTTTGCCTTACCCGGGTGATAAAGAATGGAGATGTCATAGTCCTTCAGTAACTCAAACCACCTGCGCTGCCTCAAAGTTAGATCCTTCTGGCTGAAGATATACTAAAGACTACGATGGTCAGTAGAGATCTCACAATGCACACCATATAGATAATGCCTCCAAATCTTTAATGCAAACACTAATATTGCTAACTCAAAGTCAGGAGTGGGGTAGTTCCTCTCGTGAACCTTCAGTTGTTTGGAAGCATAACCAATAACTCAGCCTTACTGCATCAATACACAACCCAAACCAACACCAAAAGCATCACAATACACTGTAAAAACCTGGCCCTCAATCGGAAGAGTAAGAATTAGAGCTGAAGTTAATAAGGCCTTGAGCTTAAGAAAGCTCGTCTCGCACTCATCGAACCACTGGAAAGGGACATTCTTCTGAGTTAGTATAGTCATTGAAGCTGCTATAGAAGAAAAGCCCCCTACAAACCATCTGTAATAACCTACCAACCCAACGAAATTGCGAACCTCGATAGGAGAAGTAGGCCTAGCCCAATCACGAATTGCCACAATCTTCACCAAATCCACCATAATCCCATCCTTGGACACCATGTGCCTCATGAATGCCATAGACTCAAGCTAAAACTCACACTTAGTGAATTTGGCATATAATTAATGGTCTCGCAAGGTCTGAAGTACAACTCTTAGATGCTACTCATGCTACTTCCATTACTCGAATATACCAAAATGTCATCGATGAACACAATAACAAAGGAATCCATATAGGCTTTGAACACTCGATTCATCAACTCCATAAAAGCTACTAGGCCATTGGTCAACCCAAAAGACATGACTATGAACTCATAATAGCCGTATCGAGTCCTAATGTAGTCTTTGGAATGTTCGCAACCCTAATCCTCCACTGATGATAACTTGATCTCAAGTTTATTTTAGAGAATATCACTGCACCCTGTAGCTGGTCAAAAAGGTGATCAATATGCAGCACCAGGTACTTGTTCTTAATCATCACCTTATTCAGCTGCTTGTAGTCAATACACATACACATGGACCCATCCTTCTTCTTCACAAACAGAATAAGAGCACCCTACAGAGACACACTAGGCCTGATAAACCCTCTACTCAACAAATCCTGGAGCTGATCCTTAAGGTCCCTCAACTCAGCTGGTGCCATCTGATATGGCAGAATAGAAATAGGTTGAGTGTATAGCTTGACATAAATACTAAAGTCAATATTATGATCAGGAGAAAGACCCGGTAGATCAAAGAGGAACACATCTAAATACTCACAAACCATGGGAACTGACTCAAGTAAAGGTGTAGTGGCACTAGTATCATGGACATAATAAAGATAAGCTAAGCACCCCTTCCCAACCAACTACTGGGCGCTTAAAAAAGATATAACTCCCTTCGATATGTGGCTATCGGCACCCTTCCATACTATAGGAGGGATTCCAAGCATCCACATAGTAATGGTCTTGGTGAAGCAATCCAAGACTGCATGGTAGGGAGACAGCAAATTCATGCCTAAAATCACATCAAAGTCAACCATATCCAGCCCAACCAAGTCTATCCACGTGTCATATCCTATGATAGTCACTACACAAGCCCGATAAACATGATCTACTACTAAAGAATCTTCTACTGGGGTAGCTATACGCAAAGGCACAAGCAATAACTTATAAGCAGACTCTAGACGGGTAGCATAATAAGTAGACACATATGAAAATGTTGATGTCGGATTAAATAATGCAGAAGCTGACTAATGGCAAATGGAGATCGTACCTGTGATAATAGTATCTGAAGCCTTAGCCTCTGGATGGCCCAAAAATGCATACATGTGGCTTCGACCACCATGACCACCAAATCTACCAGACTGAGGACCACCTCTAGTACCCTGGGGACTACCCCTACTACCCTGTGCACCACCTCTAGTGTATGGTGCTGGAGCCCTGGGGGCCTGAACCAGCTGATTATGTCTCCTACATTGCTGCATTTATGGACACTCTCTAGCAAAGTGGCCCAACTCACCACTCTAATAACAATCTCGGCCAATTATACCCTGCTATGATGACCCGGCTAAATCAGTATGACTATCCCAGTCTGTGGACCCAGAATAAGCACTTCTTGAAGCTTAGACCATACTCTGGCTATCCTGACCCTCGGTAATCTGTGTTGCCACCTGAACAGGATGGCTCCACTAGAAACACTACTGGTGCTGACCTCTACCAAAGAAGCCTCTACCTTGGGATGGTGGACCGCTATAACTACCTTAATAGTAGGGCCTCTTATCGCTACCCCCTTGGGCCTCATAAAGTATGCTCTCAATAGTGCAAGCATGATCAACCACCTCCAGGAAGGACTGGCATGACGCTACCATACCCTCTGTAGTCAAACAGAGCTATAAAGTCAAACCTCTGACAAAGCGACACACCCTCTCATGTTTTAGGGAAGGATCATGGTGACATGCCTAGCTAACTCATGAAAATGGACCTTGTACTCTAAGACAGACATAGAACCCTACTCCAACCTGGTGAACTCATCCATCAATCGTTCCCTCAAATTGTATGGTACATACTTCTCCAAGAAAGTTGTAGAGAACTGTGCCCAAATAAGCGGAGGTGACCCAACTAGTCTGCAAGCTATATAAGACCTCCACCACTATTTCACTGGACCATCTAGGTGAAACACGGTGTAATCTGCTCTGTGTGACTCAACCAACCCAAGGTTATGCAACCTATCCTAGCAACTAGTCAGAAACTCGTGTGCATCCTTCCTAGGAGTACCAGAAAAGCTCAAGGGACCCAATCGCAGAAACCTACCAAGCATCTTCTTCTCCTTAGAAGTCATAATAGGCCTAGATGTAATAGATGGAATAACAGTAGGAATCGACAATACCTCTAATCGGGGAGCCGTAATAGCAGGCTGTGCTCTTGAACCCTGTATCGTTGCCTATAGGCTGAAGTCTGAGCCTCATCCCTGATCTGAGAACTAATTAGAGTATCGGACGAAGCTACTGGATATGACATACCCTCCAAAAACCCAAGCAGGCAAACCAGTGTATCTTGTAGTACCGGCATAGCCACGAAACCTATCGGATGTCAGGCTATCCCCACACCCTTTGGCTCATAATGCACCTTCTCAACCCTAATATCTTGATCTGGCGATGGTAATCTAGCCTAATCCTGAGATAGTGTCGCGGCCCATCCCCTACCTCGACCTCTGGGTTGACCTCTACCCCGTCCCTAAGGTAGGGCTCTAACTGCAGGCGCTGGGGTCACGTCCTCACCTGCCACCGATATCGTCTGAACCATCTGAGAAAGAGTGAAACAAAATATATCTTTTTAGAAGTTGATAAAGTCAAGGACGCACGATAGGGAATCAAACTAGATAGAATCATTCCTAGGAATGTCCTATAGCCTCCTGCAAATAGGATACAAATGGCATTATACCGATTTACGAGACTCTACTAGACACCTTGCTCTTATACTGGTAAGATCGATGAACCTAAAGCTCTGATAGCACTCTATCATGACCCAAAATTGGGCTGCAAAGGCACCTACACAACCCCCTGGTAGGAAAGTCAACCCAAGAATGCGCAAGTACAATAAAACATTTAACATAACAAAAATCGTAAAGAAATCATACAAGAAGGGGGCCAACAGTATATATACATGCCAACAGTAATAAATATACAAAAATGGCCCCAAAGTGGCTGAGAAGACAAATATATACAAAGATCAACTCCGAACCTGGTGTCATCGGTACAAGAGCATCTAAAGTACTAAATAAGGCTGATGAAACCTCCATCGCGATCACGTGCATGACCTTCGTGATCGCGAGGCTCTGAATTTTCCTTCCACGCGGTCGCGTGGGTTCACTTTGCGATCGCGTAGGTTTAGCTCTGTCCTTATGCATCGAGGTCGCGTGGCTCCACTCTCGCGATCGCGATGAGCAATATTGTGCCAGTGATCAACAGTTCCTTTTAGCTCCATTTTGACTTGTTTTCACTCCAATCTTTCTCGAACACTTATAAGGCACAGAAACCTGTAAAATAGAAGAAATTTGTGTCAAATTGCACTCTTTATCCACTTTATACTAGCAAAGGTATAAGATTATAAGCTAAATATGTAGGTAGAATACTGACTTATCAGGCCACTACAAGCAAGATTTAACAGTAAAAAAAGGTAAGAATGCAAGAATGGCCAGAAGGATCATTACACAAATCATACATCCAAATTGACAAGGTTACTCAGACTTCACCACAACACATATCCCCAAAACACAAGCTTCAACTAGCCTAACAGGTACTCAGACTTCCTCTGGCCCTAAAACATCCAATAAAGCGACGATTTCCCTAAAGAATGTCGTCACTCAATCTATCATTGGGAATCGTCACTCAAAAGCTAACTACAAAAGAAATCAAAGAAGCAAAAGAGTAAAGAAAACTAAAATAAACTAAACTAAATCATCAAATTAATCCATAGCAACTCCAAAACTCGACAAGGGAATGCAATATAAAAACAACCCGACAAGGGCGCACCAATAGTCAATATCAAAATAAACAAGCCCGGCAAGGGCACAATAATATCCAAAACAAATAAAACAAACCCAGCAAGGGCACAATAATATATAAAACAAGCCATGCAAGGGCACAATAATATCCAAAACAACAAAGCAAACTAAATAAAGTGTGTTCCCAACACGCCACCCCTAACTAAAATAGTACAGTGCCCTCACTGCATCAAAACAAGAGATAAGTTTGAGGGTCTCCCTAAAGGGTATCACTCAGAACCAGAGCTACTAGGTCCAGAAAGGACCTAGTCTGCCCCATTAGCATCATCCTCCATCTCAGATCCGCATAATTTTCTCAAAGTGCTCATCATCTTAGTGAGGAATTTTCTTTGCTTCCTATCATGTTCCCTTTGCTTCTTTTGTCGCCTTTCTACCTTTGCCAACCTCCCCTTAACAAACTTTTGCTCCCTCGCTACACTAGCTAGAGTAGGACCACTAGGAATAGTGGAAGATAATGGGCCTGGTGCCTGTGCGGTAGAACTCTCTCCCGGCCCTAAAGGTAGGCCAACTACAATCTGGTGAATCTAGGCATCCATGCGGTAAACCTGTTTAGAGATGTGGTAGAGTGTCGGGGGTCTAATTTTAAGTGGCCCAATAACCTATGTAGCAGTTGCTTATACAAGTGCCTTACTAGACTCAGAAAATAGACCGAATAATGGTGAAGCCACGTCGATCTTCCTCTTCTTCAATGCTTGTATGACTCCTCTTTTCTTCAAAGGATGAATTATCTTTTCTGGCTTTCTTTCATTTTTGCCATCCCTTTTCTCAATCCCAGCTTGGTAGCATAAGTATGTGATCAATAACGGGAAGAATAAGCTTTTGCTACCTTCAAGCACAACCTGCTGAATCTCTTGCATAATCAACTGCCCCATATTCACATGAAGGCCCTCCATCATAGCACAAATGACAATCGCTTTTTGAGGTGTCACATCAAATTCATTCTTGGATGGCATAACTTGAGCACAAATGATAGAAATCCAAGTTTTTGCTTCAAAGGTGAACTCGAAAGACTTAATCCTCGTATTCAAAGCTATCTATTGTAGGACCGAGCCATCATGTAATTTTTGCACAAACCAGTCAGTCCCCAATTCTTTGGCCCGTTCTTTGAATGTTGAATTATCAAAATTTGGGAGGTTGTAGTAGCCATTGATTAACTCCGGATCAAATCAAACCAGCTTTCCCCGAACAGTGATAACCAAGTCATTAGCAAAGCCCGTATCAGCTGCATTAACATAAAATTCCCAGGCTACAGCAAAGTTGGCCTTGATAGGCTCGGTGGCAAAACATATCAACCCACTTGTGACCAACTTTCCATGGAAGTCAACCCATTTGTCTTCCAAACCATCCAACACAATGCCTCGCTCCTTTGTGATGGGTTTTGTCAAGTGACAATCATATAATTGGGAGCATTTTAGGGATATGGAGGTGCCTTGATCAAAGTACTCCTCCTCGGTTGCTTGGTTAACATCATCTTAAGCAATTTCATCGAATGTCGCAGCCATTTTCAAGCTATAAGTACCTACACGAGGAGTAAAAATGTCAAATGCTAATATAGGCATGTAAAACAATGTGTTAGGACATGATTAGGCCAAAAAAATGAATCAAAACTATTCTGAACAGAGCTGAGCAGAGCTACTATTTTGAGACTGCCAGAAGTTGGTCATCGCAATTGCAAGATTTTTCATCGCGATCGAGAAGACCATTTTATTTTTCAGAGAATTTATTCCTCACGATCGCGGGATTGGGCATCGCGATCGCAAGGGTCATCTTCTCAACCCAAAAAATTTCCATTCAAGCATTTCATCGAACAGGTGATTTGCACCCTTTTGTTCGATCATTTTCACACCCCATTGGGGCTAATTTTTTTAACCAAAACAGCATACCAACAGCTCTTTCCATCCTCAACAATTTTCACCCAAAAATTTGCAAAGTAAAACAACAGATTCACCCAATTTTTGAAAGCAAACATTCACACCCACTGGGATATCAAAGCCAATGATCTTTCACAATAAGAAGTAAGTTAAAGAATAGAACATGAGAAAGAACACATACCTTTTGAGATGCAGGGTAAGGACACTATGGAAATGATCTTGATAGAGGAATTTTTATTTTTGTGCTTAAGGGGGAGAAGACTAACCAAGTTTTGAGGCCACTTCTTGTTTGTGGAATGGTTTTTTTGAATTAATTACCTAGAGACTGCTCAATTTCTCGCGGTCGCGTAGCCCTTTCACGCGATCACGATGAATTAAAATATTGTAACTCCACGGGATTGCGATTGGTCCACGCGGTCGCGAAGAGTGATGGAGATTTTACTTTTTTGCGATTGCGATGGTCAGGGGTCGCGATCGCGATGCCTTTGTAACAGCTGCACTATAAAGTTTTGCAAAGTGCACTATTTTCTCATGCGATTGTGGGTGCGATCCGCACAAATCTAGGTGTAAAATGCACCCACTTCGCATGGAACAAATTTTCTGCCCAGTATACTGGTTCCTTGTGTGATGGTATATGCGAAGCGCAGACTTCCAGGTGCGAAACACACATTTTTCAGGAGTGTTTTTGGTGTTTCTTCACACTTGGGTCATTTTCTCCTTCCTTTGGACACCTAAAACAAATAAAAAAGATACCAAAAGTAAAGTAAAACATAAAGAAAAATTTTAAACTATGGATTGCCTCCCATCAAGCGCTCAATTTAATGTCGCGGTGCGACGCAAGTCATATCACCCTTTAGATCTCCACTTTGAGGATTTAAACCTTCGACCCAAATTGGAATCAAACTTTCAGTGGCAATCACGGGGTGAAAGTAAGAACATGAGAAGGACATTTCCTTAGTGTCACATTTTGTACTTTTTTGCCTTCAAGTGAGGAAGGTCATTTTGCCTTCTATCAACCACAAACTTCAAGATGAATATACCTCGATCCGTCCCCCTTCCAAAGTCTTCCAAAAGCTTGATTACTCTGACTTTCGTCTATTCAACCAAACTTAAGGTTGAAAATTGGTTGGAGTGAGATTTGGGTGTCTCCACTCTCAAATTTGCCTCATTCATGACATCCTCACTTTCGAATGAACTAGAGTCTTTCAAGATGAAACGTTGAACTTTGCCTTGCAACTCTAGTATCATTCTTTTGATCTTGACATTTTAATTCATATGTGGGATGGTTGGTTACCACAACACCTTCAGTTCATGAGCATCCTTTGTGTCTTCTTCTTCAATGGAGAACAACTCAAAACTACTACCCACGATTGTGCATGTTTCAACCCGAGCACTCACTTCGGTGTTCAAATTCCGGATAGCAATTTTAAGTAACCCCTCTTTTTGACTTCTCTTGGCATGCCTTTTGAGAAATTTCTCAAACATTGGTAGGATTATTTCACATTGCTCTGTGTAGGCTTCAAGTTGGTGAGCTCGATTTAACAACCATTCTTGACTCACAATCTCATCTAATTCATGTTTTTCCTCTTGTTGGAGTTCAAGCATTACTGGTACAAACTCACTCACGGGCAATTCTATATTTTGAAAGTCTTTATCATCGTCTCCAAATTGAATTTGGTTGAGCCCAATGTTCGAGATATGTTCATGTGTCAGGCTTGGAGGGTCTTCTTTATCCACTTGATCAAAAGGAGTAGACAAATCCGCCATGGATTGTTTAAAACAATTTCTCTCCACTTCCTTCTTAGTTCTAGTATCCAAGAACCCTTGTTTTATGCATTTTATACCCTCCTCTATGCTATCTTCCTTGGCCAAGAGGGTTTGGAGCATGGAACATATATTTTCAGAGCGATCATTTTGTTTTTCTTTATCAACTTGATCAAGAGGAGTAGACAAATCCACCATGGATTGTTTAGCTAAATTTATCTCCTCTTCTTCCGTAGCTCTCGTATCTAGTAGGCCTTGTTTTATGCACTTTATACCCTCCTCTATGCTATCTTGCGTGGCCAAGAGAGTTTGAGGCATGTCACATATACCTTCTAGGTAGGTATTGCATTCCTCGCTTGCTACATCATGGTTCTTATTAAGATCACAAGTACCACTAGCACCATTTTTAGCATAAGAAGGGGGAGGAGGATGATCATTAGAGCAATCACTCCAATGTCCATTATGATCACCACACAAATAGAAATTACGCCTATCATAGGAGCGAGATGGTGAATACCTCCCTCTCCTAGGGCCAATCTTGCAATTTCTCCAAGGGTGGGGTCCTCCACAAAAATAACAAGGATCATTATAATAAGGGTTGCAACCACCAAACCTCTAGTATTTTGAGATGTCGTAGAATCAATCAATAAAATAAAACTAACTAAAACAAAAATAAATATTCACAAATTTGAACTAAAGTAAGTAAACTCAAATTCTAAACTAACTCAATACGCCAAATTGTCCCCCGGCAACGGCGCCATTTTTGATAACGCTCAAAACACTCTCCAATAGGAGGTGGTAGCAATCGTCAGAGCAAAACAAAATTTATATTCCCAATGAGTGTCGGGGTCGATCCCACGAAGAACAATGTAATCGCGATAGAGATAATAAATAATTAAAGCAACTTATTAAAGTTCAAAGAGCAAAAAGAAATAAAATGATTGGGGGGGAGGGGTTTGTTGTTGAAAATACGAATGATATTGCAAGTGTGAAGTCGACCAATCTTCCCAATGCAAAGATCGCAAGGGAGATTTGGGAATGAGTATTACTTCAAATCCAACGATCCATTACAAGTTTATCAAATACAAGCTAGATTAATCATGGGTCAAATGAAACAAGTCTTGGAATTCTCAATTATCTACCAACATCTTTTGACCATTGGTAAACAAGCCTTATTCACTCTATGCTAGTTAAGCAAAAATGGAAATTGATAAGAAATAATGCTTTCGAATGCTTGTCTTAATCTAAGGGTTTGTGTTCACACAATTAGATATTAAATAAGATGAATTTCCATGCTACTTGAAATTATTAGTACGTACTTTAAGCCTTGTCGTTCAAGTTTGACATTTTTATACCTTGACAAGTCTGGAAGTAGGGGCATTTATGGATAAAGAAATTTTATTAAATTTAAATCACAAGAAATTCATATTAAATTCAAGATATATTAGCCAAACTAATATTCTGGGCTAATATAATTGAATCAATTACTTAAGTTCAATAAATATATATTTAATTAATTAATGGTCCAATTTTATTGGGCTAGACCATTGACTTGAGCTACAAATAATGAACACACTTAGCTAAGTTCAAAATGTAATCTTATGTATGAGACCCAGTTTGGTGTCACGTGTCAATGATGTGGCATGCCAAGTTAAATAAAGGGTTCAATAGAATCATGACACGTGTTGAAAGTGACATAACATATGTAGTCAATCAAAGGCCAATAAAAATGTGCTACGTGTACACGTGACATGTTCTAGCCAATCAAATATGACCATGTTAAATTCAATCTGATCGGTTAAAAGTAGTTTGTCCTCTTCGCAACTCTTCCATCCTACAACAATAAAAAAAGGTTCTCATAATTCAGAAAGTGGAGCAAAATTCTAATAAGAGGCCAGAAAGAGTTCATGGATCAAATATCGTAGATTTCTCTACAAGCTACAAGTTCAAGCACTCAAACAACCAAGTTCAAATACAAGTCAAAATCAAGACTTCACGATTCATAATCAAGCTCAAAAACCCTTGAATTCAAGTACAAGTCAAGATCAAGTTCATCAAGATTCAAGATCATGCTAAAAAATCTTTGAATTCAAATAAAAATACAAGTACAAGTCAGAATAAAGTTCATCAAGATTCAAAATTAAGCTCGAAAGCACTTGAATTAAAATACAAGATCAAGACTATAAGATTCGAGATGAAGCTCCAAACTCTTGAATTTATATTCATAAAGAAGAATAAAAGGACTCATAGATATTTTTAACACTTATTATATTTGAAATAAAATACTATAATTATTGCGTTATCTTTTTTTAATCTTGATTATTATTTTCTCAAATTTTTTTGTGTACAAAACTTATTTATGTTTGATTTTTTCCCTTAAAAGTTTAATAGTAATAAAGTGAAAAAGCTAAGTAAATAAATAATCAATGGAAACTGCAAAATAGCTATTTTCCATCTCCGCTATTACTTCTGCTTCTACAACAGCTGTGAGATTTCCCAATTATTAGGTCTTCTTTTGCTTCGTTGTTTCTCATTCAGTTCAAAAATGGAGAAAATCAGGAAAGCATCTCATGCTGGTTCTTGGTACACTGATAATCGTAAGTTCCGCCAGTCGATTTCTCTTCCGAATTTCACATTTTATTTTCAATATAGTTCTACTTTTTAATTTAACAGATTAATCCTTGTGTATCTTCGTGTAAGCTCATATAAAAATAGCAAAAACCGTCACTTTTTTCCAAATTAAGGTCTATTTTTGTTGTTACTTTGATTATTACTTTCTTTAAGTGGCTGAAAAGTAGTGCAATTGGAGGTTTTGCTTGTTTGAATCGAGGGTCGTTTCCTAATTTCTGCATTTGTAGCTTCTTCGGAGTGAATTGAGTCTAGAGAGAGTACAGTAATTGCAAAGTCAATTCTTCAAATTATATTGTGCATTAGTGAAGAAGCATTGATTGTCTTTGAAACTATGGTGCAATGCAACAAACAATTGGAGGACAAATATAACCAGCAATGAGCTTTATTATAAATTGCTGATGTGGTTATAGCGAGCTTCATTATGTATTCCAATGTTGTTATGTCAATCAATCATCCATACTGCATCCAAGATTAGTTGGATGTGGCTATATAAATCCTTTATATCCATTCTGCTATATTCACATGTTTTGTTTCCAACAAACAGAGGGTTTATTATCGTTAAGCTATTTTCATGGTGGCGATCAACCTACCGCAACCAGCATCAGGGATTGGGATTAACTATTGTTAATGTGGTTATGGTTGAAAAAGTTGTTGTAAGCTACATTATGGGTTTACGTATTGTAGTTGGTAGCAATTTGACACATTAGCAATTTACAGCCACAAAAAGACTGGCATTGCAATTCAGTCATGCTAGGAAAAATCAGATACTCCCTCCGTCCCAAAATAGTTGTTACTTTTCGCTTTTCGAGAGTCAATTCGATTAATCTTCGAAGCTAAATTGGATTAAACTAATTTAAGATTTAAAATTTACTTTTAGTTTTTTCAAAAACTACATGAAATGTGCTATAAGTTGCAATTCTTTTTATATCAATATGGTACAAAAATACTAAGTTACCAGTTTCAAAAAAAAATATGGTACAAAATACATCTTAAAATATTGGTTAAAGTTTAGGTAGTTCGACTCTCGAAAAGTAAAATGTGACAAGTATTATAGGACGGAGGGAGTATAAGCTAAAGATCGGATTCAGAAGCAAGCTGCTAGAGATTCCCAGTTAAAAGAAGTGGTGCTTTAATATATTTCTTTGTACTTTCTGCCATCTAGCATAGGGTCCTGTAGCCAAAGGTCCCTTTTCTCAATATTGTTATTGTGCGTTTTCTTTTTCTTTTCATTATTTTTTTTTTGAACTGGGTGGAGCATCTTGGGTTTGGAATTGTCCAATTACATGGTGTATAGATCATTTCTTTGTTCATTCCTTGTCATATGTTCATTCCTCTCATTACTTCAAATCAAGCAATGGGTTGAAACATACTCCCTGTGTCCGAGTTTATATGACATTCTTTTAATTTTAGGATGTCACAAGATGCTTCACACCATTTTCTTAATAGTGTTATATTTTCATAAGTTTCAAGTATTCAATTTTATTTAACTAAATCAAATCTAAAATTTATACTGACATTTTTTCCATCAGACTAATTTTCAATGTTAACTTCAATATTTTCAACCACTACTATTTATATAACACTCAAGTCGAGTATATCTCAAGCTCCATGATGAATGATACGGCATCACCTAAAATGAGGTGGAGGGACTGGTATAAAAAGCCAAATAGTGATGCTTTTAGGGAAATCTACAACTGCCCATTCTTATAATATCTTGATGCTTTACTCTTTTCCTTGCCAGCCCAAGAACTAGCAGAACAGCTTGATGGCTGGCTGAGAGTTGCTGGCTTAGCCAAGTCTTCTGATGTACGAGGTGTAATTGCTCCGTAAGTTATAGCCATTTGCTGCCAATATATTATTGATTATATGCCATATGTGGTTCTAACTGGTTATGTTAAACTCACTAGTCATGCAGGCTATTCATATTCTGGTCGTGCAGCAGCTTATGCATTTGGGAACATAGATCCGACCAACATGTGAGTTTATTCAAAATGTGCTCTTTCCATTCCGATTTTCAAATGTGAAACCCCACATGCAGACTAACAAAAGTTCTTTTTAGGAAGTGGGATAGTTACTTGTTACAAGTAATCTTTTTTTTTATGAAGTGAAAATTTACATTAGAAAGGCATCACGAAGATGCAAAATTACAAAAGAGGTGTGTTAGCTCCAATACATCAGAAAGACAGAAACTAGGCTAAGATTAGGGAGCTAACTAAATCAACAAGTTGTTCATTGCTATTTACAGAAGTCGAGTTGTTCCAACTAAACAAGTTAAATAAGAATCCAGCTTTAGAGATAGAGTTGAGATTCCATCAAAGCATCTTTGGTTCCATTTTATCCAAACACATCAAAAATTACAAGCAGTAATCATCCGGGAGAAGAACTCAAGAGAAATTTTCTTAAAAGTGAAAACATACAAGAGGAAATTACTTGCTACAACCGTCCTCAATTGACCAACCAAGGTTTATTTGAGTGGAGATTAAAGAGAAGAAACTTTGAATGTACTAGTGTTGGAATATGTGAAACATACAAAGAATACATCAAGTTCAAAATATTCTAGAATAGTATTTCCCCTCTCTCCCAAATTGACTTTGGACTTCTGAGTGTAAATTAAAGCTTTGAGTTATTGTTTTACAGATTTTTTAATACTTTTAAAGGAAAAGAACTTTCATCTTGTGTCTCTCATTGAGTTTTTTCAAAATATTATTTGCATTTGATAAAGTTATCGTTCTTTTTTCAGTTTTCACTTCAGAAAATTGTCTTAAAAG